>JAOXJM010000023.1:54731521-54744456 GCA_026413425.1 Tringa solitaria
TGGGATGGGATATGATGGGGTGGGGTGGGATGGGGCGGTAGTGAGGAGTAAATATCCCTCACGAATGGGCAGGGGTGCTGCACCAGCTGCCATGAGCAGCCTCCCCCCTTTCCCATCCTGGTGCTTCCCCTCCCTCGCCTTGGCCAGGCTGTCTGGGCAGCCCCACAGCAAGCTGAGTTAAGGAATCAATCCATCTGAGAGTGGCTGTTTTTCAACCCAGGCATTTTTCTGATTGAATTCATTGTCTAATTAATGTATCTGTGCAAGCAGACCAGACTGCAGAGCAGGAGTGAACAGATCGGTGGGGCTGCTCAGCCAGTGACTACCTGCTTTTAAACACAGCAACGTGCAGGGGTGTGTGTTATGGTAGTTTTGAGAAGCGCTGTTGCAGCCATGCATCTTTGGAATTTATTTGAATAGATTTCAATCCTAAGCGATTGCACTTCTGAAGCATGGAAATGGCACACTAAGGTTTAAGCAATTCTCTCCCTGACACACATGCACGTATGTTAGGAAGAACAGTTTGTGCAGCTAGCTAATTGGTTCTTCATTATCAAATTATAACAGCTGAGATAAAAAGCTTAAATTTGGCAGGATGGTGGGGTTTTGTGCCATTGAAAATAGTAAAAGTTAATTGCACTTATAGAATAAAAAAAATACAGAACTATTCATTTACATTGTAGTTTTTCAGTGACTCACTGAAGCCAGATGGCAAAACTAGTTGGAATATGCTGAAGGTATTTCCTTGCTGAACAGATGAATATAAGGTATCTTTTCAGAACACGTAAGACCTTCTGCCTCAATAACTTTATCACTGAACAAGTACTGCTAAATATTTCGGCTCTTATGCCAAAAGATAACATCTGGAATGAGATGCCTGGATGAACAAGGACTTTTCAGCTTCCATGCTGATCTAAAGCATTGCAGACAGTTTTTGTTTGCCTCATAAGATTTCTAGTAGGCGCAGAAGCAACTGGATTGATGACCTCCACACATGTCCAGTGCATCAAGTTTCTGAGTAGTTTTGTTAAACCCTAAGTCAAACAACGCTTGGTATTTGAATTTTAACTGCTGGTTAATCTTAGCTTAAAAAGATGAAAGAGCATTCAGCATATATATGTGTACTAGAGATATTTTATTTTGTTATAAGGAAAACTCATTATGAGCTTGTGGTTCTGGCAGTTATCTCACTCCAAAACAGAAGTATACGCTATGGCACAAGAGAAGATAATGGAGCTATAAATTGCTGTTGGCTTCATTCATATGAATGAAGTTGCAAATTATTACTGAATGCAGTGCAGAAGTAAAATGTAGGAAGCAAGGTCCACAGTGAGCATAAATTAGCATAATGCTATTGAGTAGAAAGTCAGATGCAATGCACAGAGACAAGGCAAAGGAGCTAAAGGTACATGATGTGGCCTAAGAAAGCCTCTTCTATAGTGCTTTTATAGGTATATATCTTTATTGCAAAACATGGTTTGATAGGGAATGCTTTTTCTTTACTGCAGGTGAAGAACATTTCACAATTTGTCTATTTCAGTTTAAGGGTTGAAGAAAATCTTATACAATTTACTAGATGTCATCATACCTTTCATTAGAGAAAATATGTTGTCCCCATTCCTGGACTCTCACATAGGAATAAGCGATGCAAATTCGGATTTTCTCCCAGACAGCTATTGCAGCTGCTAAATCTATAATGATTCTGATTTAAATTCCCTAGTTTTGGTGCCTTTTCTCCAGAAATCCATTTATATTACCTACTTCCTCTCTCTGGCAGGCATGTAGCATTACCTATTTCTCAGACTTCTCTTACTAGAGTTTCTTGAGTCTTATAATGAGCTTTGAGGTGTTGTGGCCAGTGATGCTAAATGGCCCTGTGTCTCTACTTTTTCTGTCCCTTTCTTTCCTGATTTAATGTCCAATCTAAGATTTTCATCTGACAGATAAGACAGACTTTCAGACCCCCATCTGGCAATCCAGGGTATAACACTTCTGTTCTGGAATAACAGAAGATGCAAATGTAACATTTACAGATTTACCTCTTTTGGTGATAGTATCGAAATGTAATCTTCATATATAAGTCTTGCTTTTTCTTCAATAACTTTCTTATTCTGTTCCTTCTTTAGATCTTCACATGCAAGCCAGAAAAGCAGGTTCTCCTCACTATACTCTGTTCGAAGAAACTCTCTGAAAAGGTTCCTCCCAGCTGGTGTTTTCATCATCTTGTCAAAATTCTGAGCCCAAGACAAAATTTCATCTGCAGTAGGGTTTTGGCTGCAAAAGCAAAGTATCATTACAAATATGCTTCTATTTTTGTAACACTGTTTTCCTACATTTGTCCAAAAATTCCCCTTTCAACTGCACTTTAGTCCAGAGTGAAAACTGGAAGCAACAAGGCTTCAGCAGTGACAGGGGAATTTTGTTCACTCTTCACTTGTGCATTCATTATCTGAATAGCCCACTAAATGTGTTTAATGTTATGAGACATGCACTTGGCTTCCTACAAGTTTTCTGCTAGTGTTGTTAGCCATCAGACTCAAAGACAAAATCCCACAGCAACACTGAATTCCTGCCTCTGCAGTTAAAGGAGATGTGATTTCAGGAAGCTGGCAATAGACCCTCTTTCATGAGGGGTTTAGATGACACCTGATGTCCCTGCCTGCTTCTGATGCTGTTTGGCCAATCACTGGCTGCCACATGATTTCGTTCAGGAAGGACAAGAAAAACAAAAGGCTCTTGGCAGCCAAGAGCATACTAATGAGGCCCAACAAAATAGTGATTCAGAGAGCTTTTAAATTAGCATATTTCTCTGTGCTTGTACCTAAGGGTTGCTAAGCTTCCCTCTGTTTGGTGCTATTGACCTGAATGATGATCTATTGGCACAAGATGTGATGGATGTTGCTGGCAAAAGTGGAGAGAGGAGAAATGGGAAAAGTCCTTATTCCCGTTTTCTGAAGGAAACTATTTATGACTTGTAACAGTGGACGTACTGGATAAGTGATCAGAAGACTAACTTGCGTCACTAATCCATTAATGTACCAATAAATTGGTTGAGAAGGTAATACTCCAAGTTATTTAACAACAACTAAATATATTTTCAAACAATTCTGAGAGCTCACCCTCCCCTTACTGATAGGATCCAACACAAGCTTCTGTGTAATCATGTTGAACAATAAGTGACATTTATCTATATGATTTCTCTTAAAGTCCATTTATTGACTCCTACTCTGCATGCAAGGTAGACTGGATGATGGAAAGCTGTTTGTGATAGCTTTTCGGCAGTCCAAAAGATGTAATAAATGAGAAAGTGTTTAACATTGAAACTATCCAGGAAAATAATTGTAATCTGAACAAAAAGTATAAACATACACATTTGGAAGTGAAAACTCCTCTGTCTGAGGAGGGTGAAGAGAACCTGCTGAAGTGGATGGAGCTGACAAGCATCCTGTGCTCCCTCATTGTCCATTGGGAATAGACAGAATTTTGTGCAAATTTCTGTCATTGTCCTCTCATAAATGACCATGAGTAGCAGAGAAGACAATGAGTTGTTTGGGTTGCTTTTGTGATCAGTCATATCCTCTAGAGTTAAGTCTTTATTTGCTTGTTATGGCATTAGAGAATTCAAGGCCACTGATAGGTTAGCATTTTCCCCAACACAAAAAACATGGGCCAAGCTTTAGACAGAAACAGAATCTCAGACTTTCAGTGTGTGTTAGCCTGTTTTGTCCTTGGTTAATTCCAGTGAAACCATACTCCAAGCTGTTTTGTGAAAAGTTGCTATGTTAAAAGTGTGAAGTTGAAAATGTGAAATTTCTTCTTGTCTTGATAAACAGAAGAAGGTGATCCCACAGGTAGGAGAGGCTTCTTACAGAGACCCACAGGTGTATGCAACCATCCATGCATCTCCCATTTCTCCCACAGTTCTTCCCCACAAATAAGAAACTGGAAGTAAGCCTGACTTATGAATATCTCTGCTGGCATTTCATTGTCAGGAAAGATTTTGCTTCTTTTTGTATAAATTTTTTTGGAGGAAAAGTAATTAAAAGGACATTCCTGAAGCATAAAAACCAAGGCAATTCTTAATATTAGTTATAGGCAAATTAAAAACATTTTTTAGATAGCAGTTTGACCAACTTACCATTCTTCTATGACTTGGATACTCTCCATTTTGGTCGTGTGTGTTGGCCTTCCTGCATTGTCTCCTCTATCTTCATTCCTAACAGTGAGGCTGCAATGTAGTACAACACTTTATTTTGTCTAGAGAAAGTTAATTTAAAACAATGACTATAGTAATGCAAACTTTTAAAAGATACAAACCTATGTAAAGTGTCATTTTTCACTCTTGCCCCTAAAATTTACACCCACAGTTCGGAGAGGAATTTTTGATGATGCCTTTTCCCCTTAATTCTGATGAATGTTAATTAACAGTTGCTATTAGCATGTGTAATTTTTTACAAACTCACGGTTAATCCACTGAAAGATGGACATAAATGTAGAGGTCAGATTTGGAGTGATTTCACTTGGTAAATTGAGAATATTGGTAACAATAAGGATAGGAGGAACAAGAATATCTGAATTGGACATTGATGGGGCTTTGGTGCCCCATCGGTTGTGGATGGTTGTTCATTCTTTATGAACGTTCCCTTTTTTCTCTCCAGGTTACGATGGTGGTAGATGGCTCGGGTACAGAATTTAGGTTGTGGCAGCTCCTTATAAGTTCCTTCTCTGACCCAAATTTGTTTTTCAGTCCAAAAAGTAAAACTTACTGGCCTCTCAAGAGAAAGGCATCCATTACCCTCACATTACCAGAAGCAAGGAAAAGAAAGACTTCCTTTAGGCAAGGATGGTTTTAGCGTTTTGGTTTTTTAGTTCTCTTTTGAGCTGGTAGCTAGCATCATGTATTTTTCTGTAAATATCTTTTTAATTTGGTTTGCTTTAGAGGTAGCGACTTCCTCTGTGTGTGCTCTCTATGAATGTTCTGGAACATGATATTGCCACTGAAGACACAATTCCTGATAACTACTGAAATAAAGCACATTTTGAATGATATAAGTGTTCATATAGGAAACCTGGTTCCAATAATTAAGCTTAAGAAGTGGAACATAGTAAGGATATGGAGATTTCCCCTCATCAGGTGTTCCCTACGTGTCCAGTTGAGAGAAAACAAGCAATGAAACAAACGAAAAAAAAATTCCCCTCCCAATCCTAACAGAGCTCATATTTTGAGTATTGGTTATTCATCACACAACAATGCTCTCAGTCACCCAAAGTGGTGATATACAAAAATACATTGGTAACATAAAGCTTCTCTCTCCCCCACTAATCTGAATAACTTCTGCTCAGCTCTAAGACGAAATCCCAGTTTTGAGACACTTTTAGCCCCCCTGCATTTATGAGTTTCATCAACACTTTTTCAAGCATTTGGCAAAGTTAAGAGGTGATCTTAAATACTGTTCTGAAAAGTGGAAGTTTAAGCTCCCAGGTAAAGCAGAGCACATATTAAGACTTAAACATTACAAAGACGTACACTTTCAAAAAAAAAGCTGTTTGATACTGGTTGCTCCTTCACTTACCTGCCAAGACCTTAGTTCAGGCCCTTGGTCCTGCTTCCCCTGTTACAGCGTAGGAATGCAGCTCCAGTGCTGCTAAGGTGTTAGGGTGTCATCAACTGCTGCAGGAGAAACAACACATCCTGAACTCTGGGGTTGGCAGGTAAAAAGTTTTTCCGTCTCCTCTGACCTGTTACTCATCAGTCGATAGAGGGAGCACCCAGGATAGCCAATGGGAGTTTCGTATATAGGAGAAAAGAAAGGGACCATCCATCCACTTTCTGTCTTGTAATCTTTAAGTCCACACATGTAACTGCTTAGGGTCACCTTGCATCTGGCTGGAGCACAAAGCTGGGGTGAGGGAGAAGCAGAGAAGGCATGAATCTTCTCTCTCTCCCTCTCTCCCACCCTCCTTTACAGTAGGTAGAACAGCATTTTTCTTCTCTGCTAGGTGCAGAGAAGTGAGTGTGCTTTGGTTCCATGGAAGAGTAACGCCATGGAAGGAGGAAATAGCTTGTGTAGGTTCAAAATGTAACAGGGTGTTCACTCGAGTCTGTCCAAAAGGGAATGAAGCTGCCCATTTTCTTTTATCCATCACATGAGCAGCAGCTAAGTTGTATTCAGGTAATTTACTTGTTGGGCTGTAGGATTATTCCAAAGTTTGGATGCAGAGTCTTACTGGAAGTAGCAGGTGACTCATCTGAGAGCAGTTAATCAACACTGCTAATTTAATTTGATGTCTGGGATCAAATACTGTTGTTTTGCCCATGCAGAATCTCTGCTAAACTTAGGAAAATCACCATGGGCTGAAGAAGGTGGAATACACATAGTGAGTGGTGAGTAAGAAAGGAAAGTAGGAAAACAGACAAGGAAGCTGTGCTGACTTCTTTGCACTTTTTTACCAAAGGACTAAAGGATAGGCCCTATGCATTTTGATTTTCTACGAGACAACACCTTGGTAAAGAGTTGAGATGGTGGGCTCAGAATGTAGCGTGCAGTTTTCTGGTATCTATACCAGAGTGACAATGCGAGGTACACACTTGGCCCTAATTGCTTCATCTCACCATTTGTAGCCCGGGTTCAATGGCTGAAGTTAGCATTGCAAAACAGAGAAGACTAAAGAAAGAAGTGTTACACTTTCTCAAGTTTGGGTATTGTATTTAAAGCTGTGCTAAATTTATAATACATCTTGGCCTAAATTCTGCATTATGTTTCCAGTGACAAACACTAGCACTACATTTCAACCTTTATTTATCTACATCTGTCAAGGCTGGAGTTCCATCGGATACATTACTTTTGATATGTTTTTCCTGTGAAAGAAACCATCATTTTTATACAGAAGTACATTCAATTCGGACATGTTCTGTTTTCACTCAAGGAACTGGTTCGTGTTTGCTTAGAAAAAAATTTAAATATTTACACATTTGTGGCTGCAAAGCTAATTTGAAAGCAGCCTTTAAATAACTCTGATCACAATAACAGATTGCTACCTTTTACCTCAAAATGACAACACTACATTGCTATTTGCTGTGTTGCTACCTTCAGTTGAAAATACCCTATCCATTCACATTTCTCTGGGGAATTCAAGAAGCACTCAGTGGCAAAGACACCCTGCATACCTTGGGCTGGCGTTCTTGATACATTATTCCATCACGGAAGCTAGCTGATTATGTCAGAAGAATTATGCTGTATAGTGTAAAACTAAACAGAGTAAAAGTAACAGGATAAAGATTAATGAAATGATCTTTCTTAGTTAAGGTTATAAGAAGAGGAAATCACTGATATGCCTTATCAAATAATAGTTAAATAAAAGGGAGGTGTTCTAGAGAGACATCTGATGTAAATTAGCATATATGGTGCCATTATTATTTATTAGTTAGGGTACATCCAGCAGATAGCTTTAAAATTTAGAGATGTAAATTACCCATGATAAAAGGACAACAAAACTACCGATGCCTTAAAAGAGAGAATTTGGGGTGCGTAAAGGCAGAACATAAGTGGAAAGCACAAACACTGGTTTGTTTTCTGTTCCTATGTGAGGTTTGTTCTGCTCATTTTCACGCTGATTTTATTGCCTGGAGAGTATGGTTTAAAGTACTTCTGTAAGCCCAAGTGGCCTGACCTCAGTGTCCATTCAAATATATTTTGGGTTCCTGACTTCCACAAAACTAATAGTTTCTTTAACTACTGCAACAGTATTATTATGAGTGATTTCTCTTTGGAGTTTCTGTGCATTTCTGTTTTGCAGCTTCACAAACTTTAGAAATAAAAATGTTAATGACCAGAGACTACTTGAAGAACTATGCAAAATGATCAAGTTACCACATGTAAGGTTAAACTAGTCCAGGTCTAGCTCATATGCTTTTGGAGGAACTAGTGGGATTGGGAAGACTAATCTTTATTTATTTAGCTAGTATTATTCAGCTGTTAATATTCATGTTCAGCAATTAAAAAGTTGTTCTGTTGAGTAATTACTTTTGTACATCAGTATTGCAGGCTACTGGTGCATGCATAGTAAGGTAAAAAAGCCAAGCTAATTGGATAAAATCATTAAGAGAGTTGGACTAATTTAAGAGCAAAAATCTCACTGATTCTTCCTCCAGGTGTTTCCAGCTGGTGGCTTTACTGTTTTTTAAAAAGTTGCTTAGTATTCCTACTGCTGCATTAACCTTCTACTGACGTTAAGAAACTGAAAATCATTTAGAGCTTGGATCTCTGTCTATCCAGTACACAAATAGTCTTTAATTGCTTCTCAGGGTCAGATTCTGATGTACCAGTAGGCTAAATCTTGTGAATCAGTGAAATTACCGTTACAACTATGGCAAGAAAACTATACCATTTTGACAGATATTAAGATTAACATTCTACCCATGTGTGGCTAACACCAGTTATTATTTACTCGGGTATTTTCTCTGTTATGTGCATCATCACAGCATTTTGCAATTATGTCTGACATTGAAGACAATGTGATGATTAAAGCTTTTGCCTTAGTGATTTTTTTTCGTGCTGCCATGACAATAAGGAGAAGAAATCAAACTGGGACATTGTGAATTAGTTGGTAGTCTGTTGGTTGCCATTCAGGAGGTCAGTGCTTGGTTCCCAATTCTTGGCTGAAGTCTGTAGACACTAGGCCCTGCAGGGCAATGATTACATTTTAGGGTGAACCTGTGTATGTCACACAGTAGGGCCACAAGCCCTCTAGCCAATACTGTGACACAGAAACCTTCCTTATTCCAGCCCAAAGGCCACATAAAGACAGTTGCACATACATAATCTAAAGGCAGAATTTGGTTTTCAGATGAAAATCAATATTCAGTTAAGGTCCTCCACATAACAGATGTTCTGACATGATTCTTTCACTTATCTACCCTTTGAAAGAGTGTATCTCAGTGGCACCAATCTTGACACTATCCTACTCCGAGGAATTTTTATTATCACCCGATTAAGAGACAAAATATTTTTAGGTCGTAGGTCCAAAAGCCAAGAAGGATTTTTTTGATGCTTGAGTACATCTTCCAGTGCAAGAGGGCTACAGGTAGGACTCAACTTAAATAATGCTGATTTAATAGATGTGGATTAAATGGAGCCTTTCTTAAATAAACACAACTCCCTCCCCACAAAAATGCACATGAGATCAAGGTTTAATTATGATTTTAAAATTCCACTGGTAGATGATGTAAAATGGCCATTCACCTAAAATGCTGACAATCACAGGTAGAATTTACTAAATAGATTCAGTTTAGGAAATTTTTTTTTTCCAGGGTTGTTTGGAGGAGGAAAAGCCCTCCTTTAAACAAGAAGGTTAGTGAACTCATTCAGGACTTGAAACTCCCTTCCTGTGGGACTGTGGTGGGGAAGATTTCTTTGTTCTGCTAAAGCTATTCTACTTGGTAAAAATAATAGAATGCTCATTACACAAGACAGTAACAGGAGACTCTGAACTTAATGGCACATCATCATGTAATGAATACTTAAGCATTTTATATAAAGTACAATGTTTTATACAACTTTGAGGAGAGAGGCTGAAAACAAGAACATATGATCAGTGCATTTTCCTGAAGTGAGGGGAAGGTGGTTTTGAAAACTGAGACAAAGACGGGCACCAACCCTAGATCTCTCACCTGCTGGGTAAATACCTTCAGTCTTCAACACAAAGTGGTTGTGCCCTGCCTGTCTCCAAGCTCTTTATTTCCTGTATGTGTCTGGCATAAAACAGACTGTATGAGCAGAAACTTATTTCTCCTGGTTTTAATTTGGATGCAGAAAAACTGCACGCCAGTGTCTTCTCTCATTTTTGATTGCGGCTCAATCTGATTAGACTGTCTTCAATACAGTCAGTCATTGAAAAATCACTGTGTCTCCACTGCTGTGCTCACAAGTGACTCCTACATGCTGAGGCAGGCTCTGGAAGAAGTCAGAGATGGATGTGGTCCCCGTATGCAGCAATGAAACAGACAACTATACTGGCACTCTAATTTCTTTTATGAAACCGAAGAAAAAATTATTTTCTGTCCCCTTGTTTTTCTGACAGCTGGAAGATTTAAGCCCGACAGCAGTGAAAACTAGTCAGGGCTGTGTTTGTCTATGAAAAGAGGAGCATGATGATTTTGTTATATTGTACAAAGCAATAATAATGAAAAATAACTGCCATATTATCATGATCCATTCAGAAAGAACAATACAGCTATGTTACTTTCAAAATCACTTAGACAGAGTCTAGTCAGTAATGCCATATTCTATCTCCCTTTTAATGGCTCAAAAACAGGCATCCAAGAGAATGAAATTTTACATGAACAATATTATCCTGGTTTTTTTCAGACAAGTAAAGGATGAAAAAATGCTGCTATCAAAGTTAGGGGAAGAGTTAACTTTTTATTACAATAAATGAACAGCATCCAGAATAATTATTCTGAGAAAAACTAGAGCTAAAGTCATGATTTTTATGAAGAAGTGATGCCTTGCACTAGATATATTCATAGGCTCAGAGAAACTTGCATTATATCCTTCATGCCCCTGGCTGTATTAGAGAGAAAGAGGATGCATCAGCCATCAAAGCCATGCATTTTGGTGTCTTATCTCTGACCTCTGAGAATTTATCTCCTTGTAAGAATAGCTAAACAGACTAAAGCACTTAGGCTCTTGTAATAATTCCAGTATATGCAAAGCATAGAGGTACAGAGTAAACTTCAGCCAAATCACTGGCAATAAATGAATTCTAGAGCAAAGGCGTTGCGTGGAACCCTGGAGATCTGCAAGGAAGGCATAAGTGATGTGCAGTCCCTCCACAGAAAGATGTGAAACAGTAAAAATTGAAAATTTCTATTTCCATATGTCTGCATTGGTTGTCTGTGAGAAACTTTGGAGGGGAACAGTGGTCAAGACCCTTTGGAGTCATTTGCTTAAGTTGATCAGAACCTGGTCTTAACTCAGTCAGCAAAAGGTGATAATTTTTGTTCCAAAGAAGAAATATTAAAAAAATGTGAAGGATTTTTGGGGAATTAGTGTCCATCCAAGTTCTTTATTGATATAAGGTTTACAGATCTTTACTGAATTTGGTAAAAAAAATGTAGGATATACAATTTTAGACTGAAAACAGGTTAGAATTTTAGTGAAAAATAGCTAGATCCTTCTCTGAGTGGATTGTCTTGTGCTTAAATCTAAATGATGGAGATCGTGTTTAGTAGACTGACACAGGAAAGCAGCCTGCTGGGGAAGAGCCAACAATTACCATAAGGCTATAATCAGCCTACTTGGCAGTGTCCACTGAAACTATAAACTCCTTTCAAAAAGTCCAGGTACCTGTGGTGCTAAGTTTCCTGAATGCCAGGGTTACATTTGCCTTAGGTGAAAAGATGGTGCAAGAGACATGTGTAATCCAAATTGTTTTAAAAGAAAAGACCAAACAAGCATAGACTTGCTTGAACTCAGCTGTTTTAGAATGAAAAAAAATATGTGTTTGCAAGGATAACTTATAAATTTGAGATCTGATTCTGCAAGGCTTACCTCATGTAGGGAAAAAAACCAAACAAATAAATGTTTTGTTTTGTTTTTTTAATAATGCAAGTATTTGCAAGGTTCGCATCCTGGAGATTTTATATTACAGCTAAAACTCCTCCAATATTTCACAGCTTCAGCTGGGGGAAGGAATGTGGAGTCACAAACCCCCCAGCTGCTTGTTCAGCTTACACTGTGGTCTCATCATTTTGACCTGTAACCATAAAAGCTGCAGTGATAACAGGCTGTTAGGTTTTTTTTCCTCATAGGTCACAAAAAGTACATTAAAAATAAAACAAATGATAAAAACAGATGCTTTGTCTCTTCCAATGGCAAGAAAACATTCAATTTCTTCCTTTCCAATTTTCCTTGGTGGTATTTTTTCCTCTCGATTCACTTTGCTATGCTGTAGTATGGTGTACTTCAGATTTTTTCCTTTTTTTCTCATCTCTTTGTTTGAAGAGGATACAGCTGAGAAACAGCCTGTAACAGACGGTTGGGCACTTGTGTGTGCCATGATTGTGCTTTCAACTGAAAAGCTTGGTGTCTGCTCAGGATCCAGTAATAGTAAATGCAGGCAGACTTCTGGTTCCCATATGCACCTTTCTGCATACCATAAATCCTGTGGGCCAAGGGGGAGCTGAAGGTGGAAATTTTTTTGGTCTGATTTTTGCTACCCAGGATGGGTGCAGAAGCTGTTTCACAGGCCTTTCCACTAGGGTTTTACAGAGAATGCAGCTGACTGGAACTGAGTTTGTGTTCCGCACAGATTTGACAGTTAAAGATAATTTACTTCTGAATTGGATTTTTCACAAAATAGTGTTTGTGGAAAGGTTTAAGATTAATGAAATTTAATAATTTGTTTTGAGGTTTTCTAAAAATAATTATCATTAATTTTTAAATTGAAATAGTTGATTGTCTTGGTTTTATTCATTGTTAGTAACCATTATTTTAACTAGTCTTTTGTAAGTTATTTTAATGTAATCAAATAATGGATTTAAATGAAATATTGTGCTTAACTTTGAAAGGCTCTTTAGAAAAATTACATTCTGTCATAGCAGATGTTTTTCCAGTAAGCTTTCTGATTACAAGAAAAGAGATTGTCCAGTAAGAAAACAGTTCTTAACGAAATCCAGCAGCTATAACTCCTAACTTCATGATACCTGGAGTCTATTAGACCCTCATCTCTCAGAGCCCTGCAAACAGTTAGCAGCCCCACCTTTCACTCGGAATCACGTTTATACTAAGAACTATGGAGAGAACCTGGAAGAGCACTGCCTCACAGCAACAAAATCCTGAAGCACAGCAAAACCTGCATTTGTTTTTTTGGGTTATTTTGAATTTCACTGAATTTCACTGAATTTATGGAGTTGGAAGGGACCATAGAGATCA
>JAOXJM010000023.1:54752529-54769720 GCA_026413425.1 Tringa solitaria
GATGATCTCTATGGTCCCTTCCAACTCCATAAATTCAGTGAAATTCAGTGAAAGCCAAAACTATTTTCCAAAATGAATGCTTTTGTTTTAAAGGTAAAGATTTTCTTTTCTTGCTGAAAGCTCCAAGTTCTGGGGCCTGGGTGACTCTTTTTGTACCAGCCCACCTCTTGTCTAGTCCTAGTATAAAAATCCTTCTGCAGACAGGCATGAGAAGAAGAATATGGATTTTGTTTTCCGTATATTTCAAATCATGAGGCTGTAATTTATTGCATTAAATTGTTTTTTGTTTCCATTCTTTCTTTGCTTCTCTCTCCTCTAAACTTTCTACCATAGTTAAATAAGATAAAGCAGCCATGACTATGACTTCTGGGGATTATCTTATGCTAAGTCATGCAAAGCTTAGACACAATTTTTCAAGGCAAACTAACACTGAATATGCCAGAAAAAAAAAGAATTGTCAGTTCAAAGTACTAGAGAGGTGGGAAGAGCAAAAAAAATTCTGTGGGTTTTTTTTTTTTTCATTTAGACTACCATGCACACTATGTGTTTGCTAGGAGGAGGAAAAAGTTGAACCCCATAGAGAAAAAATATAATATTTAAAATTGTCTTTAGAACTGTTATCTGTCATCTCATATTCATGGCACAAGTTACAGAAATATCTTCTCATAGGCCCAAGTCAACTACTAAACCCGTGCAAGGAAAATATTCCCTTTAATAAAGAAAAATATTTATGTACCAAGGTCATCAGGAAGAAGTCTCAGACCTAACTCACAGCAGTCATAGGCAAGTTACAAGAACTGGAGGAGAGAGGTTTCTTGCCAAGAGCAACTCTTGTTTACTGCCAAGCTGGCAAATACCCTATCTCCCCTGGCATCTCTCGGGTGTGGGAAACTAGTCATGGAAGGGTCACAAGAAATCAAATGGCAGGCATAGCTCTTGTACAGGGCACAGCTCGGAGCTGCTGGACATGTGAGTCCCTTTCCTTCTTCTGCAAGAGTCTTCAGCAGTTGTTTTAATGGTTCCCTTTAAGGTAAAGGGCATTCCAGCTTGTGTGTAAGAATTGAGCTACAAAACCAAGTGAAGTTGCGTGATCATCTTCACTTATCCACAGGAAGCCTTTTCATGTCCTCCAGGCTCCCATGATGCCAAGGTCTCTTGCAGGGCAGATGTTAGATGCCTTCTGAGTCTTCTGTGTGTGGTAAAAGGAGAGGGATTATCAGGTATCGGTGTCCCACAGCTTTAAAATTCTCTGAGCATCTTATGAAAGGAAGAGAGGCTAAAAAGATATCACTCCTGCTCTGGGTGGGAGACAGAAGAGGAAGCACAATAAAATTGGCAGAATAGCCACCCTCCCTGTGCTAGTGTCTTGAGAGTTTTTTGGAGGAATGTGATTTACAAGTGTTTGCGAGAAAATGACTGGCTTCATGTCTGCTCAGGAAGCTGGAGTAATGGATTGCTAAATAAGGTTGGGGAGGTGAAATAGCAGGCTTCTACCCTTACCTCGCCAGACTGAGCTCAAAACTGTAAAGCCGTACCATTAAATATACTAAATGTGCAGTTCTCTGGGAAAGTGTAATTGAGGAAATTATAGACTGTCATGTTACTGCAAATTTCACAACTCTCAGGCTACCCAAGTCATTGAAATTACACCTAGTAAGGAAGCCTTTTCTTCTGTCCTCTATGGGAATACTGTTTTGTGAGATTCAGTCCAGCACCTTCAGTACCTGACTGGTACTAAGCTATTAGATGCTTTAGAGAGGCCGTATTCCTGAAGTAGGCACTCAAGGTCTGTATCTGGTCAGTGAAGAGAGGAAGGTCCTATTGAAGCTCTCCAGAGGGATCTGCTGCAGATCTGCCTCTGTGGAAAGTGGACAAGCTTCTCCTGTTGGGGACTTCAGAAGCACTTTATTTTATCCACTGAGGAGAACTGCTTCCTTCACTATTGATGCTCAGTCACCCGTTCACGGCTTAAGCTGGTTGGGCAACATGCTAACGATACCTGTTACAATAAAATCGCCAACTTAATGAGTCTGTTTATCTCCACCTTTTCAAATCTGAGCAAACCTTGGTAATCAGCCCTGCTTTGTCTTTGTAAACTTGACAGTTATCATTGCCAATAGATGTACCAGGTCTGTCTGGGATGGAGTTAATTTTCTTTGTTGCAACCCATATGGTGCTGTATTTTGGATTTGGGACCAAAACAGTGTTGAATGCACATCAGTGTTTTAGCTGTTGCTGAACAGTGCTTGCACAGTGTCAAGGATTTCTCTGTTTTTTATACTGCCCTGTCAGTGAGCAGGATGGGGATGCACAAGAAGTTGGGAGGGGACACAGCTGGGACAGCTCACCCCAACTGACCAAAGAGATATGCCACACTGTATGACATGATGGTCAGCAATAAAAGCTGGGGAAGAAGGAGGAGGGAGAAAGGTTCAGAGTTGTGCAGTCTGTCTTTCCAAGTAACTGTTCCACATGATGGAGCTCTGCTTTCCTGGAACTGATTAAACACCTGCCTTCCGATGGGAAGCAGCGAATGAATTCCTTATTTTGCCTTTCTTGTGCACACAGCTTTGCTTCATCTATTAAACTGTCCTTATCTCAACCCACAAGTTATCTCACTTTCACCTTTCCGATTCTCTTTCCCCATCCCACTGGGCAGGAGTGAGTGAGTGGCTGCCTGGGGCTGAGATGTTTGTCAGGGTTAACCCACAACAATGGAGAAGTGCTCCAAATATTTGTTACCTTTAAGAAGGAATTATTAGAGAAAAGAAAAAGTTTCTTATAAGATATATTGAATAAATTTTGAATCTAACATTTTGCTGTTAATGAGTCTCTATTAGGCAAGGTACTATTTCCCTAAACAAAGGTGTGAATATTTGCCTATGCTGTTATGCAGACAGAAGACCTAATGCCTATTCTGATTTTAACATAGGGTAGAACAGAAGAAAAAAAAAAACACCACATGATTCACAAAAGATATTTTTAGAATTCTAATTATTTGTTTGGATATATGAACTACTGAACTAAGGCTTCAAACAGATAGAGGTGAAAGCTTCTTACTAAAAGCCACACAAACACCTGCTCCCCTTTCTTTGAATGGTGAGGAAGTAGAGGCACTAAGAGGTTAGTGATATAGGAGCTGTCCTCAGTCACACAGACTGGTGAAAAAACAGAAGAAATGTCTTCTAATCTTTATGTTGCCAGTTAAAGCACTGTCATCCTCATTAATGAACCCAGCAATGTTTCCAGACAGGTATCACTTGAGAAACTCACATTACTTAAATACAAAGACCCGTGGAACTTGGGAAAGCATGCAATTACATTAGATCCAGAGAACCTGTTACAGTTATTGATCAGGCAGCTTTCCTATTACAGAGAAGTACCCTTGAGAATTACCTACCTAGAATGCCCTATATAATGAGTGACTAGTAAAGGTTGTTACATATTTTTTTAAAACTATTTTTGTACTTTTTACTGTACTCAACTGAGGCAAGAACAGTAATCCGTACTCTACCTGGAAAGTTCAAATTTACAAAAAAAAATTGGTACCAGAACAAACTACTTCATTTCAACTGAGATTCTGAAGCATTTCATATTGTCTTTTTCAAAGCTTTGTCCCATCTCTCCTCTTATGGAGCTTCCAATACAGAATCACAGAAGACAGAGCTGGAGAAGACTTATTACATCATCTGTTCTACGTTTTTGATTTTAGAAGGTACAAGTGATCCCACTATCCCCTTTGACTTAATCTGGGAAACTAACTTAAATTTACAGGATTCCTCCATGCTCAGTCTAATCTACTTTACCAGTAGAAAAACCCTCAACACACAAAAGATAGGGTATTAACAGCAAAAACAATTAGTAAAGCAGCTACATTTTAAAGCAATATCTGCTCTAGTTTAGATTTAATATGCATAAACTCTTCAAATATATTCTAAGGAGTAGAGGCACTCCAAGGGTCACAAAGCTCATGAAAGGTTCAAAATAGAGTATAGCTGTCAAATAAGACTTCTTGAGCTACAGCATGCTTAAAAAATAAAATCAGCTGTCTTTAAGTTTTAGAAATCAGACTGGTATTTTTATGGCCATTCATGTTCCAATATGCAAGGCAAATGCCAACCTTAGCTGTATGTGCACAATGACAGGCTTTATTTCCATTCAGTAAAGAGATGTTGTAGTCATGGTGGATAATTCTATAAAAACATAATCTCAAAGATTGTTAAAAAGCAAGCAGAGTGCTAGGAATTAATAATAAAAAATCAAGAGCAAACACAAAACATAACGCACCCATGTCATGACTACTGCCACAGATCTAGCCACACATCTCCGACAGGAGATAGTAGAATAGGAAAGGTACATGGAGAGACACAAGGTAGGTGCATAGATAGAAGAGAGATAAAAATAAACCATGGTCTGGGTCAGTTTCTTTATCACAGACATTAAAATAGAAGAATATGGAAGAAAAGACATCTGAAGGGGGATATGGGAGAGATCTGTAAAAACTTGATCAACCTGGCAACAATTATTCACTGTTCTTCACAATCATAAGAACAAGGAGGCATCAAATGAACTTAACATCTAGTAGGTTAAAACAAATAAAAGGGAGTAACAGTTCGCAAAGTGCACAGGTCTGTTGTACAATTTATTGCTATGGGAAACTCTGGATGCCAAAAGCTTAGATGAGTTCAGGAAGTCACTTCAGAAATGGTTTGACAAATTAATGGAAGCAAGTTTCATCAAGGGCTATAAAATACACAGAAATAACTACTGGGCCAGAAAGTCTTGAAGTTGCAGATTGTCAGAAGTTGTGAGAAGTTTTGCTGTGGGCAGGTTAAGAAAGTGCACGTCCACTTGTTTTATCCTTTCCTTGGGGCATCTGCTATAGGCATATCCTACTTCCTGAAATAGGATACTGAGCTAAATGAACCTTTAGTCTGTAACAATATAGCTAATCTTACATTGTCCCCTTGTCACAAAGCAGAGGTAACAGTAGCAAAATATCCTCCTTTTTCTTCCCATTTCATACACTTCCAACTCTTTGCTGTATGGATCAAACACATGGCAAAGTATCTTTGTAAAAGCATGAGCTTTCACTCATCTTTGCTCCAAATATCCTCTGCCTCCAGGTGAAACTGGAAATAACAGTCAAGGCAGGTCCACCCTGGTGCTGCTTCCAGGATCCTGGAAAAAGCTGTCACATTTGGTGCCTGAGGCATACATGCTATTATGTATTTTTAAATGTATTGGGGGCAAATAGCCTCAGATTTTAGATTGGGGCCAGATGGCTGATTCAAGTGAAATTAACACAGATACACAGAGGAATGGTCACTCCAAAAAGACTGAACACGATGCTCAGGTGTAACAGGATGCACAGGCTCCAAACAGTACTGCATATCAATTACTTTATGTTTTAACACTAACTGTGTTCATGAAAATAAGGAAGACAGACCTAATGCACCTCAAGACACTGAGAATTTAAAGCTGTTTTTCAAAGTGGCGTTAATTCTTTCTAAGTGAACTTTACTTTTTAGGAAGAGGCAGCCACAATTTTTGAGCCTTTTTTCCAATAAAATTCTGCGACACCAGTTAAAAGATGATGTGGAATTTAAGACTTGTGTTTTCAGGTTTACAGAATATACATTATTCAACAACTAAGTAGTAAAACAGGTCACCATATATTCACATTTATGACCATCTCCCCTTTTCCCTCCTGAATACAGAGAACTGCAGCATCAAATGTACAAGCAGAAAAAATATGTTTTGAATGCAAAATATAAACTGTTCAGTATCAAGTCTCTCATTCACACATACTAGATTTACAACTGAATTTTCCTCTTTTAGTTTTGGTTTTTAAGTAGGGTAAATCTAGCTTGAATTTACTATTCTCTCCTCTTCCCCCTCACAAGATGTCCAGCCAAATCAGGGAATTGTTTTTGTTTTATCAAATTTTTAAAGTGAAATGTTAAATTGTGCCTCTTGGCAGCAATCCTCTCCCAAAAGTCTGCATATTCCCAGCGCTCAGCACTTTCCATTCTCATCATTTACCTGTGGTGGATATGAAACCAAATATACTACAGGACATACCATGAACAGCTGCAGCAACAGCACCAACAAAAGCAACATGTGTTGTTGGGCCTTTGGTTTCCAGGTGCTTGAGACACAGCTGATGTTCCTTCATTTTGTGACTGCTGCCTCTTTCTCATTTCAGCTACTTCAGTGCCCAAGTGGCTATAAGAACACAGACATAAGAGATGTACAGAATTACTACAGACCGTCATAAAGCACATTCACATTTCTACAATAATCTCCGATTCTACTGGTTCTCGCAGCTCGTGGCAACAAAAGCATGTGGCCGTCAACTGTGCTGGCCAAGTAATAGTTCTGTTACTTCTTTCCAGAAGACCACATTTTAGTGACACGCTTGAATCATGTCTATTCTTATCGCTTTGGCCAGATTAAATGGGCTGTTTACTACCCTTCTGAACAGCAAGCTCCACAGCTTCTGTAGCACTCGGTGGAGACTGAGTTGTCCCTTTACTGTATGACTATCATCACAGCTCATTCCGTTGTGCTAAAAATACAGCAGGATGGTTATTCACTTTAAACATGAGCTGGAAACGTATCTTTTCTACTTTTTGACTTTGATGCTGGGCCAACGAAATTGCTAGCGGTGATGTTATATCACGGCCACTAATAGCTGTCTGTTAAGAGCCAAGGTTATTCTAAGTGTTGGAACTAGGAGGTTTGCTAATTGAGAGTTATTTTCTGTAAATAAAAGGAATAATAAATATGTATTTCCAAAATACTTTTCCAACTTGGAGACTCTTTTCTGGTTGCAGAAGATTTTCTTTTGCTCACTGCCTGTCTTTCCTAGGTTTTATTAGGCCAAGATATTTTTCTTTCCAGTGACTTGCAATATGCAGCTGGAAGTAATATTCCTTGCATTACTTATTTTTCAAAAGAAGTTAAAACATTTATTTCTAAGTTATGTCATTTAGGAATGTGTAGATGTCAGGATCCTTCTAATGGTTCACATCTTCGTTGTACAACAACTGTACGTTTCCAAGAGTAATGGCTATTACAAGCCTAGGTAAATGGGAATAAATTTAATACTTTTGCCTTTGAAAAAGTACAAACTGATTGCTGTGGGGAGGAGCCCAGTTTAAAAGAAAAGCAAGTAGAAGGTGACCTGGTGTGAGGAGCATGGACTGTGCTCCACACCCCCAGGGCATCCTCTGGCAGCCAGGAGCGCTGGAGAAAGGCAGGCTCAGGCTCTGGATGATTTGCCACCTGGGTACCTCATGCACAGACAACCAAAAGATGTGCTTCTCCATCTACATGCACTCAAGCAACAGCTGTGAGAGTTTGCATTTCATGGTTGCTAGAACTCCTTAAGTTCTTTTTCTGTAGTAGTGTCCTTATAGACAGTTTAGAAACAACATGTAGCAAGGATAATAAACTTCAGAACTCAAACTCCTGCGGCAAAACTGGAGTTTGGTGGTTATTTCAGCTTCTTGCATAGCTAACTTTTCCATGTACGCTGTCACTGAATAGAATCAAATAATTTCTGAAGTGTTTGGTCAAAGTAAACAATGAAAAAAACATTTAACAATCTGTGGTGAGGGCACCTGCTTATGCTATTGATATTTCTTCTTGAGTTATAGTAACTGGACTCTTAAAGATTAAAATGACATATTGAAAACACACCTTTTTTTTTAAAGAAATGTAAACATATGGTTGTTAAGAAAGGATACTTTGACATAATTGAAAACATGCCCATATTTCTATCATAGCTAGGAAGGAAAGGGAAAGTGTTTCAGAATAATATGTAGCTCAGAGAGTGAGTGACAGCGTGGAGTCACTTTCTCCAAATTACACTGCTGGACTTCTGCTGACTGCGCAGTTAAATGATTTCATAGATAGCTGTGTCGTGCTGTGAATGGTACTTGCTTCAGCAGATGCAATGGCTACTGTTAAAGAAATTAAAGGCAGATATTTTCACAGGGAATTTTTGTTTCTTGTAAGACAGATAAAGATTCTAGAAACTTTTGTACAAAATCACAGAATTTATTAATTTCAGGAACCGGTGAAATTACCCATACTTAGGTATTTATAGGGCTGTAATCTTGTAATGAAAACATCCCATGCATTACACCTGTGTACCTAAAATTACGCATTTCTGACACAACTTTAGCTATATAAAAAATGTATTATGGGTAGATCTGTTGCACTATAAATACAGGGGGGCAGGATGAAGGTTACCCATTCAGATGTGCTGATGGCAGGTGGTGACTTTGCTGTAGTTTCACAATAACATTAACACAGCACAAGATGCTGTGCCACTGAAATAAATATCTCCCCTTTTTCTCCTGCACAGCTCACAGCCACTCATTCTCCCCCCTGAGCCATCCCTTTCTCTGTGCTGGCACCAGCATTTGTGCAGGTACTTGGTGAATCAAATATATTGGCATGCTATAACATTAATCCAGATGGGAAAGAAAAAAAATAATACTCGTTTTAATTTGGTTCAAGTCCCAGTCTCATTCACCTTGGGAAGATATAAGCAGTAGGACCAGAGCATGGGGGGAGAAGAGAACAGTGTAGCACAAACATCAGGCAGCCCAGGGGAGCGTGGGGACCGCTTCCTTCAACCCCTGCTCACGCTGGCAGGAACTGATGGTGAAACGGACGGGAGTTGCTCAGCTGCAGAAAGGTAAAATCTGTGACTGTGATTCCCAACACACAGCACATGGCATCTCCAGAAGGCACACAGGGTAGATGGTATTTAGGGTGGGACTGCTTGCTTTACTATTGTCTGACTCTCCTCTGGAATATGGGGAAAGGCATGACTCACTGCTTTCCTGACCATGCATTATTTGGAGGAGGAAGAGGGCAGTCTTTGATCGCAGGTACAGTTACATGTATCTATTTAGGCTGTATTTGAGGAAAAAAAAAACCACAAACAAACCAAAAAAAAAACCCCACACACACTCCCCAAGCCCCTGCATACTTACACCAGGGATAGTTAGTTTGCATTCTGATCTTAATAGAATACATTTGGCTACTTGAGGCTAAAGTGTTAATTATGATGCTAAAAGAGTGCTGCAAGGGGCTATATTTTGAAATGCGTAGATAACACGGATACTGTGTAGTGGGAATATCCTTAGCTTCCAGTTATAATGGGCAAAAATCTCACTGGCACAGTGGGGTAGAGTTGTTATTTAATCCGTTTCAGGTTCTGCCTTTTCCACAGCTGATGTTGGTGCTCGCTCTGAACCTTGCTGTATCTGACAACGCGAATCGTTACTGAGCTTGGTGTGCCTGGCATGCTGATCAATAAAAGCGCAAGGCTGAAAATCCAAGCAATGAGGCAGGGTTCTCAGTGAACACATGAACGATGCTCACTCATCTGGCTTAGCCCCTGGCTGAAGTCAAAGTTATCATCAGCCCTTTTCTTTTGCAAGTGTTACATTCTCTTGGAGAGTTTCTAAGTGGAAGTCTGTAAGAAATATGAAAAATCCACCCCGTGATGCAAAACAATAATATGTTTACTGAGGATGAAGTAGGATGGGTGGAAACTTTATTTTCATGCTTATTTTGGTTGGATTTCATGTTTCATGCTGTATTTGCAAATACCAGATGTCATCTACGCAAACCCGTAATTGATTCCATTAGATTATTTAAGATGCAGAAGCAGGAATATCTTAATTCTTGGCTATATTTAGAGACTGACTGTAGACAGAGGGTTTATATTTGGTGCTTTGGTCCACGGCATGAAAAAGAAATCTAGAATCTTTAATCCAGCAAGCCGGTCTAATGTGATAAATTATTTTTCTGTAATTAAATGTGAAAATTAGTACATAAGTGTGAAGGAGTAGAATATTGTGAACTGATACTAAGCAGACCTTCTAGGATAGTGGTACAAATTGCACCTGCTTGTCTCCAAGATCTCAGTTTGCCTTTTAGCTTTTTCAACATTTTCGTTGTTCCTGAGACCCTCTAGCTTGGCAAAACTACCAGGTGGTGAAGGTGGGCCTTTGTCCAATAGAAATAACATTTCTCCTTGGTACTCTATGTGATCTCTCAGACCATTGCAACACAGGTATAAGCTGCTTCTGCCAGTTTTGCAGCTGGTTCTTTGCCTCCATTTGGTGGCATGGTATACTAACAGTGTTATGATTTCCATTTGCGCTGATAGGAAATAGGAACAGTATTCTATTTTGCTTGACTGACTCATTCTCTTGGGGGTGGGTAGGTATTATGGCCCTCTGAGCAATCCCATAATCATGAAGGATTTCATTTTGCAGAACATCTGCTGTCCCTACTCTGCAGCTGAGGAAAGGAACCCAAGGGTACAGCAACTGTTTCTTATACAAGTAATGAGACAGGTAGTTCATATAAGCTGCAGAGCAAGAAAGTCTGTACCACCCTGTGTGTATCTTCAATCTTGCTGTGCTAGAGGAATACGAAAACTTAAAAACCCTTAGAAATTTAGAGTAATGCTTCCTGTCAGTTGTGGAACTGATAGCACAAAGATCTATTTCTATGTTTAGACAGTGTAATTACCACTTATTCCACTGGGTACTCAAGGGTAATTATTACAGATATCCCCTTGTGCACGGAGCCGTATCTTGGGAAGAGAGCTCAAAAAGGAATAACTGATGGAAGAATCATTTGGTTTATTACATTTATACTTGGGCAGCCCTATTAAATACTGTCTACAATAATTTCAAATTTCATAGAGTGCCTCTAGAACATGAAGAGAAGGTAACATCTAAACACTGGCACCTCCCTCACTCTCCACCCACCTCCTGCAGGACTTGTGCTAAGGTTTTAGGGTGTTTTCCCCAGAAATTCCCAAAGTGCCGGACATGGCACAAAACACAGGCTGCATCCTATCAGTGGCTCTATTGATGTCTGTCCTCTGAAACAAGAACAATGTTGGTTTTTTTCTTTTGTCTTTTTTTTTTTTTCATGGCCTCAGAAGCCTATCATTGCTTGCAATTTTCTGAACTTCTGGCAGTGTCCCACCCAGCCCGCTCTGCTCATTTGGGAGCTTTCCCCTGCACATGACCTTCCTGTAAGCATTTCTGTTCCCCTCTCAGGATCAAGAGGGCATTTGCTGGCGAAGCTCATGTGCTAACAAGTCATAGAAACACCCTGAAACTCCATTAGAGATTGAAAAATTTTTATTGTATCTTCTGGAGCCATTCCCTAATGGCTGTTTTGAAAGAGAGATATCATATAAGGGTGCGGATAAACACACACCATCATTTTATACAGCAGGCAAGTGGCATTATGTCTTTTGTTGCAGGTAAGACACATAATGGCTTAGCTTTCAGGACAGAATTGGAGCAGAATCGGCTAGAGCAATCTGTCTTTTTTCAAACTTCTGCAATAGGCAAGAAAGATCACCTTGCATCAGAAAGGAGGGGTCAATGACTCAAGGATATAGAGAGTGATTTACTCTGCAGGCAAGAAACTTAGCCCTTAAAATACTTTTTTTTTGGGGGGGAGGTGATCTACCAGCTCTTCTGCATTGCTTTGGTTCCTTTAACTTTGCCAATAAACAACCAAAATCTCAACTGTGTAGCTTACATGAATTCAGACCTTCTATCAGTTTATACCAGCCCCAATGTGACTATTGATCTTTTAACCATTCATCGTGTTTTCACTGTCTTAACTGGTGTTCAGTTGGCACAGGGATCCCTAACAAGAGTTGTTTTTAAGTTTGGGGATGTTGAAAGCCTTTGAGCCCTTAATATTAAGGTAAACAGTGCCCATTTAAGAGCTCATTCAGGAGCCATCGTAATAAGTAAATGTACACTGAAGAAGGCTTTGTATAGTGTGGACTCAAGACTTCCAACTATCATTTTAGATTTTACACATATTTGGAAAATCTCAACATTTATAAGAACAGTGTGACATTAACGCTTCCTTGATTTTTTTAAACTGGTTGGCTGGGGACAATTTGAGTGATCTTTACAGGATTTTGAGTAGTTGCTTGGCTTTCAGTTTCCTAAACCAGTCAGTGGGAGAAGTGACAGATATATGCCTGAAATACTATTTTTTTTCAGAGGAGTTAGGTGCCTTATTGAACTTTTAATATAAAAGACATCTTTTTAACTCCAAACACTATGCACTACTACTCCAAACACTACACGCTCAGAGAATGCCATAATATGTTACTTCTAATGATCTCTGATATGCTGTTTTAAAACCATAGTTTTTTTAAGGACAGACCTACTGGCATACCAGAACAATGCAGCACCGCTTGGATGCACCTGCCAGTTAAATAATCTCACAGATGCATGTGCTGCTCTTGCAGTGCAAAGGCAGCCCTAACACAGCACCTTTCTATTTGTGCTGTCTTTATTCATCTAGAGGAGTGTCTTAAGGGTACCATGAGCTAAATGAAGACAGACCAAGGGAATGTATCAGATGTCTGTGGGTTATAAAGATTTCCATACACTCCTCACAATGCCAAATGAGCAGTGAAATCAAGACAGCAGAGCTGTGGACACACTTTTAAGCGCTGCTGACTACTTACACAGTCTTCATAGAGCGATGGCATTCATACTAGTCACTCTGTCCAAGAGAAACCTCGACATGGGTACATTCTGTCTTTTTCCACTGGGTCCTGAAAGCCATTCAGTATTTCACAAATAAATTAATGTAAAGTAGTAGAGAAGAATAAGTATCCCAGAAGAAGAAGTATAATTGAATTACCTTGGGCTCCATTTACTTATTTCAATGTATCTGTAGTCTATTACAGAACAATTAGAAGTTACTGGCAACAATGGAACCTTAATTGCACCTTAATTGATTTAAATATAGCATACATGGAAAATTTCAATTAAAAGCAGCAGTATGGAAAGTTTGAAATGTTTGCATTTTTAAGAGTTTGAGTTTTGGAAGGAAAGATCAATGCAAAAGGCAACTTCTAAAACCTATTCTGGTTAACAGTAATCAGAATTTGAATTGTAATTCCAAATGTTAATAGATTTACTTTTCTGTGTTCTTCAACAACTGTATTTTGCACCATGTCCAAGTTCTAAAAACTTGTGAAGGTACAAACATCTAAATCAAACTGGAAGTTGACCCAGTATTTGCAACGAAACCCTCATATTGCATACATATCCCATGTTGATGTGCCATACAGGCCAGTGCTAAAACTCTACGTGCTGAGTTCAGCCAATAAAGGGCATGCGTATATTATAGCTCTTAATTTTAAAAGCTTGGCTGCCTATGAACCATTGCTCTTAACTTTGATGGTCCCATACTGATTAACAAGGTGGCAGAACCATGGAGGGAATTTATTTCTCTTGAGTAGCTTGAAGCGCTCAAGATACCCCAAGGACTCCATTCTCTCATTCTTCTTGTATAAATGGCAGACCACATTGTAGGTTTTGAATGCTTTTTGGCTCAGACAACAGGTTATTGCATCTACTAAATTTTTCTTTTGGGAAACTGGACTTGAGTGTCTACAACAAAACATCTTGCTCTTCTATTAGTTACTGCAACTCGGCAAAGAGTTTCAAGACATATACACCTCTACCATATAGACATCTTTCACCTGTCAGGTCTTCTGCTTTGGACCCCTTTGACTCTTTCTAAAGTCTTTCAGAGCAAGCCATGAGAAGGTCATAAAGTGGACATTCTGTCCATTGGTGGAATAGGAAGAAAAAGAAATTGTGTGGACACTTGGCAGAAAGTGTTCAGACATTAAGGATTTTATTAGGATAGAGCACTGCTGTGTGAATATTCATTTCAATTGAAACTGCAATTCGTCTGAACATTATAAAATCCTTGTTTTGTGTACAGTAATATTCTTTTTATGACTTTGCCAGACAGCTTCTGTGCTCATAAAGGATGTCTGAGTTTTCTTTTTATTATTTTATGGTGAACTTACTATCCTGAGGAAGCCCTGCTTAAGTCTGTGCATCATCAAGTAGAAGTGCATTTGTACTTCTGAATCAGACATTACTGCTCAGTAACAAAACATTAAGCCTGACAGTAATGCATTATTGAAAAGTCTGAGATATCTGCATGTGGTTTTTAAGGAGCAGTACTAAAATTATGATTAAGAGCACTCTACAGTCTTCAGGAACATTTTATAAAGAGCAAAATGTAAAACTCGTCAGGAAACCTTTTATCTTTTTTAAGCATACTGTTTTTATTTGTATGTGTTTGAGAAATATCTGAGAATCCCATTTTATGCTACATCTATCTACCTGTTTGTTGTGGCTAGCATGGCTGCAGCTGACTGAGACACATGAAACCACTACACTTTAGAAAGCTGAAAAGATACTTTCTTCACAGGGGGGAAATACAGATCTTGAAATATTGCTGGAAAATTAAAGAAGTGTTCGTTAAAGTCCATGACATTCTCCATTAAGAGGACACTAAGAAGACTCTTGAGAACATAGAGAGCTTTACTGCATGCATTAGTATTGTAATTTCTAAATTAGTTTCCCAGTGCTCAGAGCCATTTCTCTGTGTAAAGAGCCAGATGTCATTTGGGGGTTATGTGAACTGCGCAGATTCTATATAAATTTCAGCAGAAATTTAAGAAAAAAATCATAGGGCCAACACAAGAATTTGTAGCTAACGTAGGGCAAAAAAGATTTGCAAGTGCAATTCAAGTACCAAGCAAGGTTTAATGCTGGTGAACTGCTTTTTCTGCACACAAGACCATTCTGGCAAATTTTCATCTGCAGAAATGTCAGCATTTAATCAAATAAATGTACACAACTTTCATTTATGGTGCACTTGCTACTACAGACTGAAAAACAAAGGAAGGAATTAGGAAAAATATTTAGTGCGAGAAGTGCTTTTCTGAAACCACTTTGGATGGTTGTAGCCTTTGAAATTACAGGATCCACATTTGTCACTGTAAAATGAAGGCTTGCATCCTCTACTTCCAAGGCCCTTTATTTTTCAAATTCCTTCTGGAAATAGAAGTCACAAATTTGGACAGAAGTAGCCTGAAAAAGTCTTCCTTAATGTAGGCTTCTTGAAATAACTGGATATTTGGTCATCATGCTGTGTTTAGTTTCACTGACTGTCTTCTGAGGTATCCTCTCACAATATCTGTGTGTTCCAGCCCTCCTTTCCTTAGCCATCCTCAAAAGTAAAAAAAAAGGAAAAAAAAAAAGAATAATGGGCAAAATAAAGAGATTTGTGTGGCAGGGAGAGAAGGTATTTGGTTAACATGGTGGTGACAGTGGAAGGTGACATGAGGTAGGCAGCTTAGGGTCTTTCTGGATGTCTTGAAATAGTGGGAGAAGGTTAATCGAAGCACTACATGTGGATAGGCTTGATCTAACCTAAGTGGCTTCCAATAAGAAAGGCAGGGGCATGAATTGTCCCGGTACCACACACTGCTCCAATTTTAATATCTATGACCTTCATGACCTTAGAACTAAAGGAATATTTACCCTTGACAGATAGTGGTCCGACTGGACACATACCCGTTGGTAATGAATCTCCGCTTCCAGCCCACAAGCTATGCTGCTTCTGTTAAACTCATAGCAAGCTCCTGGTATTTCTGCTCCTCTAGTTAGTGGTAATGCTTGCTGGTCTGAGGAAGGGAGAGGAGACCAGTGTCTACTCTGTGCATGGGACGTGCTCTTTCTCACTGTGCTGGCATTTGGATCGACAGCAGTCAGTTTAAAGCCTTGACTCTCTCTTGTGCACTGTGCTGTTGGCAAGGTTCTTGTTTCCATCTTGCTATTTCTCTGCTATTTACCTTGCTGCTATCTCCAGTCAACACACTTGTCTTATCGCTTCTGACTTCTTCCTTAGCTGTTAACTGAGGGTTTTCCAGAGTTTCCCCAGGATTTGTATGTCAGTGTATGACACTCCATACTACTAATCCAAAGTAGTCGCTTTGGTTTCCTCTCCTCCACTCTCACCCCAAGTTTGTAGCCGCTTTAAGTGACCTGCAGTCCATGGCAGCTTGAGATTTTGGTTTCTTGCCTATGCTGTGTGGCCATCTGCTCACCTGCATAACAGGTTTTATTCCTTAGCATTCCTATAATGATGTCCTTATCAGGTAAAGCATTTCTCTATGTGTTTGACTCTTAATAGACAGGTTTTTACTTATCAGTTTGTGGAGGGTTAAAATTAGCATCTGATAAGATACAAGGGATGATTCAGAATGACATAGGAGGGATCCCTTTGTATCCTTCTTTATTCTCTGTACATTGCATGGTGATCTTTACTATTGACAAGATCTTTCCATTGTTCTGTGACTATCAGTAAAGATAATTTGTGCTCACTGGTACCAGGACTGGTGCTATGCCATGGGTGTAGTATTGTTGATGCATATGGTAACAGCATAAAACATAAGTACTTTGAAAAGAACAAACTTGTAATCATAGTTTTGCCTAAGTATCTTCCAGATTGCCAACTCAGTTTTGGGATGTGGTCTAACAGTCATTCAAATAATTAAAAGCAAACAGGCTTGTTCTTGACTTCTTCCAGGTTTGTCTACAATTTCCTTAGTATGTCTTGCTATTTAATTGCTATATTTTTATCAGAGCTATATAGATCACTAATTTTCACTTTAGGCAGATATATTAATTATTCCCTGGATGGTTCTGCTGCCATGAACATTTTAAACTGTAGCTTTAGGATGAAATCTGCTATCCCCATCCAAATCTCTGCCACAAATTGTAATCAAATGTTCCCCAAGTTGTGGGTTTTTTAAATTATGGAATCTTGAGCAATTTCCAAAATCACTATGGTTATCATGCCAGTTGTCTTGTTGTGTAAGTCTGTTCCTTCATGTGCTCCTAGATGTTAGGTGAAAATAAAAAATAAAAAAAAGACAAATTAAACCTCTTCCTTTTTTTTTTTCCCCTGTTACTCCCTATCTGCTATTCTTGACATCGATGTCTTAGTCTCTTTTTATCTCCCCTTTCTCCTCCCCACATCATAACACAGCTTTACCTTAATTTCCTCATCTCTTCTTACAGAGGCACCTATTGTTCCCATGCTCGGGGAAAGTTTGTTGCCTGAAATCCCACATTTCCACCGGTATCTTTCACTATACTTGCTTGTTCTGCATTAAATGCTGCTTTGTCTACCTGTTGGTCACGCGTCCCATGCAGTGACTCTCATTTCATAGAATCTTAGAATCATAGAATGGTTAGAGTTGGAAGGGACCTTAAAGATCATCTAGTTC
>JAOXJM010000023.1:54781845-54803059 GCA_026413425.1 Tringa solitaria
CAGGTATCTATTATTTGCATAGCTGCTTTCGAGGGGTGTTGAATCATAAATACATCTAGGAATTATTAGTCACCATTTACCATGCCACTACTCTTATACTGGATAAATTATATAAACCGGTATTTTACAATGAAAAAGTGAATAGCGAGCAGTAAGCTTTACATGAGTTGTTGGAGAAGAGGTGTAATTTAAAGAGAAGCTGTAGCGTATGTCAAAGAGTAATCATTTTAACCAGTGACCCAATAAAGCTGTCTAGATGTATTTCTGGTTTAACTCCATCTTAACTATTGTAAAGCCACAGTTTGTTTGGTAAGAAAGTAGCCCTTGCATAGAATTATCATCAGCTTCTCCACGCCTGAGACAGAAATCAGATTCCCAAATAACCCTGAAAGGAAGATGAGTTTTGGTTTCCAATAACTGCTCATGTAAACATAAAAGCAAGTGCATAAGGGTTTGGTGGGATTTTAGCAGTGTTATACAGGAAACCACTGAGTGAGGATATAGACCACAAAGTCTTCTTAAATCCCCCAGACGTCCCCAGTTAGAATTACATATATTTCATATTAGATACAATTAAAGGGTCAGGGTTTTTTTCTTTGGAATCTTTTTTTTCTTCTTTTCTTTTATGATGGGAGGAATGAGGGACAAATTTCTTAACACAGAATGGATAGCCCTTGCCTTTTTTACTCCTATGAAGAATGAGGGAATGGTATAGGATTCAGATTTTTCCTTATTTGCTTGATAGCCAAGAAGCTTGATACTGAGAACTGAGATATCAAATTGTTATAGAACAAGGAGAAGCAAAGTGACTATTTTTATTGAAAGCCAAACAATAGCTTGGACACACTGTGTGTCCTAAATGAGTCAGGATTACTCCTGGGCAAATGCAGAGGACAGTTTACTCTCCACTCCTTGCTCAAGAGAATGACACATGCCATGATGAAGGACTTTGGGGGTGCTCACCTTGTTTTCCTTTACAAAGCAATTCTGTCAGCTGTCTCAGCTTTTTCTGCTCCCTTTCTCTGTGCTGAATCCTCCCTTACACTTCTGGGCTCTGCTTCAGCCCCAGAGATATCTACTGTAGAGCTCCAGTGGCAGTTCATAGCCACTTGGTAAAAAGAAAGATGGTTTATGCTCTATCATCATGTCAGGAAACTGTGATTCGAGTCAGTGAGGTTCAGAAGCCATTCAGAAGTTTAGAGGTTCATTCAGAAGCTATTCAGAAATTCAGAAGTTTAACAGACTGACCTCTGATTTCAGGAATAATCACAGCCTGGTTTCCTGCTGTAGCTATGCCTTTCTAGTAGCTTAGCTCTGAAAGTCCATTAGCTCAAGTGAGTTTATGGAGGCTAAGCTGCAGTCAAGAGAATAATACTTCAGTCTTCAGCACCAAGTCAGATTCTGTCACCAAAATGATATGAAAGAGATTCAAAGCTTTCCATCCCGTGCTAAACGGTGTACACCTTTGCTTGCTCAAATATTTTCTTCAGTGACAGCTGACATTAATCATCCTGTGAGCACACTTCTATTTTACATGGATTGCTTTGGTATGCTTGCTTTGGGAAAGGTAGCAGGACAATGCTTTTTTAAAAAAAAATACCAAAAACCAAACCCCAAATCCAGCAACCAACCTCACATACTGTAGCTTCTTGAAAAATAACTAATTCATAAACTGTCAACTGCCATTATACTAACGTAGATTAAAACTAAACATGAGCCTCCTTCGGATATCAAATGGGGGCAATACATTACTTTTTTGATGTAATACTCAAAACACCAACCAAAGGAAATCAGGAGCTGCAATAGATGGAGAAATGGAACTAATATAAAAACAGTTAATCAGTCTTTAGACATGCTTGGAACATTTTTCTGGTAAGAATGCTATCACTTTGGAAGATAACTTAATAGACATACAGGGCAGGAAAACCGGTTTGCTTCTAATGGTATTGCTATGGTGTAATGGGGCTGAGATGGCTATATTCAAGACAGATGCTATTATTTGTTCTAGTTTTACCATAAGTGACACTATGATATTTCCAAAATCAAGGCTGAAAGCCCATTAAAAACATCTTGCTGGCTTGACTCATAACAAAGTGTAGGAATTGGTTTTTTTCAGTCCTGCTGAATGGAGGAGCTTTCAGAACACTCAGCCTGATGATCCTGAGCTTTTATGCCAAAGTACAAGGCAAACTTAGCCGTCTAGTGTTATGCTTTTATCACCCTTTCTCTTTTAATGGTGTGTCCTTTTCCATCTAAGTTAGTGAAGCAATGGAAAGAAATGTTGCTTCCTCATTTATTCATTTATTCCTGTTTCTGTGCATTTGTGTCACTTTCATGGGCGGCTGAAAAAAGTTGGTCAGTTTGTTAGTCTCACAGAAAGCTACTTGCATGTTTATAACTGAAGAAATGAGTGCTGTGCTCCAGGTGCAACCCTGATAATTAAAGTTTAATTTAGCATAAAAACCTGTCTTTTATTGTACTTTGGTTTTAACAGTGTTCCCTTACAGTAAGTCATTGCATTCCCCTAACAGACCACACTGATTCTTTATTTGATTTAAGTGTTCATCTTCACTGCTGTCTCATACGCTAAAATTTGATGGTGTATAAGCAAGACATTCCTTTCAGAAAAAAACAGTAGTGCAGAAGTAATGTTTACAGTAACTAATTAGAAAATCTGGTGATGAGGACACTCAGTGTGTCCAACTCTACATAGAATGCAGCAGGCAATCCTGCTATGATTCACATCTGGCGGAGTGACAGTAGATGAACCAGAGGCATTTTACAAATAACTGTTCAGATTCCAACTAAAGGACATAAACTTTAGACTTTCTACAACAGCCGTTCACCACAACTTTAATAGTTAATAAAGGAAGTTCCACTTGTGGCCAGTCAGGCACCATACCCAATTGATCAGACAAACTGGAGAGTAAAGTTGATCCAGTAGCTGAAGACTATCTTAAAATTTAAGAAGCCTGGCTAAATTGTTGCTTATTGTCTTTTAGTCCATTACTTCTTTCAACAGGAGTTGAAAACTGCAGGTTGTGAAATGATGGATTTCAGCTATTCATGTACAAAATAAATTTTCCATTTCATGAAACATATCTATGATTTTAAAATCTTTCCAGTTTTGCATGGAGTGATTTCTCACTTGTGCACAGGTCACATCAAAGGGGATGTAACGGTTTGCAGATACAAAGCTAGAGGATGCAAGAGATGCAGGTGTAAGCCCCTTTTCTGCTCATGGTGAACTTAAACCTTGCTTTCTAAATCCAGGTGGAAGAACAAGTGATTGAATATTGGATGAGCAGCCAGGAGTCTTTTCTTTTTGACTAGATAGTCAAAAAGTCAAGCTTGGACTTGAGAAATAGATTTTTAAGATTTTGTGGCACTTGGAAAAGATGATAATGAGAGATACAAAAGAAATTTAGATGACCAGAGAAAAACTTTAGCTTGTAAAAAATTGCTCTTTGCATTTCTCTAAGGTACTGTGTCCACAATAGTGGACCTGTCTGCAATAATTGAGCCCTGTCTGGAATTACCAGAGGTGGTGTACATTATTTGTTTCAGTCCTATGATCACTTTTAAACAACAGCTTTATCTCCCATATATGACTCCTGTCAAACTAATAATGTAACAGACAGGAACATACAGCTTCTTGTCACTTCCACATGTCTCTGGAGCAGGGACTGACAGATAATCCAGAAAAGTTAAGTGGAGTTTCCTAAATCCATCCACATTCTGCCTCCATCAGCATGGGTCCTGACCCCGGGAAGTAATTTCCTTACGGTCTTGTTTGATGTCCTCATGACATTTGAAAGATTAAAAGCAAATAGTTTCTTTCCAGAAAGCAACAATTTCAAAATTGTCTGATACAACTCCCAGAAGAGCTCATCTGCACCCACACCAAATGCTGTATCAGAAGAAATGCTTAGAGAAGGTCTGGCTTCAGTGCACGCTCCACCCAGATGAAGTTTCAGGAGACCTGATTATAGTATAAATAGAGTAAAGGAGAAGAGAGAGAAGCTATGGGGTAGAGGAGAAATAGGTTTAGGATAACCACATAGCTGTAGAACTTCTATGCAAGGATAAATGCTGTTTAGGATGTCCGGTCAGGTAGAATATCCACTTAATAATAACTGCAGATCTTTGAAGAGAACTTGTCAGGCTATTTTTGCATGTAACATTTACTGTAGATTTAATTTTTGTCCCAGGCAGGCACCCAGACTTTTTTGGTTTTAATGTGCTCCCTAATTACATTTTTCCATTTGTTTGAAACAGTTCACAAGTTGAACCACCTTTTTTAGCTTTTAATTCGGGTTTTGTTATATGTTAGTCCTATTGCATCGGTTGATATTTTTTGTAAGATAACAAGAAACATTAAGCACAAGCATAAACCCAAGTTTAAACTGGAGCCCAATAAAACTAGAACACCAGAAGGAAAAATCGCACAGTTCATATGAGCTCTATTACCAAGATGAGGAAACGAGAAAGCTGGTCTAATGCTCTTCTGCTTCTAGTGCATTGTGAGGAGCTCTGGGTGTCCCAGAGCTGGCCCTGCTCAGCTGGCTTCCAGGTACCAGACCAGACAACTCTGGCTACAAAGAGGCAATGAGCCATTTGCTTTTACAGGGTTTATGGGGTTTGGTTTTTTGCCTCCTAGCAGAGAACAGCAAGTATTTGGGCATCTGCAATATGTGGACAGGATAAGACACCTCCAAATGAATTTCCAAAACCAGCACCACAAGTATGACGCTCCTTGGTAGCTTTGGTCAATTTAAGTCCAAGCCATTGGTTCTTTGACTCCTGCTTTCTGGTGGTGTGTTTCTACCATGTGGTAACCCAAATCAAGTAGGTATTGTGGTAGAAAACTAATTCTGTAGAAACAAATTATTAGTTGTCAGATGAATTAACTCCTTGAACTAATTCACTGTGGTCACTGATGTCTGGAAGGGAGAGGAGCAGCACTTCTGGCGTAGACTGGCTTAAGCTGCTGCACAACCAGGAGTGGAGGACTGGTGACCAAGAGAGTCCTTTACCCTGACTGAGAAACCCAATCTGAACTGCAGAATGACTGAGGTTAACAGACATGGCCCTGTCCAATATTTTGGACTCTGAGTCATCCCTTTTAAAAACACATTAAGGACTAGGATATGCTTTGAAAAAGGAGATGGTGGATGTGCTTTCTTGCTTTTATTCAATATTGCAAAGATTAAGTAATGTGGCTCCCACACTTTTTAGTGCTCAGAACAGAGCAGCAATCAAGGTGTTTCTGCTCCCAGGTGAACATTGTAATGGTGGGCACTTTGCTGACTCTCTTGCTAATTACTCTTTAATTGTTTGATGGAGTTTTGGGTGGGTTTTTCTGCAAAGCAGCATAGTGTCAACAGGAATAGTGGAGATCATTTCTCACTTTGAATATCTTCAGGACACAAAACCGGTGATTAGGGCAGGCTTCTTGTGGTGGAGAAGGGAGGGGCTGAACTCCCTCAGATTCACATGGGGTGAACCCATGTGTCTCACTCCCTTCTTTCATTTTATGAAAGAAAAATGGAGAAAATGGCAACAGTTTTGGTGAGAGCAAGAGGGATGAAACAATCACAAAACTTACTTCTGACCAGACTCCTTCTCTGGCTGTGTTTTGGAATGACAGTTCATTTGTGTCTTGTGTTTTGCGATGAATTCAGCTCTTTTAGCAAATGAGAAGCACATTCTCAGCATGTCTCCTGGACCAAGCTCCTCTGGGATCTCAGGCAGAAAACATGTCCTGATGAGAGCTGGTTGTGACTTAGCTGGAAGCAGTTCCAAGCATGAGTAATAGGCACTCAAGACATTTGACTGGGGAAATTTGGGTACCTGAGGGTGTGAGGGGAATGGAATATTGTGGGTTCTTAGATACAGAGGACTGAAAGCCAACTAAGTCTTAGTTGGGGTATCTAATCTCTGTAGCAGATTGCAGCCAAGGTGCCTACAGCAGCTACTGTCATCCCAGCTTGAGTAAAGAAGATAACTCTTCCTTGACTGTGTCTATGCCGGGCCAATTCAACTTATGCACAAATACCTCACCCTGGAAAGCTACATGTAAAATGAAGCTAAAGGAAATATTTAAATTAAGTGAAATATTAAAATTACCTTTTTTTTTTGGTTTGTTTCTTTTCTGTCTAAAAAACTATGTTTTTCTCAAAAATCATGGCAATTAGTAATGCCTCTATCCCTAAAAATATGGAGATCTTAGACTTGCTACCGGAATATATATTCAGAGATTACTGAAATGGCCACTTTCCCAGACATTTGGTACTCAGGACACCAGTGCTGCCAATAACTATGCTGCTGTAATACTTATGCATTTTCCATAAGCAGAATTGATGAAAAATAATATTAGGTAAATTTTGGATGGTGGAAAAAGGCTTTTTTAAAAAAACAATGAACAAAATCAGTTTTTAAATGTTAAAGATATTGATCAGGATGCAACGTAAATCTGAATTATCTCTACCAGCAATAAAATATTTGGGAGACTTGGAGTTGGCTCAATAGTACCTTTTTCCTTAGTACCCTGGTCCTGTAACAGAAAGCATGCTATGGATAAAAAGGCCTCCAGTAGATTTGCCACATAAAGCAGATCTAGGAATGGCATGAGCATTTTACTTCTAGCAGGGCCTGTTGCAACAGGACAAGGGGTAATGGCTTTGAACTAAAAGAGTGAAGATTTAGACTAGATATAAGGAAGAGGTTTTTTACGATAAGGGTGGTGAAACACTGGAAAAAGTTGCCCAGAGAGGTGGTAGATGGCCCACTCCTGGAAACATTCAAGGTCATGTTGGGCGGTTCTCTGAGCAACCTGATCTAGTTGAAGACTAGGGATTGGACTAGGTTGGAAGGGGGATTGGATTAGATGGTTTTTAAGGGTCGATTCCATGACAAATTATTCTGTGATTCCATGAGCTTTTATTGCTATCAAAATTTGTCTCCCTTCTTTCTCTTCATGTGCAGACCTCCAGATCCAAAGAAATCACAGCTCTGGAAAAGCTGATCTCCTTTCTATTCAATAAGGTTGTCTGCTCTTACTTAGCCAGAGGTGTCTTACTTATTTAGAGGGTGTGGTAGGATCAGAAATGAGGAAGGAATATAAGTGTTACCTAATTGTTAGTTCTGATATCCTGTTATCTCCAGATCAAGAAAACTTAGTTGAATGACACATAGTTTTGAGTGCCTCAGCAATGAATTCAAGTTGCAGATAGCAGAGGAAAACTGAACCTGGTTTTTGTGTTGTTTTCTGGTTGGGTTTTTTTTTCTGTTCTGATGTTGTCAATATGTCATTATTTATTGCACAAAATGGATTATTTTATTTTTAACACTTTTTGTTAAAAGTGGGACTTAGAAGTGTCAGATGCTACAAACATCTTCTAATAATCAAAAGCTATTGGAAATCAGCTTTTATTTTAAAAAGTGACTATAATACAATCCTTCCATTCTCTATCCAAATTCATTGGATAGAGAGAAAATGTCTTTATGTCCCCTACAAATTTTCCTCTCTGTTCTGTACCATAATCTTTCAAATCACTTTGTTCTCAGCCTTTTAAACTTCAGTCACCATCAACTACCTCTCTCCATGTATTATCTCATCTCTTGCAGAATAATGTGGTTCATTTTTCTGAACTCTAAAATCCCTCTCCTTCCCATTTCCATGGCAAAAAGCTTCCCTCAACACCCTGACCTTTACTTTTCAGCATCCAACTCTCATATTTCATACTTCCAAGATTGCATCACTGTAGCCATTTAATTCACCTTTTCTTCACTAATTTCCTTTTTTCTTCACTAACTAGCAGCCAGAGTCATGTTCTCACTTCAGTACCCTTCATTGCTACCCACCATTACAATATTCATGTCGTATTATCCCTGTTTCTTGCCCTTTGACATTTTAAATGTCCTTTTAACATCTCTATGTTCTCTCAGTCTGTGTCAGTCATTACTTCTGCTCTTGCAGATTTATTCCTTTCCCTGAAAGATCTGGATAGTCAGCTCTGAGATGTACACATTCTAAAATTTTCTGTAGACCATCTCTGTCCATAATTCAGTTTTCCTGCTCCCCAAGTTCAGCAGTTCTTGCCTCAGAATGTAAGCAGGGAAACAGCTGGAGAGCCATGGGCAAAAGGCTCACAATGAATATGAATGTGGCATAAAAAGTTCTTTAGATCTTATGGAAGGGCTGTATGGAAGGCAATGAAACAATATTTAGCATCTCAATAGGAGATTCATCCCACTTAGTGAATAGGATAAACTTCTGTTCTCTGTGGAGCTGACTCAAGCACTTCCTCCTGCAGCGAAATTTTTTGTAGTTTTGTGGAAAGAACTAGTCAGAATTAAATTGAACCGCCTTCATATTTGTTCACAAAGTTAGATTTTGCAGATTTTTCTGCTAGGGTGGAGGCCTGTGTTAATGTTCATCATTCCATTGTGTGGAAACATAGGAAGGAGTTTTGCCATGCAATTATTGATTTGGACTAACAACTTTCCTCACCGGAATAGAGCTGTGGGCAACTGCTGTGATACTTTTATGGAGAATATTTTTTTATTCCATCTTTCAGGATGCAACAGCACCAAGCACTTTAAGAAAGTATATGTCTGCTCTTACCATCAGAAGCCATCCCCGGGCACTGACCCTTTATACCACTACAGCTCTACTTCTAACCTTCCCATTCCTATTTTTCTTCTCGAAAAAGTTGTAGATACTTCTCAAAGACAATGTAAATGTCTCAAAACTTCCTGAATTTCCTTTCTCTGGTTTCAGCCTAACTTCCAGCCTTATTGTTATAATTGCGCTATGACCGATGACTTCTGGAGAAAGAATGACAAAGTTTGGATATTCTTGCCAACAATACTCTAAATCCACACCTCAAATTTGGATTTTGGAGAGCTACAGATTAGTTTAGAGTCCTAGCAAGAACAAACATGTTCTGTGGAAACTTTCTTTCTGCCTTTGAGAAGCTTTGCTTACCAGGGGACAAAAATCACAGGTTCCCACAAGCTATAAACATGGCAAGTTCCCATGGGCCATCCACATCGCTGTCTTGTGGACAAGATGGGAAGATTTCTTGTGCCTGTGTGTGGCATCACAACAGCAGCAGAGCCAGGGAGGCTCAGGTACTAAGGCCTGGGTGGGATGTGGAGTGCCTGATGGATTAACCTTCTACTGGACACTTCAAAAGATAAGTGCTTATCACCTTGGCACCCAGACCAACCCAGTGTTGTCCCCACATCTTTATTGGGGGTGTCTGACTGGCTTTTAAGAAATGCTGTATGCATAGCTACAACCTTGGAGTAGCTGCTTTTTCTGATCGGGGAACTGTTTTCTGACACACATAGAGAATATTCATGGCACATGTTGCCCACTGTTATGTCACCTCTGCAATATCTTAGTAAGGAGATGTGGATGGAAATGTTTCAATGTGCTAATAGCAGTGACCTTTATATTTCCGTTATACATCACTCAGAAGCAGTGACAAGGCTTTCAAAACCTAAAAGAGTCTGGAAGTCAAATTTAGACAGTTTCAGAATAGCTTCATGTTTGTTTGAACAATACATTTTTTTTTGAAATATAAGAAATAAACTGATGTCCTGTTATAGTCGCATTTGAGGGGGGCATAGCTGTCTGCTGATCACATCAGACGCTTGGTCATTTTTCCCCAACCCTAAATTTGGGTGCAACCAGATTTTGTTTTCTAGGGAGATCCCTGTCCTGAGTATTTTCCTCAGTGCATAGTGACAGGTAGGATAACAGCAAGCAGAATAAAGGATATGGCATGCTTACTGTCAGTTCAAACCTCTTCTTGGGTATAAGGACAACTTCTTAGATGTGAGTGTGAAACCCTCATAAAGCAGCATGATCTGTTTCTGTTCAAGTCTGCAAGTGGGTCAACAATACCTAGTTCATAACAGAACTGAACTCTTAAGAATAATCATCAGCCAAATCATCTTAGTGGTCCAGATTCTTAATTTTCATGACAAATGTTTCATTTTCTCTTGTGATTCAACTTTTCTTTTGAAGGTGACTCATGCAGCAACAAATCAAAGTGATGACTTTTTTGTTTGTCCTGTGCAATCTCATGCAGGTGGACGAAAGCATCTGCATCACACAGTTGTTCTCCCTGGAACTCTGCTCTTCTAAGCTAATATCTAAGTGTCTACTTTAATATTTTGTTTATTTATCTAGTCCTACAAGATGCCAAGATTGAGAAGCCCTTATAAGTAACTTATAGAAGAGTTTCCTGGAAAAAGCAATTTGTCTGAGAAGAGAAATTATGCTGATACTGAAACTTTCTTGTATCCAGATCAACATGGAAATGTATTTTGGTGATAGAAAAAAGAAAAAAAAGACACTTTTAGGCCACCCAAAAGTTTATGTGGGTGCATCTTTTATTACACACATGATCTCATGTGTTTTGTTGCCACTGTTCACAACAAGGACCGCACTGTGACACAGCACTGAAACTCAAGGAGCACGCTTCTAAGATTTCTTTATGTGTCAGCTGCACCTGGAATAATCCTTAGCAAGGGATCCCCTTTACATAAATGGGAGTAAGAGGATGCTCATGGAGTAGTCACACAACCTACGGCCTTCCTGCTCCAGGGAGCTCCATAGATGAAGGTATGAAGGGAAAGGGCTGGAGGAGGGGTTCTGTGATTGCAAGGAATGCTGCTGCCATGGCATTTGAGCCCCCTTTCTTCACAAAATACGAAGATTTTGCATTCTGTGGGCTCCACCCATCCTCTGAGGTCTATTTGATCTAAAGAGCATTACTGAGACAAATTTTTAAAGGCAGGGAGATGAGTGTGTGAGGTAGGCAAATGGAAGGGAGGGAGATCAATTTAATAAGGATGATTGCACAAGAACAAATGGGAAATAAGCTGCCTTTGAATAAATGTGGCTGGAAATGAGAATAAGGTTTTCAACAGGAGCTCTGGAACAACCTTTGAGTTAAGAATAGATGTAAAAAAAAACCTTTCCTGCTTTTAATGTTAACTTGATCCAGAAAAAGAAGGAAAGGTAAGACCTGGTTGCTAGAAACAGCCAGAGATTGGGATGCAGTTAGCCAGGGTGTTCCCTGCAGTCTATGTTCTGATTTTCCAGTGTTCCTAAAACTACTACTAAGCCACCTGCTGGAATTGGCCATACTAATGAAAAGCAGTCTAATCCAGAGAGCTGCTGAGCACACGCTGCCAGCCCGGTTCGATAGCAGTTGATTTGCTGGCACTCTGCTGGATACACTCTGTACTTTAGAGGATTGCACTCTAGCACAATTTAAAACAGTCTCTCACCTACACAGCTCGGGGTTTAACATAGGGGAAAAAAAAAAAAAAAAAAAAAACCCTGCACTATTAATATATGAATAGTACCCAACTTGGTTTTAAAACATAAAATACTGTCTTTGGGTGGTTCCAGCTAGAGCCTCACATCATAGGGTGCAGTCAAAGTCAAGGTGTTGCTGGCTTTCAGTCCCCTTGTTGTGTATGATCTCACTGTCCAGCAGAACAGTTTCTACCTCAGAGCCTAAATACAGCCTTGCAATCACATGTTTGAAATGTGACTGACGGCTAGTATTCTATATAAGAATAGTTTCTGCCATACAAGTCCATTCAGATTAATGGAAAACCGCCTTATACTTTAATAGCAATTCAATTATTTGGAGTCTTCAAATCCCTGTGAACCTTAAACCAACTCAATCCCAGCTACAGCTGGGTCTGCAAAAAATTAAAGACAAATTTAGTCTCCTTATATTAAAGTTCTTTTAGAGAATCACAGAATCACAGAATGATATGGGGTTGGAAGGGACCACTGGAGATCATCTAGTCCAACCCCCTGCCAAAGCAGGTCCACCTAGAGCAGGTTGCACAGGAACTTGTCCAGGAAGGCTTTGAACATCTCCAGAGATGGAGACTCCCCCACCTCCCTGGGCAACCTGTTCCAGTGCTCTGCCACCCTCAAAGTGAAGAAGTTTCTCCTCATGTTTAGAAGAATGTTTTAGATCGTATTTACTTGAATTCAAAGAGCCCTTTCCCTGCCTCTTTAAAGGAATGTGCAGTAACTTACTTTTCAGGAAAAAATAAAATACCTTGCATTTACTGGGGCCATCCGCATACTTCAGGGGAAAGTTACTGGAGGAGTTGATTAGTAGGAACTTATGCCACAGCTGTATTCTGTCACTGTGGTAAGCAGAAGGCAATTAATTCAAAGTATCTTAGACTAAATTACGAAGAAATATATATAAGCATATACAAAGTATATACTGATATAGACTGATTAAAGCATATCTTCTCGACTTAGCTCTGATCAAGCCCAAGAATGCAATGTTATTAAAATTCAGAGTAATCTTGGGTTAGAAGAGGTATGCAGCATTCGTTACTAGAATTACACTGGAGTTGACTAAGTTAGTCCACCTGTTATTACCTGTAAAAACATTTTCTTGTGTGTATTAGAACCATGATCTTACAGGATCTTTTATCATAAAAACTAACAATAAGCCAGAAGAAGCGTGCATAGAATTTTTTATACTTAATTTGGTAAAGCTAAGACAGAAGGTGTTATTTTACTGACTTTACTGTATTGGAGTTACCCCATTTTATGAGGGCGAGGGATCTACAGGTAATGGTTCAATGGATAACTAAAATACAAAATTGTCTTAAAGAACTGATGAACTGAGTATCGGGAAATATATGCAGAAGCTATTATGCTCCCTGCTATATGTTTCCATTTTCTCTTTCTGATTTTTGAACTCTAAGGCCACATTGCTCAACCATCTAAAGTCTTCATGATTTTGAAGTTTTTTGCTTATTAAGGATTTTTTTTTTCTAACATGGCCATAACTAATACTTTTCATATTGATGTTCAGGTTACATATTCAAGGCAACAGTGTAATTATATTAGATGGGTTTTGCTCTGGTCATTTTTAGAATGTCTAAGAATATTTGATGAGAAAGACTGACGTCTGATTCAACTACAAATTCCCATTTTTGTCCTGAAGATTTTCTGGATCTGGAGATTTTATGGATCTTAAGATCTCTCTGATGTTTTATATATGACCGTTACTTTGGTAAAAGGAAAGCTGATAAGTAGAGCGGGAGACAAGATTCTTGATGTTAAATTTTGACAAATGAAATCAACAAGAATTTTGAATTTTGCTCTTTATATTTAATTTCTGCATCTGCCACTATCTTACTGTGTGAACCTGTAATTTCTTAATTAATATGCATCTCAATCTTTTTTCTGTGAAACAGCAGTGCTGTTTACTATGTTTCACCATGCAGAGGTGATATGGTTGTCTGAAAAGTGAGCTTGCAGAAAACATGGCATGATGGAATAATTATCTCAAAAGACTTACTAAGTCTAAACACCAGAAATCTGGAAGTACAGTAATAGCCTTTTTATAGTGTGTTCTGTATTTGTTGTTTTGTATTTGTACTTACTAATTTGTCTAGATTCTCAAGATAATAATTTGAAGGACACTCCCCTCCTTTTTTTACTGCTGTGAGATTTCGGGATTCAATATTTTCTTAAAAGTTCCTGAAATGTCACCTGCTTTTACACATTGTATGAAACCAGGCCACAGTATTTGTCACAGCATTATATGCCTGACCAAGGAAAATGCTCAGTAGAAGTAAAGTCACACAAAGTATATAATTTTCCTATTATATCATGAATGCACAGATATGAGCCACTTCCCTTTCCTCAACTTTACACTTTCTTGCTGAATATGCTTGAACAGTTCTTTCTCCTCTTATGTATGAAAGAAATGAATATTAAACATAAATCATACCCACATCCCACAGATTTGATAGAATATTAATAGTAATAATCTCAAGAAGGACTTGAATGAACTCAATATAATTAAAGCTATTCAATGTAAGTTATGCTAAATACAAATTTTAGAACTATATATATTTGAGAGCGATATGAGATGCAGTTATATTAATATTTTACATAAGATTTCCAATTTGATGGCTAAAGCTGATGGATATAGTGTCAATATAAATATATCCACTTCATTAGCACAGGCGACATTGTGATTGTAGAATAAACACGATAAAAATCAACCTGATAAACATTAAATCTGTTAAGAACTGATAAATCTTGGTCTGAAGTTAAAAACGGGGAATAATTGTTAAGCAGTTGTGTTTCTAATTGGATCCTTCAGGAATATGTTCTTTTACACAAGTTGACAACCTTCCCCTCTCTTGTGAACAAAACAGAAGGAACCATAAAAATCGCTAGTGCTATTGTTTGTAGTAGGTGAATATCAAGGGAACAATACAAGCTAATGAGGAGAAATCACTGACTTAAGGTGATCTGGATCCATCGGTATGTAAATATCATATGCCTAAGAAGAAAGGACACTGGCCAAAGTCAGAGGCTGGAGGCTAAATCCTGAAGAGATGTGATGTGTCTGTACTGGAAATCTCAGTGATGCCACAGCTTGTCCTCTGGCTCCGAGGCCAAATGGCCAATTTAGTTACATTCATATAATTAGACTGACCTGCTCTGGATAACAGGACAACCTTGTACAAGCATTTTACTGTGAATGGTCCCTGGACTGTGGTAATTTTCCAGACAGGCTTGGGACCATTCTAATGATCTAGTGCACAAGACGATCAAGTTCTAGTGCACAAGCTCAGGCTTTTGTTATTTTATGGAGACATAACCTGGGACTTTACCAACAACTGAGCATCACGGCAAGTAAACGAAGTGTGCAGTGCAGTCTTGGACCCAAAAGAGCTGTATTACCTGGTTTGGCTACAAACTTAAGACAGCCATGTGAAAGCCATGTTCCTTCTGTATTTTTCACTGACTGCTATTGAAACAACAGTTGTGATGTTCTTAGATGAAGAGAGGTATTGATCAATGGAAGCAGACTTCAGAATAGCTAAGACAACGGTTGAAGGAGTATGGAACATACTGCATGGTAAATGTCCTCAGGAGCCGTTTAGCTTAAAAACAGAAAAAATTTAGAAGTGGATTTCTCAGTTTCTGAGTAGTCTTGCAGGATGCAAGATGACATATAGATAGTAGAGGTAAAATAAGGTCATTTTTCTTGCACAGGGCTCAGTGTTGTTTGACACTTGATTTTTCGAGTGTCCAACCTTTGTCAGATATCTCTACCCTACATTGCAATTTGCAGTGCAGACATTGGCTTTGAGACAGATACTTGACAGGGGATGGTCCTTCCATAGAGAGAGTTTAGGACAAATCCAATAAACAGTCAGATTTCTGTATAGTGAATCATTGTGCACCAAATCACTGACCAGTGCCCAGTCCTACTTGAGCTATCAGCTTGAAGCCGCCACTTTCATAACTTCATAATTGACGAAGTCACTGCATTCACTGGGTCAAGGTATTCCTTCTATCCTCTTCAAGAGCCTCGCTACATGAGTACTTGATTTTTTGTGGTTGCTCTATGTCTTGATTTTACGTATCAAATAATCAGACATAGAATTTGAAAACATCCTTGTCTGTTATGGTCAGCATGATGCTTACCATACAGATGAGACTCTGATTATTATTACCAGTGATATGCTTTTTTGCATTGTGAGGGTCAGTAAGTGTTTATAAAAATCTTGGAACACATATAATAAATATAACAGTGAAAAAATGCTACAAATTAAGTTCTGGTTACCAGATTATCAGATATATCGAGATGTATCAGTTAGATTATCAGATCATTATACGACAACTGCATTCCAACAAACTAGTTTAGACTTAAGCATCAAAATAATTTGTGGATATATTTTTAAACCATTCTATCCGAATGATAAAAAAATAATCAATGCATCTCACTCCTCTCTTCCCCATCTTGAAAGCTATGAAGTATCTGATTAATATTTTAGGCCTTTGTAATTTCTGAAGAGAAGAAGACTTGGAAATAAAAGTACCTTTTGGACACTGAGTAATTAGGACCACACTTCCCACCTACATTCATTAAAACAGGGCTACTTGTGAAGCCCTTGTACAGGAAGTTATTACTCAGTGTTCTTGATTCTCCTGTGATGCAAATAATTGAGAAAGCAGCATCTACACCACCCAAAGATCTGGTGCAATGTGAATATCGGAGAGCGCGTGCTGCCTGCACTGCTGTCATAATAAGGTGGATTGGATTAGAAATTCCTTACTTTAGAAGGCTGCTCTCATTACGTAAATGATAAACAGTAGCCATGATATTAAAAATTTACTATGCATATCCCTCTAATTTAGGTTTTTAGGAGATCAGTGTGTATATGGTGATATGAGCCAGCCAGTGGTACTGTGAGAAACGTAAGGACTTCCTGAAGCTCCCTGTGGTGGCTGCGACGTGCCCAGGACACATCGTCACCTCTTGGGGTGCCCAGTGTTCCGAGCTGTTTGAAAACTGTCAAAAGTGCTGTGCTAAGGATACCGTGACAGCCTTCATCCATGATTCCTGTGGTTTAATTGCCTTATCTCACAGGATTGTTTTGCTGTAACCGACATGAGTTGTTAATAAATGAAGATATTGTTACAGCATGCCACAGCACAGCAAAACATAAAACACAGTAAAACAGTTCAAAGCATATTCAGCCTTCCTAAAACAGAGTGTGAGCAAGTCTTGCTTGGGTATGCACTTAACTAAAATTACAGAGCAAGGTGGCATAATCAATTGACTGTTACACCAGGGAGCCATGACAGAGTGGCAGTCTCCCTTTAAAGACAGCATTACTCTGGTATACTCTCTTCTAGCCTGTAAATATAGAGTTAGGGCTATATAAAGTGGTCCAGCTTGTGATCTCTCTCATATTTCAGCAAGCACAGAGCTGGCATCACTGGAGAGAGCAGCCAAGCTGCTTTAAATGAAGCTGCTTTGGTAGCAGAAGCTGCATAGCTGTCTTAATGCATCACTCACTAATTTACTCCCTTTCTCACTGAAGGCTAGATATATTGTATTTTTGCATGGAGCAAGATCATGCGGTGCAGATGTAATGTTCAAGATGTCTGAGTGTCTTTAAGTAATATGTAATGCTTGGCTTTAGGATTTAAAATTTTATTAACCTTTTCTTTCTATTCCACCTCCCTATTTGTAATTCTCCACATATATTCTATCTAAAAATTTACTGATTTCTAAGAACTTACTGTCATTTGCTTACAAAGTAAATAATGTATGAAAATTTCGATTGTATGAAACATAAGAAGCATTTCATTCATATTTTATAAACAAGGAACTTAAAGCTCAAAACTTAGATGAAGATATGATAGAATACATCTTAAATTGATTGCATTAATTTTACTCTTTTTTTTTTTTTTTAATTTAAGGTCAGATTCATTAATGTACCAGAACAGCACGAATTATTCAAAGCATACTCATCATTTAAATCGAAAAATCTATTTTGCATCACCGGAGCAGTGCAAAGCAGATAAAGCACACTGAGGGAATCAAGCCCCTGCGTTGGTTTGGCAGACCAGCGTGTAGCCAAGGCCCAGGTTAGGTGGTGGCTGGGCAGGAGGATCACTGTGGAACCCGAGTTCATCTCTTTGTGTGCTTTAAGCGTTCCCCCAGGTGTCCCCTGTGTCCCCTGTCACAGTCCCACGACGTGGCTGCTTCCTTTGTGCACGTGGGAGACAGCAGCAGTGCCAAGGGAAACCTCTGGAGAGTGGATACCCAACTTCGGGTTGAGACACAAAATCTTGGCAGAAAAGGGATCTCTGAATACGTTAACTTGATGGAAAATTGGAGCGAGACCTGCATGTACCCCCTGTCTCAGCCCCGCTGGAGCCAAGTCCCGCAGGGGTGCTGAGCTGAAGGGCTGAGCTCCTTCAGAGGGTGCAGTAGCCCCCCAGGAGTCAGCAGCAAAGCTAACTCACACAAGCCTACTTACAGCCTGTGTAGTTATAGCCATTAGCTACAGCCATGAACAGATAAACTTAATTACAACTTCATCTAGTCATTTGTTTTTACACCCTATGCACAAGATTTTAATTAATTAACAGTACGGAAAGCCTGATTGCATTATTTCATCAGTAAGACAACTTAGGAAAAAGAAGAAGCCAACAGAATTGCTCGATTTCTTGAAGGATGTAGTTTTTAACTAATTTTGGCTCAAGTTAATTAGCACGTTAATTTTTTGTTCTTAGAAAACTCTTCTGTAATCACAGAGCAAGCACTAGAAGTATGGTGAGGATGTTTTATCATTAAAAAAGCTGAATTTGAGACCTTTGTCCAAGTGCAAAATAAATCCCCACCTGACATCACGGGGACATGGTCAGGAGGGAGCCAATGGAACTGGGATGAACATCTTTGTAAGAGCGAATCCCGTTTCACTTAGTACACTTCTAGCGTATACATAAGAAGCTCCATATGTTTCAAACTTAAAGCCATGCGTGTGAAGCATACAAGAAAGTGATATTTAAAAGATATAGGATTGTAAAATTTATTCAAGCTAAAGTATTTTCTGTGAAGCAAAGTTTATATACGTATGTACATATATGGTTTGCCACATATATACACACACACACACATACATAAACACAGATACGCCATTTATAAGTGGTAATTCATTCCCATATTTAGTTTGAAACTGGCTTAAGTCTGAGACTGGCTGACATCCCTCCTGTCCTGTCTTCATAATGACACCAGTCTCCTCTTCTTTTAGTCTTTTGGGAGATGAAGGTTACAGCATCTGAGGTTGCCAGTATTTTATTTTTTTTTTTTGTGAAGGATTTCTGAACTCACATGGGTTTCTACTGTTCTCCACTTGTCCACACTGTGCTGTGGATTGTGTTGCTCCAAGTTGTGTCTGCTGCTGATTTCAGACTGAGAGAACTTCTGGGTCTTTGGGCCTGGGTTGCGCTTTTGTAGTTCTCTGGTCTTTTATTCCTTTATTATTCTTATGAGGAAATCAAGGTGGGACTACCAGTGAGATCAGGGAAGCTTTCTGCAATGTGGGTCTGATCAATGCTAGTGCTCCTCAGGCATGACTTAAACTCAGTAGTACTCTGGGGGACACAAACTTTGTGTCACAGCTCCGTCCAAATCAGTTGGAATGTTAATGTCCCAAATGGGACATTTAAACTTTACTTTTTGAAACGTATGCACATCTTATAATGTATGTTATACAGAACAATTAGAAGTGATGCTAATTCAAATGTACAGTTCATAGAGATATGTCCCTTGACATGTAGCTTGCATTTTGTATGTAGTATACTTCTTAAAAATTAGTAATCCCAGTTTGAGAATAAAAAAATTAATCTTCTTTTTGGGATAGGTAGAAAACTGCATTAGGATAGGGAATTTTTCACCAAGCTGTCAGTCAGATATCAATTCAAATCAATAGAGCGGGGAGTTAATTTTCAACAGACAGCCTTTCAGTAGCCTTCTTGAAATGAGTTGATGGGTTCAGGGCAATTCTTTGTGCACGAGTGTCCATGTTGCATAACAAGAAAAAGCGTTACTATTCTTATCTGTGGATTTCAACATAAAGACCGAGGGCTGAATATGGCTTTCCACCCCTAGGCAGACCTCTCAACTCAGTGGCAGATAAAATGAAGGGGCTTGATCTGCCAGCCCTGTACCTGCTCGGGCGTGAGAGGACACTGCAAGCACCTTGTGCAGACACAGCCTGAGCTCCTTGTCACATACGAGAGCTCCGGAGGACTGAAGGAAATTATCAGGCAGCAGGTTCACAGCAAACAAAAGGAAGTACTTTTTCACACAAATCATAATTAAATTGTGGCGCTCATTGCCACAGAATGTGGTTGAGGCCAAAGTATAAACGGATTAAAAGAAGGGAGTAGAGAAATTCAAGGGCTTATTAAATATGACGGTCTGGGAGCAAACCCCAGTTTAAGAAATCCCTGCACTACCATTTGCTGGGACTTGAAAGGATATACTAGGAAAAGATCACTGTATACCAATCCGGTTTCTTATGTTTTTCTCTCTTCAGCATCTGCTAATGACTGTAGTCAGAGCCAGGATATTGGACTAGATGTCCAACCCACTATAGCAATTTTTTTGATCATATGCTTTTAATCAAATTATGTTCTTATTTTGGCTGCTTAAAAGGATCTAAGGCCCTGATGAAGAAAGGCATTTCAATGGTCTAACGCTTACGTATTTTAGGGAGGTAAGTACTTGTGTATGTCACAGCCTTTGCGTCCTAGGCCGTAAACTTGTTGGGGTGGGGCACGTGTATCTTTTATTAGGACTTTGCTTATTCTGAGTATGAACTCAATAAAGAAACATATTTGGTAACAGCGACAACAGCATATAACACTGTTTCTTTATAAAGATTAAATAATGTGTTTGCCTAAATGGCTTGTGCCACAGGAAAATTCCCTGGTGATTTACGTAAGCCTGATGACACTAGCATCCACTGATGTGAAAAAGAATTAATTTCCTTTATAGAACTCCCCACATTTGTAATGCATGGATATCACATTTGAAGAAAGCTATTTATCACCTGTTACCCATAATACTATTGCCAGACGATATGTAACTTACTTACATTTACCTAGTGGGGTATTTGAGATTTCATCCATTTTGCAAAAGCATCTGGCTGCAAACCTATGACACGCGTTGGTGAAAATCCAGATACGGAAACGAAAGAAACCAAATACCGAAAATCCTAAATTTTCCCCCTGCCAGTTCTCAGCCTGACAGCGCGGGTCAGGTTTCCTTGTAAATCTACGAGAAGAGGTGGCTACAAATTCTCCAGTGCCGGGCTGACAGCCGAGCAAGCAAAGCCACCACCGCTTTCTGGATTGCGGGGGGGTTTCATCCCAAGGAGAGGGGAGGAACCGCAGGAGCCGCACACGGCGGGGCTGGGGCAGCCTTACAGCATCCCCCGCAGCACCGGGAAGCGGCGGCGGCGACGGCGGTCGGTGTTTCCCCCGATGCGGGGGAAAGCCCCGCACCGCTCGGGGCCGCGCCGGCCCCGCCACGTCCCGCTCCGCTCGGCACCGGAGCCGGGAGGGGAACCGGGGCTGCACCGGGAGCATCCCCCGACCCGCCGGACACCTGCTCCTCCCGCCGCCCCCGCCCGCATCCCGCCGACATTTCCCGGAGGGGGGCGGGGGGGGGCAGAGGGATGGCGGTGCCGCAGGGTACGGCGGGCGGGGGAGGCCGGGTGCCGCCCGGGGACCGCGGAGGGCGGTGCGGCCGGTGCCCGGGTTGCGGGGGGGGGGCCGCCCCCGCTACCTCCCCTCGCCGGAGCGGCCCGGGGG
>JAOXJM010000023.1:54847756-54881455 GCA_026413425.1 Tringa solitaria
TGGCCACCTGGGCACACTGCTGGCTCATGTTAAGCCAGCTGTCCACCAACACCCCTAGGTCCTTTTCTGCTGGGCAGCTTTCCATAATGGAAAGCTTTGGAAAATGGAGCTTCAAATCACCAAGATTGCTGCCTGGCCTCTGTTTCTGCCTGAACACTTGTACGACCATCTTATGGGATTTGTACCAGCTTTTCCTGCTTAGCCATGCAATTGTGGTAATCTTCTCCTGCCGATTTTTGTGCAGGAATGTGAATACACGTGTGCGGCACCGTTAGTACAGTGAAATATGCTTCTGCCAACGTGAGACAGGAACGGCTGTGTTACCCAGCGCTGAGTCAGTAAAGAGGTTATCCCGGTGATAGAAATACTTTCTACCCTAGCAGATGTAGACACACACACATGTGCTTTGTAAACAAGAACAGTACTATTTCCTCCATTTTTAAATGGGAAAACCAGAAGTCAAAACATGAATTTTGCTCAAAGTCATCCAGAAGACCATGTATATTTTTTCTATATCCAAAAAGCTCCAGAAAAATTTGCAAAAGGAGAAAAAAAAGTATAAAAAAAGTCCAAACAAAACTGTGTATGTCTTAGGAAGAAACAACAAAAAAAAATCCTCTTAATGATGTAGCAGTGTTTTTTGTTTCTGCATATTGCACATCTTACCTAGAATACGTACTTACACACACAATGTATATGTTGAAGCTTAAATTTGAATCCTGTGGACCCTGCCACTACTAGAAGCTGGTTACTATGTGCCCTAAAAATTATCTGAAAGTTTCTCCTTTTTAGCCATGCTGAGTCATAAATTATCTGTTTTTAAGCAAAAATAGATCCAGGTCTAAAATTTAATCCATTTTACCCTCCTTTATTGGTAAGCTGAGGTTCATCAGCCTGTCCACCATCTGAATTACACCTCAATATAACAGTTGAAGCAAAAATATATATAAACTATACATCTTTATGGCCATCACAGTCACTGTAAATTGAAAAAAGAGTCAACAGCCCTATAACTAACATGACTGGTCACACTTAGCTTGAGGCTCCTAGTAGAGGAGCTCCAGCTGTTATTTTCTGTTCAAGTTTTCACTGATTTTCCACACACCTGAGGGACCAGAAAAATGTCAGATAAAGCATATTCTACTGCTATGTGAAAAATTATAAGCTCCTGCTGAAACCTTGATATTTGGAAAACAGTTTCAATTGTATATTCAGGGAACGCTGCTCAACAGGCTCATCTGGGCTTTTTGCCATTCAGCAGATGAAGCAGCTCCTAACCTTGAGCTGGAGCTTGCTGACTGCTTTTGCCTTAAGTACATGAGAGGTTATGATTCAAGTAGAGAGGGAGCAATGGATGGCAACTGTGTCTACATCCAGACAGCAAGGAAATTAACCTGCTGATTTGCTGGTAGTCTAGCAACAAGTTCATGAGATACAAGTTTCTGTGCTTATGTTACTCTATGCTGTAAGTCATTACTTTTTGCTTCAGTAATGAGTGAGGGCCAAATTCATGCCTTAATTTTGAAAATGGCATAAAAGTCAATACCAGTTTAATGAACATGGTTTACTTAGACCACAAAGCAGTGAACTCAAGAGTGCTGACTTCAGGTCTTGGCTGTGCTACTTATCTAAGGGCACCTCATTTCACTTCTGTTGTCACTTTTGCCACTGATAAACAGGGATTATGATACTGATCTCTGTAATAAACAGCTCTGAGATCTACTAATAAAAAGACATGGTGGAAATTACTAGTTTTACCCTAGATATCTCTAGTTCAAATTGCTCCCTTAAGGCAGGTAAGCCATTTGCTTTGCCATCTGTGATCTTTTGACTTTTACCCATTATCATCTGAAAGACACAAATAAATACCGAACTGTTGAGAAATAGTGTCTGGCACCCATCAAACAAGCAAAATAATCTGTTTTCAGAATCAAAAACCTTCTGGTTTTAAGTTTAGTTCCTTGACACTGGAGTGCTTCCCAGCTGCTTGATTGATTGCTGGAGAGGGCAAACGCAATCTCTTCATTATGCTAATAATGAAGTAATAGAATTTCAATGACATTTTTTTTTTGACAAATGTCAGTGATTAATTAATTCTTTAGTCAGTATAATCACGCTGATAATCCTTTTGAAACCAGTGTCAGCATCACTTTCATACAGTTGTTCACAGAAACGGTTGTGGATGAAATAAAATCTCACACTGCATGTTCAATCACACTGTTTCATGCTGACGCTCCCTTTTACTGGGGAACTCTTTTGTGAGTAGACAGATGCAGGATGCGATGGTGCCACAGAGTAGGGTTACCAGATGTGTGAGAGTTTTAAGCACTGCAAATTCAAATTTAGTGTTAAGATTTAGTCTAAACTCAATTTACATGTACAAGTAGCCCTTTGGACCTGGGGCTTTGTCACTTCCTGCAGAGGTGAAAGCTGAACTCCAGACCTACAAGTATGGTATTCTCTTTCAGGTATATTTTTGATGCCTGCTTGACAGATACAGGACATAATTTTCTGAAATAACCATTCAAAAGCCAGCAGTCATGCTTTTCATTCTAGAAAGTTATATCCTTTGTATGGAGTGATACCAAGAAACTTTATACTCACTGACTCACTCTACCAGAGGTTGTTTAAGCTTCTTTCACATATTATTTTTTGGTGCATAACAAGATGAGTGGAGAAACTCATTAGTCCTCCCTATTTGAAAAATCCAGTACCTTGAACAAAGGCATCCCACACCTTTTTTAGGATGTAGTTCTCTATACTTCATGTGAAGTACTAGAAGAAAGATAAAGAGAACGTCAAGTGATATTAGGGTCAAGCAGAGAGCATGAGTTGTCATAATCTTGATATGAAAACAAAATGAAGGAATAGTAATGGTGGTTGTGCAAAGCTGTGAAGGTAGCTAGTCTTTCTTTCTTTCCTCCCTTTCCTTCAGAAAACCAAACAATAAGTAAATTTAAAGAGGGACTCCAGCTCCAGTAACAATAATGATTCATGCTTATACAGAAAGAGGGGGAGATGGAGGTGAACTGGTGCTCTCTTCCCCATCACAATCACAATAACGATGTATCTTCAGGCTGGCTCACTTTTAGTGTTTTATGTGTTGTTATTATGATTAACTGTGTAGTCTGGATGAGCACAGCATTATATTTCAGATGTACAGTTATTTGATGCAAAGTTACTCTAAAACATGGAGTTATCAGCACCTTCATTAAGATATGCATAAATGTTTACAAGCTCTGAATGCTAAGTCTGGAACCAAATAAACTAGCTACAGTTCTATTTCTGTTCTTTACAGAAAGGTTTTTTGTGTTACCAAGCAATGGATACAACTTTTGCAGTTGTATCATATGAAATATAAAGGTTTAAAAAATGTTTTTCTCTTTTTCTCGGAGTTCAAAATCTTCTGATGTGTGTGCTCAAATGTGTCACCTACAAAGGACATCACTTGCTTAGGATCTGACATTAGGACACATCCTTACACCCAGAAATGAACAGTGTCCAAAGCAAGATCATGCAGCTGAGGCTGAAGAGTCCAACTTCAGGAAGCTCATTGTATAATTGAACAGTTTCTGTTTTGCTATTGCTCCTCTGTCTAGAGGAATATGCATCCTCTTTTTTCTTCAGTTCTCTGAAGCCTTACATCATCTCACTTGTCTCTTCAATGGAAATCATGCTATGGAGAAGGAGAGAGAACCAATTCTATTTCAAAGACGTTTGTGATCAAATACAACACCCATAATATGGAATGAAAAGAATGCATTATTTATCAGTGTGGTAAGCTTTGAGGCTCAAGGCATTAAAAATTGTTAGGCATGAATTGGTATGAACTATCAAGGCACAAAGGCTGCAACTGCAAATGTTTAAGGGTAATCTGAAAGGATGTGAAGGCACACTAATCTAACTCCTTCCAGAGTGTGAGTAACTGTGGTGATAATACAGCAGAATTGAAAGGTGATACGCTTAATGAAGCTTTAAAAACGTGAATGAATATAAAAATATTTTTCTGTGACAAGTTTATTTCTAAAACAACTTTTTGTTTTAGTTTACTTGTTTGTTTGTTTGTTTAATCAAACAAAACCAAACCAAACCATGTTTTGGATATTCCATGGGTGAATGCACTGAACTAGAATTGGAATTCATCAGTGGTAAAGCAAGACAGTTATTAGTTGATGGAGATAAATCAGACACTTGTAAAAAATGAGCTCAAATTTCTATGAGAAAAATCGATATTGGATCTGAACTCTGCGAATGTATCAGGAAAACATGTTTCTTCTTTGGCCCAGAACTCAATTTCATACTTTCCCTTGCATACAAATCATTGACACGTTTTTAAACCAGAAGTATCTAGAGCTAGTCAATTTGGGTGTGACAGAAAGGTATTAAAAGGTGTGTGAAGTGCCATCTGAGGCATCTTTGGATACTCAAGATGTCTTCAGATAGCTGCCAGATATGACTACATGAAAACTAGGCTCTTATAGAGCAACATTTCATCCCAAGCATGGTATCCCAGGGTTTCTAAAAAGCACTAGAAATCAGTAGGTAGAAAATTGAACTGCGTCCTTTCTGTTCATATTTAGACATTGATCTTGCAAATGTTTATACACATGGATATGTATATATGTTAATAGAAAATTTTGTTATCATAGGGACTCTTGGCACTTATAAGGTGCCAAGAAGAAAAAAGACTGAAAAGTTGACGCCTGGTGTTCAGAACTGCTGAGCTTCCCATCAACAAGAGAAGTCAAAAAAAACCAAAAAACCAACTGATGGCAATAAACTAAGAACATTTTTTTTAAAGTTATTGAAATACCATATATTTATCAGGCCTGACACAACTATTTGGTGAATCTGTGAATCTGTTGACCGTGGTGGTTGAAAACTCAGTTCATTAAGATACAGGCATCAAAACTGGGTTAGGCATAAAAAGTGAATCTAGGGACTTCCCACTAGTGTCACAGTTTATTATCTATTTCCTTGTCTCAGCTTCCATGACTTCTCTCATGCAGTGTCACATGTTCCTGAAGAAGACACCATTGCTCCTGGGCATCACTTTGCCTCTCTTTACCCACTCCTCCTTCATCTTTTATGGAAATGTAACTGGCAAAAATAATCTGTTCTCTCCTACCTGTCATTAGTATCCAGTGCTTGTTCTTTGAGGACCGATATGAGGAGGACTTAAGAGGAGAGGCTGAGGGAGCTGGGGTTGTTCCATCTAGAGAAGAGGAGGCTGAGAGGAGACCTTATCGCTCTCTATAACTACCTGAAAGGAGGGTGTAGAGAAGTGGGGGTAGGTCCCTTCTTCCAAGTTACAGGCAGTAGGACAAGAGGAAATGGCCTCAAGTTGCACCAGGGGAGGTTCAGGTTGTATATTAGGAAAATTTTCTTCAATGAAAGTGTTATGAGGCATTGGAATGGGCTGCCCAGGGAAGTGGTTGCGGCATCATCCCTGGAGATATTCAAAACATGAATTGACATGGTTCTCAGGAATATGGATTAGTGTTGGTGTGTGGGGTTTTTTTTGTTTGGGTGTTTTGGTTTTTTGGTGTTTTTTTTTTTTGTTTGTAGTGGTTGGACTAGGTGATCTTAAAGGTCTCTTCCAACCTAGGCAATTCTGTAATTCTGTGATATACAAAAAAAAAAAAAGGAAAACACAACAACACTATTGAATTTCCCCAATGCAGTAAAAGTCTCTTCTTAAACATATCGCAAAAGACCTACAAATGCCCTTTTAAATGCCCTGCATTTCAAACCTCTACACTAGTTTTATTTTTTTAATTGCATGCTAATTCAGTTCTTTGACAGTATTCGGGAGGTGCCTAACTTCACCCTCCTCCACTGAGACTGTAGACCCTATTGAACTGGCTGAAGAAATGCTAAGAAGAACCAAGAATACAACTTAGAATGTGTTTTCCTCTTCTGATTCATTACTCCTGAAAAGGGGATCTTTCCATCTTCCTCTTCCCAAACCTGATTTTGGATTGCTCAGTCTTCAATGACTCTGACCAGGCACATCCTTGATTTCAGGGAAAGTGTCTGTAGTGTCCAAGGAAAGCAATGACAGTGGAGATTTTTCAGCCTCTGGGAGTTATAGGAGAGACTTTGGTAGATTAAAAAGTAGGGACAGTCTTGGCCAAGGTAATTTATGAAAGTTAGCTTTTTTTTTTACGTTAGACTTAAGTAACAGCAAACGAAATCATAATCGACTCTGAAATATTTTTCTTCATAGTCTTTTTCTAGACAGTATAAATGCCACCGAGCTGGTATTCTACCAGCTGTCCTCAAGGTGTTTTATAAGATTTAAGACCATTGTATATTTTTCACCTTCAGCTTCAGTATGAATAATGACGTTTTTCTTTGCATATTCATGCAACGACAGCAGACCCTTAACAGCTGTTCAAGACAGACCATGGGATGAGTAAGAAAACAGACAAAGAGGTTTGAATGCTGTGATGTATAAAGAACCATCACAAATGTGAAGTCTGTGATAAAAATATCCAAGTACTCAGCACTCAAAAGATTTTGTTGTGGAGCTATGTCTGTGGCAAAAGACATTTGAATCAGAACACAGTCACTATGACCTGAGTTAATTTGACAAGATTATAAAAATGCATGAAAATGTGAATGGTCTACTCTTCTAGTAAAAAAATAAATAAATAATTGTAAGCAAAGTAAAAACCATAAAGCTTTCACATTAAAAATTGACACAAAAAGCCAGTGAGGAATACAGTAATTTTTTGAGGGGTCTCCGTGCAGTTTTTAAGCCTGGGAACCAACTAATTAAGATAGATATTGCAACAGATGATAAAACCTGTAACAAAGGAATAGATAAATTTCAAAACAATAGGTTTTAATATGGATTTAAAAGTAGATAACATGTATTTAGCTTTGATATTAGGAATTCAGTATCTTTTTAAAACTTCCTCAGTCATCAAGCATAGAGAAAATTATCTCCAAATGGTCTGCAATGGTGACCTAATGGTAGACCACAATGACTGCATTCAGAAGAAATACATAAGAAATACATTCTATAAAATAAGATACAGAAATATATACAATGTTAACTGATCAAATTGTGTGGTGTTTACTGAGTTAGAACTGATCTCACATTCATGAGATATTCAGAAGTCAGTGATAAGCTACTGCTGACTTTCACCAGAGAAGATACATATTGTAGCATTCACAAATGGCTGGAGCTAAATCCTTGGAAAAGCTTGTGTTTATTTACAATGGCGTGACAATACATTGAATATACAAAGTTTTTATTTCCCAGACTGACCCTTTAAGACCAGGAGATTCTTGATACTCAAGAGAAGAGGCTATGATAAGTACCCATGACTTTGTTTGATTCTCCTTGACTACTAATCTTGAATTTGGAATGGGAGAACAAAACTGATTTTAAATTATTTTCAAATTCCTTATATTCTGTAGAGGTGAGGTTGCTAAGCTTTCGGAGGATAAGAGCATTGCAATGAGCGTATTCTCTTTGCGTTTTCCATGAAGTAGGGAATCACTACAGCGTATTGCATACGTGTCATACTACTGAACGGTGCCTTGTGCTCTGTGCTTGGTTGATGGCTCTTCACAATTTTATTCTGCGACCAGGGCACAGAAAATTATGCAGAGAACTATTTCTGGTCCTTTTGCTAGCAGTGCTGCACACCTTGCAAGAGAAGAGAAAACCCATTGTACTTTTAAGAATTTCCACACAATGCCTTCTTTTTATTTGGAATGCAGAATTAATCACAGAGGGAAAGTGCAGCTAATCTTTATTTGAAATTTCCTTCTCAACTCAATTTCTTTCTCTTAACGTGTTCTTTTATTCTACAAAGACAGAATACCTGAACATCCTCACGTTGAATTGGCAATATTCTAGAGTTGAGAGGTCTGACTTGTTTTGCATGGGTTGGGACATATGGTGCATTTGGGGAAGGGATACATTTAATCACCAACTGGCAAATACTTGATTGCTGGCACAATTAGCTCAGTGGTGCAGCCAGGCATTACTCATGAGGGTTTCAGATTACCCACCCATAGGTTTCCAAAGCACCTCAAATGGTATTTCAAACCCTCATCCCTCAAACATCTCTTAAGCATCTGGTTCTCTTTTATATAAATGTGTAGGATAACAAGACCCAGTTCCCTGGGACAATAATGAGAAACATGAAATTCACAGTTTCTAGTAAGCACTTGTTTTAGAAAATTCGTAATAGAGAGAGCCCAGTACGTCCTCTGATAGCAAATTATCTATAAATGTCCAGATAATTTCCTTATTTTCCTTCTTTCTCTAAACACAAGGGTATGACAAAGCAGCTCAATCTCATTAATGCAAATATATACTGAACATAATTATTTCTCCCACAACGCTGAACTTTGCACAACCTCTGCAGTAAGTATTGCAAAGTAAGTAGTTATTTTAGAGCATATCACAGCCAAGAATTAGAGAGGTACAGATAAACAGATACAGAAATGAAGAGAACCAATTCAAACATAAGAGGTTATGATAAAATGCAACCCCAGAGATTCAAACAGCTAAAGATTAGATTAAATGTTACCTCTCCTTTGATGGCATGCGAAGTACCCCCAGTGGCTAGGGAATGACAGATTGCAAAGGGTTGATGATGCTCTGTGCTCCCAATTCCAAACTAGCAGTAAATCAGCTACTTTATAAGGGACAGAAAGCCATTAATTCAATGATTTAAAATACTGGAAAAAAATATTCCAAAAACATTTCCCTGGATCTGATGAAAAGCAATCTTTCTATCCTTTTTGTTCAAACTTTCCTGATGTTGAGATTTTTCTCAATCTATGTGTTTTTGCAACAAGATTTTCAATGTCTGCCTTTTGTGCATCTTTATCTCCCAATTCTAATACATTTTTAAAAATAAAATAAAACAAAAAAACAACCAATAAAAAAAAAAACCTGCCTGAAAGCTGTAAGTGTGGATTGCCCTTCACAAATGTACTAATAGATGCTAAAATGTCTTTTTACAGCCAGTGCCATCTTAGGCTTTCCACAGAGCAGAGCACATTAGTCTGATCAACTTGCTGTCAGATCCTTGCTCAGCACAGCTATTAGTCTAATGCAGCTTCATGGCTTTAGGCACACTAATGAAACAGTGGCAACCATTTAAAAGATAATCTGCCTCCCTCCATCATACTGGCCTTTATCAGGAGATTCCTGTTCCTTTAGCAGAAGGTAGTACTGCTGTTTGCTCCAACTAATGAGTTTAAAGGAGAGGATATCATGAAACAATATCAAGAGAACATTTTTTAAAATAATCTCTTGGACCTCCTCTCTGATAAGTTTAAATTAAAAGAAATGGACTGTAACGTCGATCCAGTATGCCTTAGGGTAATGCCTAGATGACTGAAAATAGATGCATTGTAGTTGGAATGCAAATTTCTGGCCTTTGTAATAAGTGAATTGCTCAGCTTGCAAGTCATTGTTTAGGAATAATCCTTTTAGAGTCTGAATTTCCCAGATTTTACTTTGCATTCTCGGTGGATAGTTTCCATATACTTGTTTCAACAGACACAAGGGCCACATATTTATTGTGAAGCACATGTCTTTGCTTTCATTACACAAACTAATTGAGAACATTTTGATCTATTTCTATGGGATTACACAAATTTTGGGAGGAGTTTACAAAGTTACTGAAAACAGATGAACTTCAGTATGCAAACCCCTTAATTTCACACATGTAAATTTAAATTAAATTACAAAATTACTTTTTCTGAGACAAATAGGATCAGAAGGTGAAAATGACTTTGTTCCGATAGCTTGTAAAAAGACAGACGCAGATCCCAATTCTTTGTTCACCTCTGAACATGAATGTAAATCCTAGTCTCTTATATCTTAGGAGAGTGATCTATCCATCATTGAAGGTGGATCATGCCTTTCCCTGAGTTTTCTTGTAGTAGAATCACTTTATATAAAATATTATTTGAGGTGGAGAGTGAGAATAACTTAATCCAGGAAGAGAGGAAAAATGAACTAACTTAAATGAACTAACTATCTCTAAATGCTGTCTGCAACCTATTAAAACAGAAAGGCACTAATGAACTATGTTGATGTAAGTGTGGAAAATAGCATCAGTACATGATGATCAAAAATTCTACATGCAGGAAAATTGGATGGCTATGAGTTCTGGAGTAAAAGAAAACAAATGCATCCAGTAGTGCGGTCTACAAGCCTTATACTTTGTAATGAACAAGAATGTCTGTTGAAAAATGGAAGCTAAGCAGCTGCAAACAAGAATGAGAAGAACTGTGATGTATAAGTCAAATGTGGGTCACCAAGAGGGCCCTGAAAAAGGCAAAGTACAATACATGCTGAAAGACATTTGGCACTGTATTAAAGGAATTTAGTACGAGTTATGCAAGGAAAGGGTGAAAATGTATACTGTCCTGCTAAGACACATTAACAAATAAATCAATACTGCAGCAGAAGCAGCTAAAGTCTACAACAACGAAGGAGAGACTAGAATAGCTGTTAATAAGAGCAGTTTTAAAGAGTTTATCTTGTCTTTCCCAGGGAAACAAAAGCTGAGATTCAGTTGTGATTACTGTTTTGGGGCCTAGTTCAGGGAGGGCAATTGGAGGTGAAGAGGAAAGGAAGGAAAACACATCAGCACGTTTAATCCAAAGGAGAATACTGAAACAACATATTCATAAACTAGTTATTAATTAGTTCATGCTGGGACTTTGAACATTAAAAAATGTGCTATCTAAGAGATCAAAGTAATCAAAGTAATATATTCTGAAATTACAAAAATCCTCAGTTATACCCCAGTATATTAATGGTATTAATGGGGGTGAAGTGTTCTCTTTTCACAAAAAAAGCTACTCAACAAACTTGAATATGCAAAGTAAATTGCCATATCTGCAGCACCTTCTGCAAACTCAGCTAGAACAGCTTTTTGAGTGGCTGCTTATTTTAAGCTTTGCAACAAGCATTATTTTCACCTTTACTGAGGTAGTTTAACACTTCCTAGTTTACCTTTCTGCACTGCACAGCCAGGCGCCATTTGTATCAAGGGACATGAGCTAAGGCTTTTGCTGAGACAAGAAGCTATAGAAATTCACCATTAAAGAGCTTGCGACCTGAAAAACCGTTATTATTTGTTGTTATTTATTTGTTATTATTTGCTTCTTTTATTACTCATTTGGTTTACTTTGCAAGGGCACAAATGTGGAAGTTTGGCAGATTTGTAAATAACATCAGTCAAGTAAAGTAACTGTCTATAGAACAGGAACACGTAATTACAATTGTGATAATATAAGTGCTAGATCCTTTCTAAAACAGCAATTCTCCAAGGCAACATGTTCAGTCACAGGGGGATGTCTGAGATCTAGCATCAGGGGAGAGATTTGATGGAACTGTTAGAAACTTTTTTAGGCTACAGAGTGATACACGTCTCAATTAGCTGCTGATAATTGATGAACACAGAGAGCTGGCTGTATGGAAACCCAGGGAAGGGATCTATCTATTGACGCAATTTTTTTCCTAATGTCTTCACAAGTCATAGCTAAATGGTCTCTTTCTTCCATGGTTCACTGCTGTTACTGAAGGAGCTACAATTGCTTTTTGAAGAACATCCTGATTTCTTGCTTGATCAATTGATTTGCTTTTCTCCCAGAGCAACTTTTTTATCTTAAGGTACTGTGTGCATTCCATTATTTCATTGAGTTACTTTTGCTTTTACTGCTGATTGTGAGATCCATTTGTCAAACAAAACAAAGTAACTCAATTTTCTGCAGGTCATAGCTGTGGTAGTTTTTAATGAAGTCTTTTATTTAAGTTTCACGGCATGAAGATAGCTAAAAGGTCAAGAGCAACAAGGATGCCATGCATTTCACTGACATTTAAGGCCTTCCTAATTTTCCACAGCTGCTAATTTCAAAGGGCTGTATGACTCTTCCTGAGGAGAGGAAATCACATAGGTCTTTTTCCTGTGAGTTATCATACAAATAGTACTTGGCATAGTGTTATAGCATTTTTGCACTGCAGTGGAAGAAAACTCTGATCGGACACTGCAATCCAAATGAGGCTTGTTTAAATTTCTGTATTATGAGGAGTAAGCAGGAAAGAAAAGGAGGATCTCTGTTCACTTTTGGCTGTATGGCATCCAGGACCACTTCCAAGGTCCCATGACGTGGTCCCGTGGTACCACGGGCAGCACACCAGCAGGACACCCGGGCACGGCTGAGCTCCCTGTTTTCACAAAGGAATGATGGGTGTACAGCCCTGCAAGGAGCCAGGAGGTATCTCATTAGGTCAAGTCTGGGTGCGGTCTCCGGGGTCCACTACATGCTAGTAACCTGGCAAATGAATTTAAACTAGAATGTCTCAAAGGGTTGGTCAGCCATGCACTGAGGAGCCCTTGAGAAGTGAAAGGCAAGTTGGAGGCTTTTTGTTCTTCCTAAAGTCAACGAACAAACTGCACCAGATGTAGTGAATGGAGTCAGATCAGCTTGCCACACCTGACTCTTGAGTCCAGTGTGAGCACATCAGTAGAGAAACTCAAATGCAGACAACTTTTTTTTATCGTGTGTTAACTTCAGATATATATTGTCAGATATTCTTTAGCAATAGCTCTGACAAAGTAGATAAGACATTTTCCTCCTAGGTGAAGGTGACAGAAAAAGAGTAATCAAGCATTTTAAGAAATGTACTATTACTTCAGCAATTTAGTTTAAGGGAGGGAAAGGGAGAAGAAGAGAACAGAGTTAGTTGTACAGTTCCCTTTGATTACATTGATAGTGGTTGTTCCTGAGGTTCATTTAATCTCCTTTTCAAAATGACAAATGTACGTCCTCGGTCATGGGATCTGACCACCTCAGGCACAACACATCTGAGACAGCTCTGGATTCACTTGATTTTAGTTGCAGTAAAGTACTTACCAACCTTTTAAAATCAGAGTCCATTTCACTCTGGAGCTGTTTCTATTTCAAAATAAAATCTTGCACATGCATAGATATTACTAGAGGCAGCATTATGGTCATTTAATGAAGCTCCTATAATGTAGTGTAAGTGATACAGGAGGTGATGAGCTGTTTGCTTTTGTTATGATCATTTACTTTGGCAAATAATTGTAATGGCTAACTTGGGTATCAGCCACACATGTACTGAAGGAGCACTAGGAAGATGCCTGTAATATTAATCACAATGATAACATTGTTATTCTCAACAGGCTAGCAACTTTCCAGATTTTTCAGGTTTGTTGACATCTCTCAAAAAATAATCTCTGCATTTAACACTGAATAACAAATCTACATAGGGCCTTTCATCAAAGGAGGAGAACAAAATACAGTGTATTTATTTATTCTGCTAATTGCACAAAAGCAGCACTTTATGAATTTGAATCACTTTGTTCGCAGAAGTTCTGTCACCTCTTCAGTGAAACATGTCATGTCATCATAATATGCAACTAGCTAAGATGAAAAATAACAGCTTTATTCAGGGAAAGCGTTTGGAGAATTTAGACCAAAATGTAGATACCCAGCTTTCTGCTTGCCAGGATGTCAGAGCCAATAGGTCTACTATTGAACATTGTTTTGGATAATTCTAATTTCCCCTGATCAAAAGCAGCTGTATTGGTTCTTGACAGCTTTGTTCTGAGCTCTGGCCTGGGGCTCAGGAGAAGGAGCACAGAGGTGAATGATTTCTTCCCTGCAACTTATCAGTGTGTTGTGGAGCACCCCAAGGTGCAGCTCCAGTGCTCCGACTCAGAGATCTCCTGCTCTGTGCCAGGATGAGACCAACTGCAACCCCCACAACACCATGATTTTGCCTCTGCGGCAGGACACCTGGGCACCCTGGCAGGACCAGCAGCTACGAGGATCTCCATCATGGCATGGTAGACAAAGAGCTGTGAAGTGCCTCATCCATCCACCCTTCCTGTGTAACCGCTGCTGTCTACATTTAAGGTGAGGGATATCTCACCACGCATTTGGCTCCTCAAGAGCACAGTTTTTTCACTCATCAGCAACAAGGTTTTCCTCCTGGTACATGGTGTGGCTGGGTTGAGGTGGACAGATTGGTCCAAGGGCAGCTGGGTTTCCCAGCCGTGAGCTCCACATGCAGGAGGGAGCCACTCTCACTGGGAGAATCTCTGTTCTTAACAGAGAGGATTACATTTCACAGATTTGGTGTGCCTTAAAAAATACTGAGCAATGCTGCGCTCTGTGCCAAAGCAAAGCCTGTGTTACCACTTGATAGCTTTCTGAGAAGGATTTGGCTGTAAAAATGTCTGGTAAACACTACATTTAATTAGATGCCTGCATCTGCACATTTATTCAAATATGCAGTCAGCTATTGATTCCAGCCACAAGACTCTCGTAAACAAAGTCATTGAAGATATGTGAAGTGTTTGGGTGAAGATCCTTATATAAAAAGATTATCTGGCTCAAACCTCCAAAATTCAAAAATTAGCAAGCAAATCATAACAAGAAGTAAATTCCATCCAGATACCCATGACAAGGCAAATCAAAAAATAAGAGCTTTGCCCACTTGTCATCACTGCATGTACAAGCACAGTACAACTTCCTTCAGTATCATTAGATACAAACTGTCTTTTCATGGACATTGTATGAGTTGGTGATGATGCCATGCCACAAAAGCTAGTTACTGAAGCACTTTTCAAAGTAGATTTTTACTGTTTATTTTGTAATTGTTGGCAAAGGACAAAACAGGTTTTGTTTTTCTAGAGTTTCTGTCCTGTTATTCAAGGATAAGAACAAAAATAGTTGCAAATCTTAGCATTATGACTTCCCCTGCATGCAGTTTTGGACATATCTAACTTTTGTGTTTGCAAAAATTGAGGTGTGTACGAGCTTGCATATATGTGTGTGTAGCTATAGCGATTGTATTGTGCCCACATATGTTGGCCAAAGTCACAGCTGTGACACATGCAAGTGTACAAGTGTCTGTTTAACTGTCCTTTCTCCTACCTGAAGTCTTTTTCCTTGCAGACTGAAAAATAAAAAATGTGCAACCAAATGAAGACATCTCATACTTTCGAAAATAAAAATAAAGTTAGTTCTTCTGCCGCTACTTATCTTACAACAGATATTGAAAGGATATTTCAGTGTTGTTATCCCACTAGATATAAACAGTTTTATCAAGGTGTTCAGATCATTTGTGGATGATTAGACTGCCCTTTTAACCTTTCTAACCTGGCTGCATAACCATGACAAAGGAGGAGGCTGTTCCTGCCGTTATTGCTACTGACCCTCTGCCCACTCTCAAATTTTCCCTCACTGCTTCAATAAATGAAGACCAAATGGAATTACTCTACAATTCCTCACATTGCAGATAATATGCTTTTTTCCTCCTTCACGGAAAAAAAGGAATGTAGAAGTGCTTTTATTGATTGCTGGTTATAAGTGTAGGTGGCTTCTTTTGCTTTTGTACTTGTGGTAGGTATTTATTCAGTGACACCAGACAGGTACATCATAAACAGAGTTGTAACATCTTGGCTCACTGTAAGCCTGGATTCTGCAGGACTGCATTCTCTCCTCTTCATCAGAACATTTCCCTGAGCATTAGTTGAAACGTTTCAAAACATATTATGTTCAAAAATTATAGCAAAGAGTAACAAGTGTCTTTTTGCTGGAAAAAGTTTGAAGCCACTGTTCAAAAATGAAAAAGAACAAAAATAATTAAAAAAAAAATTAAAAAGTAAACCTAACCTGATACCAGGCTAACACTCTAAAGACATTTCACTAAATTTCTGTACACCGTGTTATTTGTTTCTTGTCCAAAGTCTTTGGTGAATTAAGGAATCCTTAAATTCTGTCATGATGAAAGGTATCAAACAGTACCGTCATGGATCAAAAGTAGCTTTTCAATGGAGTGTAGGGAATCTTCCTCGTCTTGCATCCATTTTTGTCCCACAAGGGTTTGATTTTCTTTATCTGGCACAATGACTTCTTGGAAGTGACTTGCCTAAGACCAGTCAACTACCAAGACACAATGTATGCTTTCAGGCATTTAAGCTAGTATCTACCAAGATTATTGGTGAGGTGACTGCTACTTTTGTCCCACACGTCAGCCAAATCTGAAATACCAGAGTAGGGTAAAGGTGAAATCAGGTGGGATAATATTTTTGCACCCTAAGATCAGATAGATAAGAGACTCTGCCAATTAAGAAGTGAGTCACAGAGAGTCAAAGCCTGCATACAGCAAATATGAACCATTACATTTGTTTGTATGGCATGTTAATGGGCTTATTGTAATACAGTTATTTGGATGCAGCAGGAGCAGGAATTTTCATTCTCATCCTTGTTGACTTTTGTGTTTATTTGCCTTCTTGAATTATTTGACCTTATATGTTTGAACAAGTCTCAGCAAGTTCTGAAAGCAGCACAGCTCAAACCAGCCATATTCATCCTCTTGACCTGCAGTCATTTGCAAATGTTTTTCTTATTTCAGTTGCTGAAAGTGGTTAAGATGTACTGAAGAAGTAGTTGTGTGGTAGCTACGTGCTTTAAGGTCTATTTAACTTGATGTCAAACAACAGCATTCACTTATCTAGAAAGAAACTGCTGGCTGTAACTAGAAAAATGCACACCGGAAAGGAAAGAATAGTGAAAATAAAAATAATAAAGTTTAGCTTTTGGTCTAAGTGTGCCCTGTTTGTACTAATGGACACTGGGATAATTACAGCTCAGTCAGTTTACTAATTCAGTGTTTGAAATTAATTTTTCAATTAGACTTTGTTCAAATAGTTATCTATTTATTTCAGTCATGTCTGGTTTTAATCTGTATTTTGATTTTTTTTCACCATTAAGCAGAAGAAAAAGCCAGAACCAGGTTCAAGTGTTTCAGAAGGGTAGCTAAAACTGAAATGGGACCAAGGCAACTAGTGCCCCTTGAAAACCTGCATTCTTTCCTTATTTCTGCCCTCCTGCCACCAACAAGAGAGACCAGGGATGGGATTGAAGAAAGGACAGTTTTAGCAGTGGATCTATAGGGCAGAAACTCCAAATGCCCATCACCATGTTTTCAAATGCATGTCCATGTTTCCTGGCACACAGATTTGTGGTGCTCTAGGACTTAATTTACTCTAAATTATCAGTTATACAGATCTCATTCACCCCTCCATCAGAGGAAAATAAAGAGCTTTGGCAGCTGGACAGAGAGAAGATGGGTTCCTAATGTGTCTAGAAAGCAAGGAGGAAACCTTAAATCACTCGTGGCTTGAAAGACCAAACAAAAGGAGAGATTTAAAGACTGGCTAATAGCAAAGATATTTTTAGTATTTGTGAAGCCTTTCAAGAGGGCTGGGGAGACATCATACAAATATGAGGGAAGAGATGAAAACAGAGACCACTTTCTTATAGGAAGGGTCAAAATGTCAGCGTCCATTTGTGCAAGGATGGCTGAGAAGCTGGCAGAAGTAAAGCGGAAGGGAACAGAAGAAAACTCATCGCTGCCAGCCATATTGGCAATGAACTCTGTTTTTTCTGTTAGAACTGTTAGAAAAGGTGCTTTGGTCCAATTCTTACACTGAAAACTTCAAAACAATGCACAGCAGTGCTGAAGAGATCTCATGTGGTATAGGAGCACAGGAAGAGGTCAGGAAAGGAGACGTTCCCAAGAGCACCAATTTGTTGGCTGAATTAAGTCAGGGAATTTTTGGATGTTTTTTTGCATTCCACTGGAAAAGGTTCACTTGTTGATAGGGAAGCTATTTAAAAGAATGTAGAATTCTGATGAGAAGTTAAGTGGAAGAGCTTTCACTGCTGCAGGACAGTATAATAGCATGTATTTCTGAGACTGGGAACACTCGGCTGGGAAATAAAAGATTTGCATTTGCTTTCAAACTATTCCACAGCCCAGGTGGGATTCAGTGCTTTCTCTTCTGAGGGTTAATCCTCTGTATTTTGCATAAAATGGTAATTTTGGGAGCTAATGGCTTTCCTATGATTCCAAATGAAAATATTTATTGTCTTGATTCTGAAAGATTTCTTTGGAGAAGAGACATATCTATTCACATCTCTATGACCAGCAGAGAAGACATACCAGAATAAAAGCCAACCGTTAAGGTTGAAAATCAGATGGACTGTCAGAAGCAGAAACTAATATCATTTTAGAATGAAGAGAGAGACGATAAGTGCCGTTTTACATAAGAATGTCTGACACTCACACCAGAGTGATTTGGAAAGTCATGTTTCTGCTTGTCTTTGTATGCTGTAATACATATTCCAGGTAAAAACAATAAACCATCAAAGAGATAAAATAGAAAATGTACAAGATGAGACACTTTCTCATATTGAAAGCCCACACCATGCACTCTTCAGACTGAGATAAATGATTAATAACAATCAAACACCACCTCCCTGTACTGCCTGGATAGGCTTATTTTTAATGCCTTCTAACCGATAGCAAGCAACACTGATTACCCTTTGCTTGCTTAAAGCTCATCTTTCCCAACACACTTGAAGTTAAATGCATTTCTGTTTCTGTCACTGTCCTTCCCGATCAGCCGCTCACAAAAGGAAGACGCAGGTGTCCTGAATAATAATCCTGGTCTTTCATTGTTCACCCCCATTTCTAAACACTTACCATCAAACCTATTGTTCAGGGCAATGCAGCCCACTTGTAACCTGCCTAAAGGAAAAGCGATACCCACATCACAGAAATAAAAGCAGGTGGAATACAGAGATGTTTGTACTCCTGTGGTAGGAAATATTCATCATAAAATGGAGATTAGAAACCCTGAGGTTGCTTCAGCATGTTTTTAGGGCTGTTGGAGCACAAACTTTGTGGTAGCTAATGGAAATGTCCTTTTCTAGCAGTGCAAAATGTGTGTAATGTAGCTATATAGTGTTCAGAGGATTATATTTTTTCATGTTTCTCTGTGTCATGCTGGCTTTGCATAACAACCTTAAGTGTTGCACAGTATTTTTCAGCTTGAATAATTTATAATTTTTTTGTGGTGAATCTACTGCTATTAGCACATGGACATTGTCAAGGGACATTTTATCCTAATGCCTCCTTTTGTTTTATTCAGTAGGAAATTATTGTCCTGATATTCTCAATTACAGTAATTCAGAGAAAAATAACTGCAGCAAATACTATTCTGTGGTATACAAAGGACGTCAAGGCAGACATATGAATATGAGAACTTTAGCTAGCTGGTCCTGTGATTTCAATATTCTTAATATTCTTTCTCTTTCCTGCAGAAATAAGATGTTTGTGCCATAGTTCATTCTGCTGTTTATTTTCTTCCCCTACCACCCTGTGCTTGCTCTGATACTCTCAGTTCAGGAAAGGTATTTTTTTTTCCTCTTATTCATATGAAAAGGCAAAACACTTTCTTCACCTGACGTTTTCCCACTCTGGCAAGTTCATTTTCCAGCTGTATTTTTTTGATTCTCTGTGCTCCCATTTTCCAGCTGCAGGTAATTCTGGCTCCTGCTCCCAAGGCAGTCTAGCCTGTTGAACAGACATCCAGTTATTCTGCTGCTCTGGCCACATAAATATAGGTTTTTTGGTCTTTCCCTATTTTCAGGGGGAGTCGGGGAAAGATGAGATCCTTCTGTGGCTGGAAGTACAGCAGACAGCCCATAAACATGTTTTCACCAGTACAAACTGCCTCTGACAATCTGTATCTTCACATACTCAGAGGCATAAAGGGGGAAAGGAGTCAGGGAGGCTTTCAGGGAACATGAAGCAAGGGACAGGAGATGTACTGGAGTGGAAGGAGCAGGATGAGATGGATCAGAGGCTGTTACTGGCAGAAACAAGATGTATGCCACATGTACACGTAACTTCTAGTGCTGCTTAATTATGGTTTGCTCTTACTGGAAGCTTGGGTTGGGTTATGGACACGAAAATACAACAATGGTTGCTGAGTGTCTAACCTTTCCATCAGAGGATGTACCTGTCCCACATGTATTTCTTCAGGACTTTCCTGCTTCATTCCCAGTTCCTAGAACCTGTCCTCAGCTTGAGACTTTTTTGTTCTATATGAGCCCATCCTTTTACTTATGCCAGCAAAAGCCAGCAGCTCTGGGTAATACATCCCTGACCCTCTGGCCGTGCCTTGTTCCATGAATTCCTCCGCAGTTCTGGCCCAGTGACAGATCAGCCCATTCTTCCCCAGCACAGGGGCAGTGTCTGTGCCTCCTGCCGTGCATCCATCTGCTTTTACAGGCTGTGGACGATATCTTATGTGGAAATATTTCCAGACTGTGTTTAAATTAAAAGCAGAGTTAATCACAAGGTTTTTATTTAACTGTGAATATAAAAATGCTTATGTCTAAATTAGCTCTATGTATCTGAAAGGCAAATATTTAATCACTTTGTTCTTCTAGTTCTGAAGTACAATTCACAATCCCATTAAGCTGTATGGGAATTGTGTAAGGCCCCTGAGGAGGACATAGAAGAGAAGAACATAATACTAGGTCAAAAGCAGAACATAAAAGTTTCTGAGATCTGTTTGAAGCTTGGAAAATAAATAGATCACATTGATGATAATGAACAGCAATAAAAATAAGGCCTGTGAGAGAAACAAAATGATTAACTTTTTATTTTGCCCTTGGCAAAACTTACCAAAAATGGCTTTTTCTTTTTAGTTCAGAGGGAATAAAGTTACCAAAAAAGATCAGATAATAATGGGAAAGCACAAAAGCAGAGCAGGCCCTGCTTAAAATATGTAAAGGATCACGTGAACATGAAATTTCACCAACAAATACAAAATTAGATGTGGCAGAGCTGTACTGCTATTATGTATGAAAATATATGCTGCTTCTGTTTGACTGCCAGTATTTTATGTATTTGCAGACAGCAGTCTCTCCCTTGAATGTATTTTACAGTCACCAGATGTGATTATATACCACCTTCCAAGTGTATCCTCAAGTACCCTCAAGTGCTTCCAAAAGTTACTATTATTTTCTTTTGAGGGGGAAAATAATGTGAATTATTAAGTGACACACCTCAAGGCACAGCAAGAAATTAGGAGCAGGAAAGAGCTCTACTCCCTTTCTCCCAAACAGCAGGGAACATCACCTGCATCTGTATGCAACAGCAGCGCCACTGAAAGACACCTCTCCTGTTCTGAATTATAGTAGCTAAAAAGAAGAGAGCACAATAACAAAGTTCACTTTAACAACAGTTGCTTTTTTTGTTTGAGTTTTTTTTTGGCTGAGAACTCCTTGTTCTTTTGCTGTACCTGGCATCTGGGTTAGTAGTCCACTCACACAAAAGAAACTCTGAATTCTGGTGGTAGACAAAAAATAACTCAGTGAAAAACACTACTGATCTTACTAATGAAGAGTTACCCTCAAAAGAAAGTTGAAGCAGCTGGTTCAGTGCTGCTTCTAAATGAGCAGCTCATGTAGTGTTCGCTCTTGTTAAGAAAAAGGGGAATTAAAAGGAGAAAATACCATAGCTATAATTAAGAAAGTAAACAATCTGGTTTGGAGGTGAGCTATTCTGCATCAATACAAGTGCACCCCACCGGAATAATATTTATTCTCAACTGACGCACATAATAAGCTCTATTAAAGGTAATTTTATCCAACCCCCGTAGAAGAACAGGGGAAAATTGTCCAGTCTGTTTCTTAAATAAGGAGTGACTTACACTTTGCATATTCATTCAGAACCAAGAACAGTGAGATCTGGATGGATTAGTGGTTCTCAGCTCCACCTGAGGGAAACAGCCTCTCTGCAGTGTACTGGCTTCTCTGGAGAAAGAAACTCTTGGGCATATGGACTGCAGAGGGATCATGGTGGACTCTGTAGAAGATGCCATGAAGCAAAACTGCCCTTCAGGGTAATTAAAAACTTAGGCTCAGTCTTTTTCCACTTAGGAGAGAGTAGTTCACAGCCTAGTAGTCATCACAGGGAGAAATACAGTTTTTATTAGAATGATTTTAATAAAGACATTATGTTTCATTTAGAAGCACCTGCCATTATTTACATTTCTAGTTGTTATTTTCAGTTGTCTGTCCCACATGTAGAACAAAACACAGGCTTCTAGACTGAATGGCATTTTTCAGCTTGCTGAAAATGACAATGGAAGAGCAAGCCTGGCCTCCCCAAAGCAGATGGCACTATGCTATTTGTGAGCCATCAGCACTGCCCGTCCCCAGTGATCAGGCAGCGCAACACATTCCTTTCAAAGGTACAAAACATTGCAATATCTCCCCTGACCCTCGTAATACTTAAGTAGCTGCAGAGATGCTTTCCCAGCCTTCCTTCATAAGCGGCCACCATCAGGGCCCTGAGGGCATTCCCTCCCCTCTGCAGGGCTTGGTTGCCTGGGCTCGGGGCCAGCTTTAATAACAGAGTTGTCAGGCCTTGAGAAGCTCAGCGGTTGCCTGCTCTGCCTTTGCTCAGGAGCTGATTTGAAACTCAGGCTTCCTCGCCTGGTGTTTGCCTGAGCTATGTCACAGGTATGCCTGTGTCCATCCCTGCATCTCCCTGACCTTCACCCACTGACCTGACTTTCTGGCTTGATCTGGGACCTGCCCCATCCCAGCAGACTTGCCCAGTAGTCTGGTTTCTCAGCAGAATCGTGCCACCCACACCGACCCAGCTCTGTTCTCCTTGCTCGGCTGCTGTGGGCTGTGCCTTGTCGGGGTGCTGCTGCCCTGCTGTTCCCTCTCCATCTGTCGGATCCAGAAGTGATGGTGGCCTCTTAGAGAATCATATTTCTGCACAGGACGTTGGGCTATTACAAGCTCAAGATGCACGTCCATACCCTTAACAAGAGTTCTGAGCATTTGGTTTTCATGTACTACATCGTTTAAAGTTTTCTGTAAAATACTGTCCTTCTCCCTTCTTGGATGCCTCAAGGTTGCTATGGAAACACTTTAATTTTAAAGTACAAGTAAATTGTTTAGGAAAGCCACAGGTGCATTAGCTTTATTTCTCTATTGCCTAGGCAGAGCTATGAGGACATTACAGGCACAGATAGATGGATGAATAGATAGATAGATAGATAGATAGATAGATAGATAGATAGATAGATAGATATTATGATTCCTGGCACTCTTGAATGGATTCTCTTATCCATAATCCAGGCTTGCTGAACCTTTAGGTGAATAACACTTGTGAATAGACAGAAAATACGTGTTCAGGGCAAGGGGGAAGGAATTTGGGAACATACTGTTACTTCAATAAATAGAGAATTCAACAGGAAAATATGTAGCTTCCCAAATGGATGAAAAAGACTCTTTTCTTCAAGTTTTTCTGAAATTTTATTAGTAAGAAATCGAGCTTGAGAACTGAGAAACTGTAATACTGAGCTTGAGCTATCTCTTTTACTCGCTGCTGAGGGAGTTCAAGAGCAGGCTTATAACCCCTGTAACTTTGAACACCAGAGCAAATTCCTTGCGGTCTGTTCTAGGAGGAAACCATAGTGAGTTGTACTTTCTTAGAGCAGAAATAAGACTTTATATTGTAGGATGCATTATTTCCTCACAAGAAAACACTTCCAAAATTTTGGTTAATAAACGCTTAAAGTTATTATGACAAGTGGAAGGATAGCAGATAATAACATGAGGCCAGATCTGACCTTTATGTATTGCTGGGATGTGGCTGAGTCATGCACTTGGAACCAGCAGGGTCTGAAAAAGACTTCTAGTTCTATAGCACATCCAGATGTTTCTAGAAAGGTCTGAAATTTGCCATTGAAAAAAGAAAAACAGACCCCAGACATAGAAAGAGCATTGTAACTGAAGAACATTGTAACTTTGTGAAAAGAACCCTAGTAATTTGTTTTATTTCTGCGCTTTATTATAAACAAGCTTGGAAAAATCAATGCTGAACTACAGAATTAAACGGAAGAGAAAATTTATTCCTTGGCAGAAGACTTTCCTCCTAAAATACTAGATTCTTCTAGTCTTTAAAATGGCTACAGAGAGTTCTTCTGGAAAGTAAGGATTGAACCATTTTACTGCATAGTCAATCCCAGGTCTCCATCATTGAGTGCAAACCTGGCTTGTGAGCTGTCAGGTACAATTAGACATACAATAATGCCTTTTTAATTTAAAAGACTGGACTGATTGTTTTTACCAGGATGGAAAGCAATTGGACAAAGTACCTCCTAAGGCAGTAATGGGGGCTATGAGCCAATGAAACACCTATTTAAATCTCGGAAGTTGTGGCAGTGAATCTCAGTGTCCCAGATCTTAGTGGGGAGGTAAGGGAAAGAGAATTAAAATTAGGTAAAAGAGAATTGATTGCTTTACACTTTGTGACTGTAAATCAAGAACAAGTTTGGGCTAGTGGCAAATTGATCAGCAGGACTCTTTTTTGTGATTATTGAGTAATCATGGCGATGAAAGGTTGCAGGCAAATGTCACTGGATAATAGATGTGTTTTGGATAACTACATTTGGAAGAAGATTTAAACATTGAATTGGTGATTGAAAGTAAATTACCTAGAGACACTTTCACAGCATGCACTTCTTAACTACCAGTATCTATTCTCAGGAGAAAAAGTGATACAACACTTCTCTGCCAGCTGGGTGAACATGTAAGAAGGGTTTGCAGGAGAAAATGGGGTAGGAACTAGCCATTTATTCTCTTGCTAGGCTTGTGTGAGAAGCCTCTTGAAACTGGTTGGATTTTTAAATGCTGTAGGATTCACCTCACTACTTTTGAGGTCCAGTACTGTGTGGCCCTTCCACTCAGAGATCCTCTTTCTCTGAGGACCACAGAGGAGGCTCAGAGCCCTTTGAGATGGGCTGCCCAGTGATGGCTCCCACAGTAGTGAGCCAGAGCTAACACATGTGGCCACTCAGGAGGCCAGTTCATTAGCTCTGGCTCAGCACCATGATAGCTGCAGCCATGAGCCATCAGTTGGTGTGGAGCCAAGCTGCAGAGGCAGGGACAGGAAGGAAAACAGAGGGGACAGGAAGGAAAACCTCACACTGGGTGAAATACAGGCTCAGGGCAAATGGTGTGGGTGAAAGAGAAGCGAGCTCTTCCTCTCCCCCATCCTTTGACAGGAGACACGGCAGGAGGGGGGTTGGGTGATTGCATTAGGGGAGGTACAGATGCACTACCACTGTTTCTGCTGTGTGTCTGCTTTCTCTTAATGGCCCCATCAGCCAGACTCAACATCTGAACTGAAGGAGCTGGAAAGCTGCTGCCTCAAGGGCTGATGCTGTGGTAGAGAAGCAACCTGGCGCTAAAAGAATAATAGAGAACAGTCTGGCCCCTTTTGTCCACCTTGCCTAAATCTGTGCCTGGCTTGGACTGGGTTCTGCAGCTTGTGGTTCTGTGTAGGGTTGTGTGTTCATTAATAACACATTTGACATATGCGGCTTAAGAACTGCTCTGGTAAAATATATTCTTCGCAGGATGAATACTGCCAGCTCTGCTGTGCACTTTGCTTAGCCATTTGTAATTGTCACGCATGCTTTATCACACGGCAGGTCTTTATCTGAAGAGGTGTGGGCAGTTCTGGAGAGGTGAACTAAATTTTATATAATTAAGCCAACAACATTTGCTGCTAACCGTGAAGGGTCATTATGTAATTGCAAAGGCTCTTATTAAAATGCTGTGGATCAACTCCAAAACAAAATTGCTTTGGGGTTTGCTGCTGGCATTGTTTTTTGGTTTTCTTTCCTCTTGTATATAATTGGATAGTGTTACTTTAGAGCATAGCTTATGCTAAGTCTATTTTGTTCACTCCTTCAAGGGATACAAAATGATTATGTCAAATAAAATTACCTTATTTTGCCATAGCTGGAATTATCTTACCAGTGAATTGTTATGATTTGTACTCCTGAGCTTTGTGAGTTGATGTAGATGACCAAAAAAAAACATTCTAGGCCATCATGGAAAAACAGAACTGTCCTTTTTGAGGACATAATGCAAATGGATTGAAGTTGTAAAATCTTTTCATAATCAAGACAAAGTTTTTGTGTTGCTCTCTCTCACAAGAGTTTGTCCATTGATCTTGCTCCAGTCAACTGGGGAACCAAGAAGAAGTATGTTACATTAGTTCTTTTAAAGGCTATTTTTAATGAGCCTGACCACTGCCAGATGGCTTCCAAAACTTTGAAGTTTCCCTTCTTCTTATCTAGAACACCTTGAAGAAGTTGTGACTCTTACAGAGGACAACTTTCTGCACAGAAGTTGAGTTGTTGGGGAAACAAAATCAACCATCAGGACTGGAGTTTATATTGTGGAACTGTTTTAACCTCATTTCACTGATACTAACAATCAGACAAAAGTATCCATAGTAAGCTTTTAAATGTTTCAGTACTTAATGGTTTTCTTGGAATTTAAAATCAAAAGACACGGTGGCACAGGGGTGTCAGCAGACAGAAGAACTTAACTGGATCCTTGTGTTCCATAGAATCATCTAATTTGTGTATGTCGAGGTTTTGGTTAGGATGGCCAGTAAAAAAATGTCAGAGTGTCTCTTACCCTTCCCAGAAGGGGAAATGAGAGAGAGAATAAGGAAGAGAGACTTATGGGTTGAAAAAAAAAAAACCCACCCTAAAACAGCTTTAATAAAATATTAACACTAAAAAGGAAAGATAATAATATTAATAAGAAAATAATGAAATATGTAAAAGTATATACAAAACTAATATTGAGCTCCCAGGATGACAATCATGTCACGGGCCAGCACTGGGAAAATCCTGGACAGATGGGAACTGGACTCAGGAATGCATGGGTCAGAATCAAAGGCAGCAGAATAGACAGAGTCCTTCTTGGATGCTGGCTGTTGAAGAACTCCTTGAATGCTGGCAAGTGAAGAAGAGAGAGGTGACCCCTTTGATCCCTTACCTTTATACTGAGCATGATGCAGATGGGATAGAATAAATACCCTGTTGGTCGGTTCCTCCCCATAGGTGTGACCCCTCCAGACTCTTCAGCCTCTGGTCCTCCAACATGGCACGTAACAAAGTTCACTGACCTTGGTTGTTATAGGAATAAGCATAAGAAACAGCATCTCTGCATACCATTCCTTAGTATTAACTATAAACATAAGACCTTATCATTGCTAGAAGCAGGCACTGCCTGGAAAACATACCATTAAATTCAGAAAGTACAGTGAGTTAGAAGAGACTTAACTGAAAAGTAAAATTACTGAAAAGAAAATTTATTTTGTTCTACGTTAAACCAGGACAGTGTAGTTTTTGTTTGCAGGCGTAAACGAGATCTAAAGACTGAAATATGAAGGGCTTGCATGAAAACAATTACATCATGCATCTTCACTGGTCCTCAGTAAAGTTTTTGTTCAGGCTACAGTATGAGTATGGCTGCCACCTCAGCTCTCATGTGGCCATTCTTTATGCCAGCAATACACCATTTTCTATATTCCTTATAGTCATGCAATTTTCACTTTTATTTTAACATAACACAAAAGCTATGGCACATCAGGCTGATCATTAAACATAGGTCTGTGAAACTCCTAAGCCTTGATTTAAATGGCTTTAAAGGAGGCATGCAGCTCAGTCTCATACAAATCAGACACAGTGATTCTTGGTTTATGCTGACATTTCTGACAGCTTGATTTATTTAGAAGAAACCTGGGTGTGACAAGGAGGAGGGCAGGAGAAGACACTGTCACTGTATACCACCAAGTGACATTTTCATTTTCCTCTCTGATCTCCGCTGTGGGAGATGGACAGACTTCAGCTTGCTGACATGACCCGGGCAATTGAAAGGCCATGGACTCTCCCTGAAAAATTTTATTCTAGTGTCAGGGCAAGGATCTTCAGAAACAATCTTGTGGCTACCCCCAAAATGTCTGCCTGCACACAGCAGACTCAGGGCTTTTAAGAGTCTTCTGCATCCTCTGGCCACTTTAGCAGACATCAACTTTTCCTTTGGTTATTTCCCTGAACACTTATTTCTTGGCTGAGAGCACTGTGGAAGCAAGTACACCTCAGCCCAATGCTTCTGCTTTTTAAGCCTGTGACTTCTTCCCAACTGCTTGAACTACTTTATTCAGACCTCAACAAGTCTGCAACAGGAAGCAGACAAATACTTCCCAGAAAAGCTCATTAGACATGCCATCCTTCCCCAGTCTTTTAGGGGAGGGCTATATGAGCCAGCTAGCACCTCTTGTGCTAGCAGAAGTGACCACTGGTTGTGTAACTACGTAACAGTGGGTAGAGGGAAATGAAGGGTGTTTCTTATATTTGTCAAATATAATGCAGATCTTCAGAGAAGTTTTATCCGTTTTTTTTTTACTTGAAAATATTTCTTCTTCAACTTGCACTAAACAATAAAGATACAAAGAAAGATAACAGCTTTCTTTAGACACTGTTAATGACATTCCTTTTTTTTTCTTTGTTTGCTATCTGAATTTCTGCTTTCTCATACCACTTGGCTTTGATTTTTTTGTTCAGTGGAACTATAATCGTAGAATCATAGAATGGTTTGGGTTGGAAGGGACCTTAAAAATCATCTAATTACAACCCCCCTGCCACGGGCAGGGACACCTTCTACTAGACCAGGTTACTCAAAGCCCCATCCAACCTGGCCTTGACCACCTCTAGGGATGGGGCATCCACAGCTTCTCTGGGAAACCTGTTCCAGTGACTCATCACCCTCATAGTGAAAAATTTCTTCCTAATATCCAACCTAAATCTACTCTCTTTCAGTTTAAAACCATTATCTCTCATGCTATTGCTATTGTTACACTCCCTGATAGAGTTCCTCCCTAACTTTCCTGTAGGCTGCCTTTAGGTACTGGAAAACTGCTATAATGTCTCCTTGGAACCTTCTCTTCTCCAGGCTGAACAACTCAGATACTTTTACTGCCTGCCTTTGTAGAAGAGGCGTTTCAGTCCTCTGATCATCTTTGTGGCTCTCCTCTGAACTAGCTTCAATAAGTCTATGTCCTTTTTATGTTGGGTGCCCCAGAGCTGGTTGCAGTACTCCAGGTGAGTTCTCATGAGAGCAAAGTAGAGAGAGAGAATCACCTCTCTCCACCTGCTGACTACGCTTCTTTTGATGCAGGCACTGCTGCGCTCGTGTTTAGCTTCTTGTCCACCAACAACACAAGTCCTTCTCCTCAGGGCTCCTTTCAATCTGTTCTCCACCCAGCCTGTATCTGTGCTTTTGATTGCTGTGACCCATGTGCAGGACCTTGCACTTGGCCTTGTTGAATGTCATGTGGTTCACATGGACCCACGTCTCAAGTCTGTCCAGGTCTCTCTGGATGGCATCCCTTCCCTCCAGTGTGTCAATCGCACTGCTTGGTGTAATCGGCAAACTTGTTGACGGTGCACTCAATCCCACTGTCCACATCACCAACAAAGATGTTGAACAGCACTGGTCCTAATAGTGACCCCTGAGGAACACCACTTGTCGCTGGACATCGTGTCATTGAGCACAACTCTTTGAATTTGACCATCCAGCCAATTCCTTATTCATCAAGTGGTCCATCTTTCAAATCCACGTCTCCCCAATTTAGAGACAAGGATGTTGTGTCCAGCAGGGCAGTGTCAAATGCTTTGCATAAGTCCCGGTAGGTGATGTCAGTTACTTTTCCCTTATCCACAAACACTGCAACCCTGTCATAGAAGGCCACCAAATTTGTCTGGCATGACTTGCCCTTGATGAAGCCATGTTGACTGCCACCAATCACCCCCTTATTTTCTATGTGCCTTAGTATAGTTTCCTGGAGTTTCTACTCCATGATTTTGCTGGGCACAGAAATGGGACTGACAGGCCTGTAGTTCCCTGGGTCTTTCTTTTTTCCCTTTTTAAAAATGGGGGTTATGTTTCCCCTTTTCCGGTCAGCAGGAACTTTATTGGACTTCCAGTGGTGCATTTACTTATATTATGCTTTCCTATCCTATTACCAGGATCTTAATAAAGTGAATGCAGCATATAAGTTAATTAATTTCTTTCTTGGTTCTCAGCCGCTAAAGGTCAGACTGTCCTAAGAGGGGGAGTTCTTGCAGAGAATATAACTGACTATTGTGGACAAAACACACTGACCTTAACAAAGGAGAGATCTCAATCATACAAAAAAGGCAGATAATAAAGATGAAAATGAAGCGCTAAACTGTTTATAATCAACCATTTGAGGCTAGAACACAAAGAAAATAAATAAATGAAGGAATAATTGTAGCTTATTTTGATGTATTTAGGTAGTTCCTTTGAATGTTTTATCTTTTATATGTTAAGGCACTTCATACAAAGTGAACCTTAACAAATTTTTTTTTGATATATTAACTTCACATAATAATCACATTTCAAAGTAAATTATGATTGGAAAAAATATTGTCAAAATTTCTATGCATTGCATGTATATATATGCATATTTGACAACTTGATTTTCTTTTGAACATAGCAGGCTATTAGTGTAACTTGTGATTCACAACAGACATGAAACTTCCCTTTTTTTGTTTTTTTTCTCTTAGCAACCAGCTTGAAAGAACATTAATTTCCTACATGGACACACAAGAGAGCCCTGAAAGCTCTGAAATTTATAATTTAAGGTATTGCATGAAAAAAAAAAGGTGAGACATTTAAAAAGTTAGTTTGTTCTTTTGGAAAGTCTCTAGGAGGCAGTGGTCTGTGTAAAGAAGTGCCAATTTCCAAGATATGTAAAGAAGACTTAAAAAAGGATAAAGACATAGGTTTCTATTGTCTTTCCCATGTCATGGTCTGGATATGCCAAAATTTTGTCACTATTTGTTACAAGTTACAGTTGCAGCTCTCCAGGAAGTGTTTGGAACATTGGAATGGAATGGAATGGAATGGGAAAAAAAAAAGCCTTTTCCAGTGTTTGACCAGCCTCTTGGTGAAGAAATGCTTTCTAATGTCCAGTCTAAACCTCCCCTGGTGCAGCTTTGAACCATTTTCACACATCCTATCAATGGGAGAAGAGCTCAGCACCTCCCTCTCCATGTCCTCTCCTTGGGAAGCTGTAGAGAGCCATGAGATTGCCCCTCAGCTTCCTCTTCTCCAGACTAGACAAGCCCAAATTCCTTAGCCACTCCTCATAAAACATTCCTTCCAGTTTTTTCACCAGCTTTGTTGCCCTCCTCTGGACACATTCAAGGACCTTCACAGCTTTCTTGAATCATGGGGCCCAGAACTACACACAGTACTTAAGGTGAGGCCACAGCAAGGCTGAATACCATGCGATAATCACCTATTTTGACCAGCTGGCTATGCTGTGTTTGATGAACCCCAGGATGTGGTTGGCCCTCTTAGCTCCAAGGGCCCACTGCTGACTCTCATTGAGACTGCCGATGACCAGCACCCCCAGATCCCTTTCTGCAGGGCTGCTCTCCAGCCACTCCTCTCCCAATTTATATTTGTGCTTGGTGTTACTTCGTCCTAGGTGCAGAATCTGGCATTTTGACTTGTTAAATTTCATCCCATTAATTGTAGCCCAGTGCTCCAATCTATGTAGATCCCTTTGGAGAGAGACTTTTTACCAGGGTCCGTAGTGATAGGACAAGGGGTAACAGTTTTAAATTAAGAGAGGGTAGGTTTAGATTAGATATAAGGAAGAAATTTTTTTTACAATGAGAGTGGTGAAAGACTGGAACAGATTGCTCAGAGAAGCTGTGGATGCCCTGTCCCTTGAGGTGTTCAAGATCTGTCTTTGAGCAACCTGATCTGCTGAAAGATGTCCTTGCTCATGGCAGGGGTGTTGGAACTATGTGATCTTTAATCATTCCTTCTGACCCAAACCATTCTGTGATCCTGTGAAAACTTTTTCACAGGGTTCTGTTAATACTCACTAAAATACTGGGGTAGAAACTAATTATTATTATTTGGTATCAACAACCCTATTCCTTCGATCAAGGGTTGGCAGACAGACTGACCGCTCTTCAAAGTCCTGGTTAAAAAGGCAGTGTGGCAGCATGCCTAGTAGTTTCAAAGAGGAGAAATTTCAGACATTTTGAAAGAATAGATCATCATATTAAAACAAAATACCAAAAGAGTTCCTTCAAAAATTACAGTGTTTAATTAAACTAGGTAATACACTTTTTCTACGTTATACCTGGTAAACTTCTTTGTTGGTGATTACTCTGTTTATTCCCCTAGCTTCAAGCAAATGCCAGCTCTACCAGACCTGATATACTTACAATTACAGAGCATGAATTTCCAGTGAGTGCTTCGCAGTTCTTTTAGGATATGCAGCATTTCAGAGTTAGAAAAGAACTGCAAATTTTTAACTTGACAAGGCCATAGAGTCACATTACTTTTTATTTCTCTTTTCCTGTGTTTATTATTAAGAAACTTTGACATGGGTACAGTATTTTTCAGCAAAGTGAGATTAGACCCCTGATAGATCTTTTCTAGAATTTCAGATAACTGAAACACTTAGGTAATCTAGCATTCGTCTGGTGTTTAGGATTCAAAAAGAGCAGTTACACTGGAAAACTGCAGCAGGTTTTGACTATAAATCAATGACTCTTGTCTGCCCATTCTCTCTTTCATTAATATTTCATAAAGTTATGAAATTACTTTTATGTGGTTTCACATTGAACGTATGGAAGGGGTAAATGTGACACCTGTGAGTCAGTGGCTTACATCTAGAATACTGACATACTAGATCATTAGCCATAGACTGCACAGTTTCAGAGAATATTCCTTGTGTAGTTTCCCTGCCTGGATACTTGGGAATATTGGGATTTATACCAGGCAAGCTGTAAAAAAACCTGCTGACGTAGCTGTAACTCTGAAGTTCATTGTCTTTTTATTTATTTTTCCAATTCTTAGCAGCTTTTCAAAGCCCCTTAGCTGAGGTACTGTACCCTAAAGTCTTGTGCCAGAAAGAAACTGTGCAAACCTTTGAGATTGTAGTTAAAAGAACGAAGCCGCTAATGATCACCCTGGGCAATGGCTAGGAAAACACACATACAAATTATAAGCTGCTCTTAATAGCAAAAACCTTGCCCTTTGGAGAGTATGAGGTGGAAGGAAAGAGAAATTGTCTTTTTTTTTTTTTTTTTTTTAAAAAGTCTTCATTACATTTAAATTATTTTTGTTTGGAAACTCATTTTCCTTGCAGGCTCATTTTCAAGAGCAATATTGCAGTGATCTTATTTGCCATAAGTTTTTCAGTTCATATTTGAAGAATTTATAGATTTGAAAACTGCTACAGAAGCTAACATTTTATAGAGTGGTAAGGTATAAAGGTGTATAAGAAAAAAAGAACTTTATTTTTTTTATCTGCAAAGAGTTCTCATTTTAATACTTGTAAATGTTATCAGTAGTCATGAATAGCACATGCAGATACCCTAGACTGTAGATTACAAGAGGTAGTGTGTCAGGAAAATGTCCTGTATGTTGTATGCAGCTACTGCAGTTGATTTCACATTGGTCTTTGTGTGTGATTTTGCACAAAACACTTGAGCTCCTGCCCACTTCAAGTTGTACAGGAATTAGCTAAACAAATAATAATGTGCCCCAATCATTCCTCTGGCCTATTCAAAAAGCCTTCTTTTCGATCATTTGTTGCCTTCTAATAGTCCTCTTGCCAGTTCTTTCCTCTAGAAGACTTCTCCCAATTAAAAAAAGGCACTTTGTTTTAACATTTTGCATAAAATGTATCAGAGTTAAATACTCAGTGCAATAGCAGGTATTAAGATGGGTTTTTTATACTTATCTGATTGAGTACAACATCATCATTTTCAAGATTTCTGAGGTGGTGTAAGTGCTTCTGGTTATGTAAATTTATAATCACAGAATCACAGAATCGCCTAGGTTGGAAGGGACCTTTAAGATCATCTAGTC
>JAOXJM010000023.1:54905064-54927764 GCA_026413425.1 Tringa solitaria
TAGTTTAGTTCACTCTAAACTTTTGAATCTCCTTATCTCTTCCTCTCCTCTTTTTGCCGGGGGTGAAGGGCCATCTGTCGGTCTGGTTGCGGTGATTTCAGCTGAAACCACGATAATATAAATAAATAAAATTAATTTAAAATTAATTTTTAAAAAAGTTTTGTGTTTAAAAACTAAATTTATTTTAAATTATTATATAAATTTTATTTTATTTTAAGTTTAAAAATTGCATTTTTAAAATGCAATTTATGAGTGAAGAAAAGTGTATCTGATTTGACACTGGGTGTAATTCATGCTTTAAAACAAGTCTTTAGCGTTTTTACAATCCTAAAAGCTGGCCTAACATATTATCTTTTCTGTCAGTTGTAGGGTATCATGCCCAATTTTTCAACATATGTCATATTATAAAAAGGAGAACTGTAAAAAGTCAACGCTGAAACGATGAGGTAATTATTTCAAGTAGAAAAAGGCAACCCCCCTCTCTTTCAGCTTTTATGTGGTTTATCATATTGTATCCCTCTGCTTGTTAGATCTATTTCCAACATCTTACCTCTTACACCTACCTCAAAGCTTCAGTTTCAGAGTGCCATGATGTCGGTCTAATTACTAAAGTCAAAGCAGAGACATGCATATTCTTAAAACCAAGCACAGACCCTCACCTTTGCATTCTGTCACATCTTTGTTAACCGAGTCCTGCATGCCACCGTATGCCACACTTTCCACCATTAACTCTAAAACTAATATGTACAGAATTCTGAGTTTTAATCCAAGTTTATAGCTGTCTAGCCAGCCCTATACAGAAACTGGACCGATAGCCCCTCTCATCTCCTTAACACAGTTTCTTCCAAGTTTTAACAGGTTGACATTTCTAGCTTAATCAAATGTCACTTTTCTGAGGCCTCTGATCTGAGCCCGCTGCTGGATGTCTCTCTAAAGAGTCCCATTGGTTTTAATGAGATGGAAACCCACTTCTTACACATAACAAATACAGACAACTCCAGCTCAGTGTCAAACTCCTCATTACAGACTCACAGTAGCTGTCATTTTTACAAACCAGAGCTTATCTCACCGGATGTTGTTTTATCTAAGTGACTCAGATCAGAACTAGAATTGATATCATGAAAAATCTTAGATATATTAAAAAATAACTACATCCCACTCTTATAATTAATTTTATGGCACTTGTTATGAGCCTTAGGCTAAAGGTATTCATACAAAATTTAAGCTGACAGTCACATAGGGACTAACAAACCCAAAGTTTTGAATATCTGAACTTCTGTCAGAAGTTTACTCAATTTTTAGACTCAGAGAAAACTTCTTCAGCAAGGATGTGTATCAACAGAGAGATTCAAAGGTATTGGGTTTGTTCAAAACCTGACTGAACATGGTCCTGAGCCCTGTTTTAGCAGACCCATATCTGAGCAGGGAAGGTGGACTAGGTGGTCTGCAGTTGCCTTCCCCCCTCAGCCATCCTGTGAAATCTTTCACCCACTGACGTGGCCACGTGGCTGTAGGGGGAAGCAGGAGAAGCTTTTTTCCAGACAGCTCTCTCTCCCAGGGCAGGTCCAACTATGATTTTGGACAGAGAATCCAGGCAGGTTTTGCATATCTGTGTTAGCTTGCTGAAACTTAGTCTGTATTCTTATCCCTATTTATGTCAGGAAGATACCTCTAAATTTTAATGGTTATTTTTTTAGCAGAATATGGACAAGGAACTCTATTCAAGGGATACAGAAGCCAGGTGTTTCTGGTTGCTACTTTTTCTTTAGTAGATGACTAAATCCTGAATCAGTAAAGAGTTTACCCTTGTCTTTGGGAGATGCAGAGAACTGATGAAGAGATCTCTTTCTCCAGAAGCTAAACTCTGTGCTGCTGACACTGCATATTCACTACTGTATAAAGCAGTTAAACGTTAATATTATTACTGTTTTATGAGTGGGTCATTTTCCGCAACTTGATACATAAGCATAGCAGTGCTGCAAAGAGATTACATTCTGATTGAGGAGATTATTTTTCTCCACAGGAACTAAGCAAAGAAGGATTTTTTTTCCCCTCTCTAATTTTCTCCCACTCTTATTCTGATTTATTACTTTGTTTTTACTCTTAGTTTTTTCCCTTCCAGTGCTGCAGTGGGAATTGGACTAACACACAGCTGTTTTGTGGCAGTAGAAAATGCATCTCAGATGTACATTCAGTTTGCATGTATATAGGTAGGTTACAAATATGTAATGAAATATATTGCCTGGGGAACACAGATCATGATACTCAAAGATGAGAGATAGTGATTGTGGTAAATTAGTTTTCTCTCTTTGGATTGCAACACTGTTTGCTCATTTACAAAAAAGCAAGTCACATTATTATTTTTTTCCCTTATTAAAAGCAAAACCAGTGCACAGTGTCTGCAAGAACGTGGCACAAAGTGGGAGAGGATTAAAAAAAAACAAACCTAAAAAAATCAGTCGTACTTCTTCTTTTGGCACTATGTAACTCAGTGTCTCTTTTGCTGTCAGAACATTACTCAGGGAGTACGCTCTAAATAGAAGGTGTGCCATTAGCAGCAATGCATCTATCCCTTTCATCCATATGGGATAGCAGGTATTATTCCATGTGTGGGCCGCGAGATATCAGAAACGCTCCCTGTCTGTGATTTCTTGCACTCAGACTAACAGAGTGCAACTGCTCCATAACACTAACACTGGCTACAGGATTCCAACAGTGCCACCTGTAAATCATACATTTTACCTGTGCAATGGTAACATGAAGAGCTGCTCTAAAAATTCTGATTGTCTTTCCAGATTTGTGTCCCAGATCATGGGATTTAGAAGTTACAAGCCTGACATCCTTTCACATTTAAAGCATAACATGTTTCACTAATTGAAACAAAAAAGCATTCTTGACAGTGGCAATAGGAAGGAGAACCCAGAGATAAGTGTGTCTGTGTTTCTCCAGATACTGTTGTGGGCAACAGGGGAAAACATTTAGTTTCCAGGATATGAGGTTTTAAGGATCATCTTTTGTAGCTTTCTTCAGATTCCTAGGGTATATGACCTTTTTTTGTGGTGGGGAAGATAACCAAAGAGAGAGAATTTCACACAATCATATTTTACAAAATTACACAAATACAGGCATTGGAACCCTAAGCAGAAAAACAAGGTATGTTGAGATTCAAAAGAAAAGTGACAGGAAAACTCAGAAATTTGTCCTAAAAGATCTCCAAGCTCCCATCACCTTCAATTTTGAAGCCTGCCAATCAGTCTAGACTCAATCACAGGCAAGTAACTGCAATTTATTCTGACATACATACACAAGCTTTAAACTGTGGAGCTCATCAGCTCTAGTAAGAGAGCCTCAGCCGCAGAGGACGGATCAGATGCTGAGGGGCTGACCCAAGAAGCTGCGTAGCATCTGGTGCCCTTTGCTTGCTGGGATCTGCGCAGCTCTGCCTGCACAGCAAGCAGGACCTGAAGCAGGTATTTTGTCAAATTTTTTGACAGCTGTCAAACACAATACCCAGAGACATGATCTGCTTTTGAAAATGTCACCAGGAGGCTGTAAAGTTAAGAAAATGAGAGAAGATCTGAAGCAATGAGAGACCTACTGTTTCTGAGCTTACCAGAAGCAACTGGCTGTCCCTAAAGGGACTCTGCGCTTATGAAGTTGTGCTCGTTGCTGTGCAATATCTATATATGTGCTCTGAGACATAAATGCAGTGCAAGCCCTCCAAAGTAAAAAAGTAGCATGGGTGCTGCTTTTCTCCATCAAATGCTCTGTTTTGGTGACCTGAAGCAGCAAACCCACCCTTTGAAAATTTCCACAGTGAGGTTAAAAACAAAGGTCTTATCTCGGAGTAGATATTAGTATTGATTTTATCTCAAAGCTTTCCTCCTTTCATTCAGCCTCCCTATATGATACTGGTTTGTGTGAAACCCACCCAGAATTTTTGATCTACTCTTCATTTTATACATAACTCTAACAAATAGATTTTCGGTTCAGTTGTTTGCAGTGTATCGATTGTCTGAGGCAGGGTTAATTTAACCTCCTGAGTACCGTTTCTATCTGAGTAATTAAATTTCCCGTGCAACTTGAAGAAATGAGGCACTAGATACACTTTTTTTTTCATAACTCTTGCACTGCACTGCTGTGGGCAGTTAGAAAGGTGGCAATTCTCCCAGCAGGTGTGTGGCTGCAGTTCAGCAACTGGTGAGCAGATTCATTTTCAGACAGGGGCACAGGCTGAGTGAACAGGTCAAGTCCTTTGAGACTGCCATAGAGAAACCATCATCATCGTAAACATGTAAAGAAGCAACTATACTAAAATTATAGTCCTGTGCCCTAACTTGTAATAGCTGTGCTTGCTAAAGGAGTCACCTTTCCCTCCTTGACTGGTAGCTGTTCTCCTCTCAGACCTACTACTAGATTGACTCATGGAAAACACTGCCTAAGACACATCAAAATGAGCCAGATCAGCAGTGAAGAATTAGACATGCAAACAATTTACTGTGGGTAGATTAGTACCATTCAAATTAACACCACATAGGTGGCCAGTTAGTGAGCACGGCTGTTTCTAGCAGGCAGCTGAGAAGGGCAGGCACACCTGCAACATGAAAACATGCATTTGGAAACTGGCAGTTTTCCTGAACTCTATCAAAACTCCTTTATCACAGCACAAATCAGAAATAATTTCCTTGAATTCAAATTTTTTAACACATTGTACCTGAGATCAGAATTGAGCCAGATCCATTCAATGAGGAATTAGATATTATCTTGAAGGTTATCTGTGCCCTGTTAGCGTGGAGTGCCTCAATGCACTGCCATTTTCAAGAACTGAACTTGAGAATTAATGGTAATTTCGCTTCTCTCTCTGCAAAAACAGCTTTGCCAGATTGTTGGGAGTGATTTGCATTTTGTCCTTCATTCCATGAAAATCTAGTTGGCTCTGTAGCAGCTCAGCACTGTAAAATTCTTACATAACGCACATGTATCATGCTGCACATGTCCACTGATTTGCTGGAGTGTGACAAGTTTAATAGTGACATGAACATAAACCTTGCCACATTGGATCAGAGTAACCACTCATCTAATACAGCTTCTCAATGCCAGCCATACCCGGTAACAGATGTTTCAGAAGTTGTAAAAGTCTCGGAAGAGGCAATTACACAAAAGCATTCCCATGGTAGGGATATTTTCACTGGCTTTCTAAGAGCTGAGCCAAGCCTTCTCCCAGAGCTTGCTCCGTGGACTCGTTGTCTGCTCCAGGCTGAATGCCCACTCAGCCTGCCTGGGAAATCAGAGATGAGACTTTTGGCCTTCTGGGGGCACCCGTTGTACACAGATCCTGGACAGTGTATGCCTGTACACCCAGCACACAGCTGTACACTGACTCTGGAGAGAGCACTAAAGGACAGCACTACACTCAGCCTGTGACACAGCTCACCTGGACTAGTTCTTCCATCTCCCAGCTATGGCCATACAGCTGCCTAAATTACGCTCTGGTAAACACATCACATCTGTATGGCTTCTCTGCTGGAGACATAGAATCATAGAATTGTTTGGCTAGAAAAGACCCTTAAGATCATCAAGTCTTTAAAACACTCCATCAAACAGATTTGACGTGAAGTCACAAAAAAGGGAAGTATCAATGTGGAGACCTAACTAGTTTTCATGCCTGAAAGCTGTAGTAACACTCGACACGAGAAAGAACAGCAGGACGGCCCCAACTGTAAAAGTCCCAGGGTCTCCAACATTTAGTAAGGAAAACAGACTTTTCCATGTTTCAGTGGTGTTCAGCTGAACTGAATACAAACTCTTAAGTGATATTTTCCTGATGAAACTCAAGAACAAGTAAAGAACATGCCCTTCATGTATAATCTTGAGTTACCCAACGCAGTGCTGCAAGTTGCTTCTTGAACAGCGGGATCTGGTTCCCAAAAAAAGTCGGGAATTATTTTTCTGCTTTAACATTTGAAAAGAAAACTCAATGTTTAGCTGAAAAACATTCCATCCAGCACAATTTCTATTCCAGATGATAGCATTCAAATGGAGATTGAACAACTACTGTAGGAAAGGAGATGCACAGCCGAAGCAGGAGGAGCAAAACTGAAGGACAGTTACAAAAAACAGGAAACCGAATTTCACACTCCAGATGAACAGGAAGACAAGTTGACGGCCTGCCAGGTTTGTGAAGAAAACTAAAATATTTAGTTTATAAAAGGATGGAGCATGACCGTAACTGGTATCTGAGGAAAAGCGATGGTAAAGCCAAGTGAATAAACAACCTGGACTGGATAGACTTGACAAAAAAGAACTCAGACAGCAAGCATCTGAAATTGTGAGTGTAGTCTGCTGCCAAAAATGTACTTGGGAAGAAACTCAAGAACACAGAACAACAAGCTGATGGATTTACAAAGAGAACAATTATAAGATATTAAATCACCACAAAACCATTACCAAGGGAATGTCTGGGGAAAACAGAAGTTAAGGATAAATAGAGCTATTGTTGATGAAGCTATATGTGCTTCTTGATATGACAGAAGAAAGACTCCCAGCTGAGGTGATTCAGAAATAAGAAGCAAGTTCTTTATGAGACAAACATTTTAAGAACAGTCAAACTCCAACAACTGACATGAATCCAAAATTCTCAGGAATAGTCTCAATGACAAAATGGCTCCAAGACCCAGCTTTCTATGTGACATTTCTGAAAGGTTTCTCATTGTTCAGTAATGCTGCCAGAACCACAGCGGGGCTCAGGAGATCTGCTTTCTACTTTAAGGCTTTCAGGAGACTTCTTGTATAATATGGCTGAGATATTTACTCTCTTAGTTTTGTGTAAGTGGGGGTGACGACAAATCCTTTCTTTTAGCATCTATCTCTCTACTTAGGCTGTAAATTTCTTACTGGAAAGTGACACTGCAAGGTAAATACCTGCTATTCCCATTTCTCTCCTGTCTGAAGCCACTATTCTGAAGCACTTAATTTCATGTTGGAGGATGATATTGGGAATCCAACTGCGATGAGTTACTTCTAGTCATTTCACTCAAAGGACAATTTCAATTATACTGTATTTCTGCATGTTATAAACTGATGTCTGGTAAGGTAGGTACATCCTTCTTTAGCAAAACTAGAGTTGTGGTTTCAGGAAAAATGATGATGTTTCAGTTTTTGTAAAAGTCCTTTGTTCAGACGAGTGCATAGACCATGTGATGTAATTTGTTTAATTAAGATTTGTCAAAAAAAAAAACCTGTGAAATTTTACTTATGTGAAAAACTCAGTTCATATGAAATTAATAGTGATGAATCCAAAAGCTGAATACAATCATCATACTGTGTCAAAGCTTTCTATTTTATAACATGCACAGTCAAGAAACTCTGCCAAGTGAGGATGGCACTTCACTGCAAAACAGTAAATTCAAGACAAAGCAGTAAGCACACTGAATTACATCTATCCCAGCAGCAGAAAAAAAAGGACAATTATCTATTTCAACAAAAAAAGTTTATTTAGTCGAGGCATGAAAAGAACATACTAAAATATATTGAGCTAAAAAGTCCTTTTATAGAAAAAGAAATAGAAATAGCTCGTGGGACACATTGTTTCTTTAACTAAGCTTTAAAAATGTGGGCATTGATAACTACAATAATTGAAGGCAGCAGAACTGATGCTATGGCATTGTCCCATTTGTTTCTTGCAGAATCTCTTTTTTAAATGTAGCAAAGTATTATAGGGTGCATTTTAAAAAGAGTGCTTTACTCTGCTCCAGTTTAAATATGTTGTCCATACTGAACACTGGAATCGATCATTTTCACAGTACGCTGTTCTCTTTGATTTTGAAGCATGTGTTTTTATGTGTTTGTGTATTCAAAACATTTAGATTCTAGTATTTTAACTGACAATTTCATTAACTCCTTCAGTTAAGATGACATCCTTGAAAACTATAAAAATATATATAATACTGTTGTCAAAAAAGTGTAACGCAATAAGCCACACTTAATGGTTTTAATTTACGAAGCAGGAGATGCTGGCTGAAAATGATTTCAGAATTTGAAATAGCGGGGGAAGAAATGCTAAGATAATTATAGTTTGTTTAATTGCTTGAATAATAGAAGGTTTATTCTACTTATTGGAAAGGACTGTTTGTAGGAAATTGACAACTTGTAGGCAATTAAATAAGGAATATACACTGTGATAAAGTCACAGCAGAGATCACTAAGCAATTTTTGGAAGAACAGCAAAATCACTTCTTCAAAACAATGGCAAAGTCTTCTAAAGCCCAAAGTGAGGTGCACACGTGGACACACAAACATACACACAAAAAGGGAAAAGTCCTACAGTGAGGGACTCAAACCTTTCATGAAAGAACTATAAAAGCATTGGGTTTCAACCCATTAATTATAAATCCCTTTAGATTCTTTTTTTCCTTACACTTTGTTGAAAACTGTGGTTCAGAAATACTAAAAAAATTAATAAACAAATCTGTGACTAAAACAGATGATGGGTTTTTGGGACTGCCTGAGACCAGGGGGACAGGGAGAGGTATTCCCTAGTCACTCACTCCGGTTGTTAAGCAGTCGGAGTGCCTTGTCCCAGAATCACTATTTTTTTGCCATTTTTCATTTCAGTGTAATATTCAGAAAGAGATTTTAAGCTTGATGATACTAAATTAAGACACACAGGAAGTTAATGAGCAAGAATCTAGTCAGTACATGTTAATTTATCTAAAGTACCTGAAGATGGTTTATCAAAAGAGAAGAGTCCTTTTGTGTATGACAGCAAGTTACATAAAAGTGCTGCAAGCACCGGATGGGGAAAATCTGGCAGGCACATCTTTGAGACATGATTGACTGGGACAGTGATTCTTACAAAGAAATATTCCATTTAGTGTAGAATTTTTGCTTTAGTAGTATGAGTGAAAAGTGCAAGAGAGCTCCAAGTGTGCCTTTCATCAGACAGACGGCTGTGACAGCTGAGTGGAAGACAGTTGTATATGAAGTGCAGTGTTTACAGGCTTTTCTAGTTTCTTGAACAGCTGCTCGAATTACCAAAGGTATAGAACTGAGTGCCTTTAGGTAATTCCATTTAGCCCATGACACTTCTTTAAATGCAACTTCTAGAGCTTAGGACACCAAGCACCAATTCTTCTTGCGTTTACATCCACGTAAATCTGAGAGACTTACAATGTAGCTGAGTAGACTGCTGTCTTCCCTAGCCTCCATCCTTGTGTTTTATGGTATAGTGCTGCAAAACACTTAGCAATAATTTTTCCACTCTGTCTACAAACAAATGCATAATCCTGCCATATACAATGACATGCCATTTGTTACAGTTTAACAGGTTTAATCTAAGAACTCTTGTACACAGGCTGTTTACATGTTTCAGATTGTAGAAAACAAAATGGTGCTAAACTTTAAATTTCCTAACTAGGAAATATAAAGAACAGAATTTGGTAAGCAAGCATTCACACCAATGGTTTGCAAAGGTGGAGAGTTCATTGATGCCTTGTGAGTCCCTTTGTCTTTCTTGGTTTTTTTAATACAGTCCTCCATAAAATGTTTCAGCTTACACGTTTTATGCTTATGTCTGACAGGTACAAAGCTTAGCACAATGCATCTCAAGAGCTGGGGTCCTTCTCAACTCAGTAGTTTCTCAAGCACATATGATACAGGTATGCTTTTTTCCGGTTCTTTAGGATGGGTTGTTTAAAATTATGAGTACAGGTATTTGCACTACATGGGTTTTCATAGAATCATATGGGGTTGGAAGGGACCTCTGGAGATCATCAAGTCCAACCCCCCCACCAGAGTGGGTCTACCTAGAGCAGGTTGCACAGAGCATAGTGCTTGACCCATTGAGAGTGGCAACTCGCAACTCAGCAGCTTCCTTTACTCCTTTTTAATGTGACATAGTTTTTTTCACTTTTGTTCACTAAAAGCTTCTTTGTATCTGCTGCTCCTCAGCAAAATAGTGCAGTTCTGTAACTCTAAAATTTTCCTAATCAAATGCTCTTTCCCTGACAGAGCTTCAAATTCTTTTTGTGATGCTTACACAAGGTGTTTATTCAAGCAGTCCTAGCCTCTACCTCCATTAGGAGCTCACCAGAAAAAAGGCATCACTTCTCAACCAACACCCCAAACACTCCATTGTCATTTACCAAGCCAAAAACTAGGGAGTCAATTTTATTTGTTCTACTTAAGGGTTTTAGAGTAACCAAACTCAAACAACGTCGCCACCCTACAAAGGTTTCTTTGTTTTTAGCCTTCATGAAACAAGTCTCAAAGGGATGATGTAGATTAACGTAGTACAGTGGTTACTCACCTCCCAGAATACCAGTGACAGAGGATGACATAAATTTTGTCCTAGTGAAAAGAATAAGGCAAATTTAGCTCGCAGGTTTTACAAGCACGAAAGCTGATCAATGGGAAATTCAGCTTCCTGGTACAAGGGTTGTAAGATTATGGGATAGAAAAATATCTCTCCTAGTCAAAACAGACAGTGGCAAAGTCTTGTAAAGGGTAAAATGTGGCAGATGGCTGTTGTAATGTGAGAGAATGTGAGAGAATGAACTGTATCTTTGGGGCCATGTTTCAGGGTTGTGATGGTGGAGTCTCAAAAATGCCAGTGGGCACATATGCTGTTGGAGAGCAGGACCCAGTGAAGAATAAATATGTTACTGGAGAAGGATAAGAATGTATACATTTTACTGGGATTTTAAAGAAAATGTATTCAGTTCAGAAAATCAATTTATATTATAGTCTCATTTAGATTCTTTCCAGCAGGGGAAGACTGAATTTTTGTTTTGGTTTTTATTTTTTTGCGTTGGGTTTTTTTGTTGTTGTTGCTGTTGTTTTTTTAATTGCTGTTGCTTTTTTAATTGCTGTTGCTTGCTGTTGTGTTTTTTATCTCAAGTAAGGCAACACCTTCATTGCTTCTATTGGAGGGTTGTTTCTGGGAAGAATCTAGCTTCGAAATATCAGGATGCAAAGAGTGATCTTCTGTTAATTGCATTGACATGGACAAAGAAAACCTTATCATGCTAACACAGTCCCACTGGGAGAGACTAGAATATCAGTGCCATGGCAGGCTGGTGAGGATTTGCCTCTTCTCTGCAGCCTATGGGCCAGATGCTTTACTAAGCATTCATTTGCTTTTGAAATGCCATGTTGTTTTAACTCAGAAAATACAATACGTGCTATACCCCAAGCGCTAGCCTTACATCACCAATTGCACAATGAAACCTAATTGCCTTCTTCCCATCTGCATGTTGAGGCATTGATTTCAAGTATTATAGAGGTGTCTGGATTGTAAGGAGGTAACTATTCCACAGCAATAAAAGAAAGACACTGTGGGAACATAAAAGAAGCAATTGGAAGTTAAAAATCTGCCACACCATGCAGCTCCAAGCCCTTCAGGATTTCCAGAATGCGTTTTAATAGTGCTGGGTAGAGTAATGTCAAAAAGGAGAAAAGCCTTAACTAACAATTGATTTTTGAAATAGCTGATTTCACAGGACAGCACTAGGGAGGCAGCACACAATGCTACAGCAGTTTCTTTGTTCTTCATTCCCTGGCAGCTAAGAGAAGAAAATAAAATGCCATACTGTCATATAATAATGAACAGATGGATCTCCAGTGACAACTAGCACCAAAGGAAAAATCAATGAGCTATTTTTATTGAAATTTTAAAATATATTAAATTACACCCTCTTCATTCCCCCCAAAATTATTTTTCCTATGGCAATCAGTAATACAAGCAAGAATAATATTAATAAAACCAGACAAAATACAGAGAGTCTGTAAAAGAGGCACTTTAATGATATTGTGCTCTCATTTGCAGCAGCAGAAGATCATGAGAGTTTACTAGATATAATTCTTGATATATTTCAGGTTTCTTTATGTCTTGGTGGAAATATGAATTCTTACACGTTTTGTGAAAAGTTACATAGAATCTGAACCAACAAGGACTTTGGGATCTGATTGCTGTTTATTTAATTTGTCACAGTGTATACAACAACGTTCAACAGGTATCTGAGAGGCACACATGCACCAAGTCAAGCAAAAACCATAGAGTATTCAAATTATTCTTACACAGTAGGGTGTGATGAGTGCTCAAATGCTAATAAAGAGTATTTACTAGTGATACTAATTTCAGAATCTTAAGAAAATATCATGAGTACAGAAAAGAAATTACGATGCCCATGCTATTTCTTGACAGCACCTTGACTGTAGATACAGGAGGAAACTTTGAAAATTTATTTTCAGGTTTTTGTATGGTGTTAATATCTGTTTGTAAAAACAAACCATTGGCATTGTTATAAGAGTCTCTAATATTGAGCTATATGGTGTGGAAAAGAAAAGGACTTTTAGGAGTGGCAGAGAAAGGATTCAAGAATTCTGATTTACATGGCTAACAAGTATGAAAAATCCATTAGCTATGCAACACTTTGCTGTAAAATTTTTATAGAGATTGACCATAGGTTAGCTACATGGGCTAAAGGCTGTGCAACATTCTGCTGTGACCTAAACTTCACTCCTGAAAAAAAGAAAGTCAAGTGCATATTCTCATTAAAGATGAATTAGAAGAAATTAAAGAAGAAATTAAAAAAGAAACAAAAACCAAACAACCCACCCTATACTTTTTTTTCTTGTAAGATAACTTTGGAGGTTTTACTCAAATTTTTTCTCATCTATTTAGTGCCATGAGCTGATCTAGCAGGTAGTTTCAGATCATTGGTTCACTTAAAATTGCACAAGACTTGGTGTCCTTTTAAAAAAATTACTGGGAAAAAAAGAAAAAAGTCTGCACTGTTTTGATATTCATTATCTTTAAAAAGAAAGATGACTGAGCTTATTCTTTCAAGAATGAGAAACAACTCACTTTTCCTGTAGATGTGTAATACATATGTTTCCTGATTTTGTATGTAAAAAACCTTCTGAGATTATTTTAATGTTTATTCACAGCTGCTTAATGCCAAGGGTGGAGTGTTGACAATACTGCTGAAAATAATTCAATCGCCTGTTCTTTCATCTTGAGGAATCATTTTACAAAATACTTGTGTTCATGTGAATGACAGAGAAGAGATTGATTTTTCTTTGTCCACTGAAACTTTAATAATCTAAACAGTTCTAAGGGGAAAACATATAGGTGTTCTACGCAGCCTTAGCGCTTTCTGAATGCAGTGAAAAAGAAATATGAAAACAAATTGGATAAAGATTTGGTATCTAATGTAATTAAACTTAGATTAAGGTCCAGGTTTATTATCTCAGATGAAGGTCTTTAAATTCTCAGAAACATAAGAGCTGTCTCTGTGGTCATCAGGGACGCCTTTTGAAACTTTTTCCAGAAATGGACTCTAAATTAAAATCTCAAGAAACTAATAGATAGCGATTATTGCTGGGTCCCAGTGCTGAGCAGGGTCAAGACAGGTACGTAGTAAGGGATAAATAATGCTTCTAATTTATTACACACTGACTAGGTAACATTGATAATGAGCTGGAGTAACTTGGCAGTATAATTAACTGGAAGTAACTTGGTGTTATAATTAAGGAAAAAGGAGAGAAAAGGGAACTGATATCCTGTATTTCAATCTGCTTCTGTCACTAAAGCATTGCTACAAGTTTAATTTTCCTTTTCTGCTTGGAGAATAAACTCCCTTTAAAACCAAGGAATGAGCCGATTCCCCTTGTTTACTCCACATTCAGCTTTAGCCTGCATTTTTTTCACTAACAGTCAAAAATTAGTTCCCCCAAAGAAAAATTGTTTCTCCATACCTCCTCTGAGCTACCTTAAGGGAAAAGAAATGAGAAAGCTTCAAAAATTGCTCTGACAGGAAAAGGAAAAGGGATTATTTTGGGCAAAATGCAAAATCAGAAAAGACCAAGCATATTGCTTGCTCGAGGCACAGCTCTGCTCTCATGTAAGAGGTTTACACAGGTAGTAGCAGAGTGGAAGCACAGAAGGGTTACATTTGTGCCTCGTCAGGGCAGCCCAGGGTAGCTCAGAGCCACAGGTGCCCAGGAGGTCTGAGGACACCTGCAGATGGCACATGCTGCTGGTGCCCACGCACAGGAGGCCACACCTTCTCATCAGGAGACAGCTTTCTTTAACCACACTCACCTTTCTGCTGAGCCTCTACTGAGAAACAAGAGATTTCTGTACCTTACAGAAGAGTACAAAGCTAAGCTCTTTTGATGTGTTCCTCTCATAAAGAAAATGACTGGGGGGAGGGAGGGTTCCTTCATTATTTCTTTTTCCCGTATCAGGGATTTCAAAACTTTTTTTTTTCAGTGTTTTTTCCTGGGCCATGCTTTATTGTAAGACTCAGACCACATATGTTGTTTCAAATGCAATAGAAGAAATATCTTTAATTTACTGTACAAAGTGAAGGCCACCTTCTCTGCCCCTAGAAAAGCAAGTATATGTGAGCAGGAACAGTGGAGATGCAGGTCCCCAGGGAAGGGCTGTTTCTTGCTCTTGTCATTCCAGTCTTTCACTGTAAAATATGGATGTTTGCAGACAGATCCAGCGACCTAGGATGAACTTTATAACCGCTAATGATGGATGCATGACAAGTAGGTATTGGAGATTTATAATTCTGGGCTCAGAAAATTCCAGTTGTGTCCCAGGGATTTAAAACATAGCCCTTGCAAAAGCGGACTCAGGTGTTCAAGTCTAACAGAGGAGATAGTTGGCTTACTGCTCAAGTGGGCTCAGTCTTAGGATCTGTTGGTTTCAAGGCCAATATAACTCATTTTTCTGAAGATAGTCCTGTCCCAAGTGACAAGTACCACTGTCTTCAACATCATGATTTAGTTGAATGAAGAGGTTTCATACAGGAACACAAGTCTATTTACATGTAATTTGTGTAGAAAACATTTATTGAATATTTGAAACAAACATTTCCATAAATGGTTAACCTGTAGTTTAAAAAGTGCTGTGATAGTTGTTCCTTGCAGCTAGAACTAGTGGTAGCTGACAAACTTGTGAAAGTTTTATTTTGTGAAGCATTTTAAAACAAAGTGAAGAGCCAACATTTCCTGTGCAATAGCTTTTCTAACAATTCTTCATATGGATCTTCCAGAGTATGGCACTTCATACATAAATGTGAAATATTTATGTGAGGATGTAAAACAATGAAATGAAAAAGAAAAAGTTTTCATTTGTTTCCATTAACTGTTTTGAAACCAACAGTCCCTGTTTAAAGTTTTGATTCTACCATAAAACCCATTAGTAAAGGTTTGGTCAGTTCTATCAGGTGTTAAACTTTAATCACTGGAACAAATTAAAAATTCGTATCAGTTCAAATATTTAAATACTTCTTTTTTTGTATATAGGATTTATCATGGCTAAAGGAAAAAAAAAAAAACCAAAACGGATACATTGTTTAAATAGGAATGATTTCCCAGAGGTTTACCTTCCTGCAATTTATGATTCTTCTCATCCTTTGTTTTGTATACCAAGCCTTCTGGTGTTCTGCAGCTGAAGCTGGAAACACTTTATATGTGAATAATATTGGCTGCTTTATGAGGTAGGGGTTTGGCACTGAGATCAGTGTAATCAACTTAGTATAAATGTTTTATTAATCTGTCACAAAGAATCACTTTTAATTCTAGACAAGAAGACACAATACTCTAGAGCATGAACTTTATTTAAGGGGTCACTTTGTACATTGTTTAAAGGGTCACTGAGCTCAAACTCAGCTCAGCACAAGTCAAGTAGTATCTTATGGAAGTCAGGCAGGGGAATGGCTGGGAAGGGCCCTGTGTTTCCAGGCAGAGGCAGGAAGGGACCCTGTGCTGAATTGCTCTGAAGTAGTGACTGTGAGTGAATAAACATAGTTGCCAGGTTCTTCATTGAGGAAGATCATAGTTGACCCCATTGTCTTTCTAGTATTGGAAGCTGCAGTAGCTCCTATTCACTTACCAGTGCATCTCCGGAGATGTCTGAGCAATTGGAGCAGCTGCTTCCCCCGCTAGAATGAGGGAGCCAAGGGAGATTCAAACTGTTTCTTAGGAACTTCAGCTCTGATTGCCAGAGGTGTTTGTGGATGACTAACCCACTGATAATTACTATGGACATTACTGCTTGTCTCAGTTTTAGCTGCAGATGAAAGAGAGCAATTATTTTTGCAGAATGTTTACCCTGGAGGGCCCAAATACATCTAGTTCTCGTATTATTATTTTTTTTTCATCTGACTCAGAGAGACTGCGTTTGTAATAAAGTTATTTCCATATTTTTTAATTACTTTATCATTACTGCATAAACCCATTCTACATTTTATGTAAAAAGACTAAATTTGCAGAGTGGAACTCTAATACTTTTTTTATGATTTCAAATCAAGAAACAAAGAATGCTATTTACCTTTATAATCAGCAGGTTAATGGCCATATTATAATCTGCTTCCCAATTAACTCCTACAGATCTCCTGAGAGGTAAAGACAGAATGCAATTCAGTTGTTCTGTAGAGACGGGACAAAGGGACAATCCTAGACCTGAGCATACCTGCCCGACACTTTCAGTCATAGGATATTCTCTTACATACTGAATCTTGACTGAAGATGATATTCCCAACAGACGTAAGTAGCTATTCATCGCTGACTAGTCCCCTGCTGTTAGGGAGGAGAGTCCTTCTGACAGCTGGAGAAATTAATTAAAATGTCTGCCTGGAACTCTTAAGAGTGAAAATCTGGAATTTATAAAGGGTAATGTGTTAAGGAAGTAAGATGACTGCTTAACATTGTAGCATAAGACACACAGGGGAAATAAATCATGTTGAAATAAGAATGAATAGGCCTGTGCTTGACTGATATACCTGAGGCAACTGCCTGCCCGCAGGGACTGTGCTGGCTTTCAGTGTAAACCAAAGCAGGTGTAGAGCTATGGTGTCTATACACAATGACATTAATGCTTCCCAGTTGCTCCTAAACATATTTCAGTGAGACATGCCACAGCCACATTTCTTTTTCATGGTTGTTCAAGTCATCTAGAGCATTATCCTCCTCTAATTCCAGCAGGCAAGACCTGAACTTACAATGTTATTGTCCTTATAGCCATGACTGTATACTTTGTACTGTTACATTTTGCATCATTTTTTTCCTCTAGCTGCCAAAGTCAACCAGCTCTTCAAATATCGGATTGCAGTCTAGTGTGTTGATTATGCTTCGTACTCCCTTTTCTAGACTGAGCTACATGTATAAGTAGTAGCCTTAGTCTGATCTTTTTTGCTGTCCTTCATCAAGATGCTCCAGAGTTAAGTGACCTGTCTTTGTTGATAGATTTAAAGATGAATTTTGGCTTCTGAGACAAGGTCCATGGGTTTTCTCTCATCCCTTTAGTTATCCCTTCCTGGGCTTAGAGTTTCCTCGTTCCTCAATTCTTTCGTATTTCTCATTGTCACTAATTGCAAGGAAGACATCATGATGGTAAATATGGTAATCTGACTAAAGGAGATCTTTGTACGTGAAGGAAAATAAAGGAAAAAAGGAAAAGAAAGAAAGTCAAAAGACATAGTTAGTGCAGGACAGGGAACATAATACCCAAAACGTTGTTATAAATAAATCAGCTACTTATATATAACGATAGGAGGGCTGTAAATAACAGGCTTTGCAGAAATTAAGGGTTTAGATTTGAGATTAAGAGTCTGTCACTAACTATAAGCAATGTTTTAAGATCGCCTTTGGGTAGTTATGGTCACATAGTCCCATGCCCTGTTGGACAGATGCTATTAAAAGTTTTGACTAATGCTTTGAGGTAGAGATTATTTAGTTAAACTAAATTCTAGAGCTCTGTTCTGCTTGTATCTCCCATGAAAGTACACTAATTTCTCATTATCCAACCCTGCAAGCCAGTCTTCTTTTCTCTATTGCAATCTCTTTATGCAAAACTCAGCCAAAATAAGTATTCATTTAATTTGGATCATAACTTGATTTTCTCTACAGATGTTTTTTGTCCTTCAGAAATCAGTTATATGGGAAGATGTTACCTCTACTCTGGTTTTAGATATACCTATTAGGTTACAGCAGGAGAAAGCTGAAAATAGCTGTTCCTAAATCTCAGATAACTCCTAAACTTCCATTGCCCACTGTTTATAGGATACTAATGGCATTAAAACCTTTTTTTTTATTGTTTAATATACAATCTGGCATCTTCTAACAATGACGACCCTCAGTGGCAAAATGTATTATTATTCTTATGAGGTTTGAAAGATTTATTATCCAACAAAGGCTGCTGCTTTGTCTCTGGAGTTAGAATCAAGTTTGATACTCATCTTGTTCCTGTTGGTCCCACTTAGGCCAGAATTTGACAAAGATTTCAACTGCACTGCCAACCTATCCAGGCCTGCCACCTTCTCTGTCACTCATTTTTATCCATGTCTGGGGGAAGAGAAAAGGAAAAGGAGATCATAGTTTCTGAAGATATTTGTGTTTTCTTGAAATGCCTCTTAACAAGTACATTGCCTGTCAATGTATAAATCATTCAGTCCTGCTTGCGGTCTACAGCTCTTTGTCCCTAATTGCTAGTTTGCAGCTTGAAAATATGGTGGAATTGAAAGTAAAGGTGTTTTTTTAACTACTTTGCCTTTTACAAATGTCAAATTGTACGAAACAGGAATAAAGCATTTTAAAGTAAAAAAAAGGTACTTATTAATCTTGTTACCCAATGGACTTTCCAGTTTCTTTTCTGTTTAAATAAACTTGTGTGTCTTACTCCAGAGAAATATGTATATGTGAAATCTGTTTGTATATGTATATATGACAGAGTGGGCACAGGTAATTTGTTGGAAAATTAAAGTCTTTCTTAGTTGGCATACAGACAATTACTGTGACCAATAACAAGGTTCTGGAAACCACAGTTTCAAACCACAGTTTTCCCCATGGATTTTCATCTAGCTCCCTTGCTTTTCATCACGCTCACTTTTTAGATTATAATTACTGCCATGCATCTACTGATTTATTACTTCAAACATGTAGGAAGAACTGTGTCCGAACTAGAGATGGTAGGGAATAGAGATGGTTGTTGTAAATGCTCAGATGGTCATGACTGAGAGGAAAGTAAGTTGCTTGATACTAACTTTGAGGGTACTTTATTCATTGTTTCTGTTTTTAATTATCTCAGAGAATTCATAGATATTATATACACAGAGTTCTGCTTGCCTTCCATATGTGCCATAATCTCAATGATGGTATTCATAACACAACCTATTTTACATACATATATCTATTTTCTAATGGGAATCCAATAGCAAGACAGATCATTTTTCTTGGCAATCCACCTGTAGATACTGTGACACATTTATAAAGGTAATAAACTTTATAAATATCCTACATTTAAATGTATATTAAAATCTAAAATAACTAAAAGAAGACATGTCAAAAGCAGCATCCTGTTAAATGCAAGAAAAGCATCCTATCCTATCCACTGCTTGATGTTCCCTGGCATTTAGTTCTTCATCCTTCTGAATTACAATATTGTTTTTTCAACAGATTTACATTTTTGGGAGCAACAATATAGCAGAAAAGAAGAGAGAGCATTTCTTCCACAAGAACTTAAGAGAAACAGTCTAGAAAATACTAGTGTTTCAGACTAATAAAACTCAACCAGAAGGACACTAGAAGTATGAAAAAAACAAATGAGAAAGTCTTCTAAGCTGTAGCTGGGTGTGAAGTTTGTGGTTAGATAAGTTTGTTAACAAGTTGTTTCAGAAGCTGACATTCCAAGTGACACTGACATGATTTTCATTTTCTGTGAAATAACATCGTAATTCAGTGTTCTGTACATTTTTGCTTTGTTCTTTCTCACTGAAGAAGACTAAGACAGCTTCATTCCTGGTGTTATATTTCCTGACCTTTTTAACTAGAGCAAGGCCTGAAGTGTCCTCTCCCCTCCACAGAATGCCATGACCAATGGGCTGAAAATTTGTACTTTATGAACAGATTAAAATTTTTCAGCAAAGAGAAAAGCTGCAGAAGAACCCCATGCCCTGGGATACCCTGTGGTTACAACGCTCCTGAGGAAGTGGGAGCTACAGTTTTAGTCCTTCCCAGGAGATGGGATGAGGTAGACCTCCACTGTCATAGGTCTAACAGAGATTAGGGCAGGAAGGAGAATCCTGCCCCATGAGGTTTCACCTGGTCTGGTGTGCTGTGAGAACCGCAGCGTGGCTACCATCACAGATGGAAGGCAAGGGGTGGCTCTTCCTTATTAAGCAGGGCCTTCCCAGTGCTCGAGCTGTCAGTGCCCTGAGTGTGTGCAAAAAGCTGAGTGTAAGTATTCAAACAACTTAACAGGTGAAGACTTAAGTGCTTCCAGTATTAAGCAGGAGGAGGGAGCTTTTGGAAGTGTCAGTTTGAGCACCCAGAAGGCAGCTGGCTAGAATTAATGTCAGAGATAGTCATAAATGCTAAAATCTGACCTTTTAGAAGTCTCTGTGGAAGTTTTCTGCCACTTACCTCCTACCTAGCAGTTAGCAAACATTTTTTATCTCAGTCTAATTAAAAAGTGTGTTGGGTATTATGTCAGGTAACCTGAGCAGATCAAACTAAAAGTGCTTTAAAGTGTTGTTGTTCACATTTGTTGGCATTAGTGTAACAATAATATCCTGTCATGTCAGGGTTGAATTTGGATCTAAGTCGTATCAGCTGAAGTTGTTATGAAAACAGAACCAACCTAAAGTTTCTAATAGCGAAGATTGCAGGATTTTTTCAAATGAACTGGACAAAGTCTACTTTTTCTTTCTTCTATTTTATATTTTTTCCAGATAGATGTTTTACAAAATTCCATTCTGAGGAAAGGGAAAAAAACCCCAAACTGTTCTATTGACTCAGTAACTTTAAACGTCACACAAATGTCACTTTTAAAGTAGAAGAGAACACTTTCCCAAGTGAAATGAGTGACGCTAATGATATAAATCCCTTTGAAAATATAAATGAGTGTCTTCACTTAGAATTCAATAACAAGGATGGTAAAACAAAATAAATGTGTTTAAACCTATTTTGTGATGAAAAGAACACATATTGGTATATGGAAAGGTAAAGGGTTAGCATTCTTTCTTCAGGAAGCTTTGGTTTTTTTATCTTTATTGTCATTCAGGTTCATATACCAGGTGTCTATCACGACAAATTGAGCTCTATGACAAAGAACTGTTTCTTAAGAAATCATTTGGTTGCTTTTCTCTATAAAATTTGATGAAAATGAAGTCAGTGACAAACGATTGTTTATTCAGTAGAGCAAAAACCAAGCTTTTATGAGGAATATATAGGAAAGGTAAACTACTCCTGTTAGCTGAGAAATAAGATAAGAAATCCTGGAAAACAAAGGGTGTAAAGTGTGCAAATAATAAACAGGAAAGTACACAAGTAAATATTAATAATATATGTTGGCTGGCACATGCCAAATTCTCTAATTAGGTCAGGTTAAGAACTCAGTACTGTGAGTGATGGAGAAAGGATCCTTTTCAATGCTTTGAGAAAATATTTGGGTAGATCACAAAAAGGAATGAAAATATAAGGAAAACTTAGATGCTGTCACCAGATGTAATGTGGTTTTTAATTCTAATATTGTACTTTAATTTGTCATACCACAAAGACATAAATCACTTAAAATTAACAGTGAAAACAGGAAGCAGTACAATATAATGATGCCGAACAAGACACCATATATTGTGAAGTATTTGTTATATTTTTCTGCTCTCCTGGAAGTACGTGTTCAAAATAATTTAATCTGAATGGAGCAGGCCAAAGTGGGGTGAGGAAAGCTCGACTAAAGGTTGAAAAGCTCATTTCCTGACGCTATTCAATGTGCTGAAGTCTTTTATCATTCTGCTCTGGAATGAAACAAAGCCTTTTGCAGTGTGTTCTCAAAAGCAGACTGTGTCAAAATGTCTCTCTCCAGATCAAAGCACACACTTTTGGCAAAGTGCACACCCTGTACTTCTTTGTGTCTAGAGAGCTCTGTACTGCAGGAAAGGCAGCTTCCAGTCCTTGCTCTCTCTGCCCCAAAGTGCAGGTTGTCATCTCAGGCTGTTCTGAGCCATGGAGGGCAGGAGTCTAAACCCATTTCTCACATGTTCATGCAGAAGTAGGAGCTTCATATTAAGTACCTGCCTGAGAAAATAGGTTTCACCAAACCAAACACAGCAAAGCTTTGACATAGCATACTTTGGAAGAATCATCCTCACCACCCCCAGCCCCACATCCATGCTGACATACTTGGTGTAAGCTATAAGCTTGTTTCTGGAAGAACAGCTCTATGCTGAAGCTCTCCAGTGAGGCTTTAAGACAAGTGCACATTTTTGTTTGCCTTTCTTCTATGAAGAAAGAGATTCCTTTTCATGGCAGGCCATCAAAATTGGTTTATTTTGTATTCACATAAATATCAGGTAAATAAAGTTCCGGAACTGGTTTTCACCACAGAATGTCACTGACTTACACCTGCAGAGCACCAAGAGAGAAAATTCCTATCCCCAAGTGCTTGGAACAATTATGATTATAAAGGAATATTTTAAATTACTGAAAATAACAATTAGTGACCCATCTACTCCAGTGGTGTCCAGAGGTGGCACTCTCCAGTTTCTAGATTCACCAGAGGATCTTGGGATCAGGTTTATTTCAGTGACTATTCATCATTTTATTTGGATTACTTGTTACCCACAAGGGAGCCCATTGGAACGGGCTGCCCAGGGAAGTGGTTGAGGCACCATCCCTGGAGGTATTCA
>JAOXJM010000023.1:54928412-54941572 GCA_026413425.1 Tringa solitaria
ATGGTGCTCGGGGATATGGATTAGTGTTGGGTGGTGTTTTGTGTGTGTTTTTTGGGTTTTTTTTTGGGTTTGGTGGGGTTTTTTTGTTTTGTTTAATTGGTTGGACTAGAAGATCTTAAAAGGTCCCTTCCAACCTAGGTGATTCCCTTCCAACCTTCTGTGATTCTGATTCTGTGATTCTGAGAGAGGACACTAAATTGGCTCTTTTCAAATGGCTTTCCCTCCAATACTACACAGACAAAGCTTACCTTTAGCAAGACATAAAAATCTTGTTTTAGCAATTCAGCCCTAGAATCCCCTTTTCTCTCTAAAAGCTAGATCAAGAATGCAGGGAGTCCCGCTTTCTGCATCCATAGTCAAGAGTACTTTTAAGTCCAAGCCTCCAAGAGACACACAGAATCTTTCCTTCCTTTATTGCAAGTAGAAATTTAAAGGCTTAGATATCTGAGCAGGCTATATCCCCATATATATATGTTTGCTACTCTAACTTTCCTCTCTGATGTCGGTTTCTATCAGGTGTTTCATTCTGCAGTTCCTCTCCTCTTCCTCCTACATGTACTCCTCTGACAGCGTAATAACCATTTTAAATCTCCGTTATTCTCCTTGCAAATCTACCTAGTGGTATTCTTCCTCCCTACCACACAATGCAGAAAATGTGGCTGACTGATTCTGATAAATCCCACGTCTCATTTTTGGATTTCAACATTTGCTATCTTTTCCTCATTTGCTCTCTTTTTGGTGGGTTAAGTCGTCTTATCTTCAGTTTATGTATAACAAAACTAATCTATTTTGTCCAGATAGGTTGGGAAATAAAAAGTTGATCACACAACCTGGCAGATTTTCATGTGAAGTTTTTTAGTATAACCAGTAGCTTCATGGAAGTGGTCTACATAGTTTGAAAAATACAGGCGTGAGGTAAACAGTCTCTGTCCCTGAACACACACACACACACACACACACTGAAATCTTCTGAAAATATTATTCAGATGCTCATGACTAGTTTTCAGCCAATTTTCTGCTTGAGAAAAAAGTGACTTTTTAAAAGCAAATGTATATACTCAAATATTTCTGGCTTCCAAGACTAATATTTATAATACTAAACGTTATTCTTGAGATTAAATTAAAGTAACTCCACTCACATGGGCTCTGCTTAATGTATTACCAGTAAAATAATGAGATTTTAATTTAAAAAAATATTCTAAAATGTACCTACAGTCATACTTTAACCATAGAATAGCTATTCTCATGGGCTTGAGATCTAGAAAGGCAACTGCATCTGTGGACCTTGGAAGAATCAGGTCTCAACATTTTAAATGCCCTCTATATGTTCCATAAATGCATTCAAGAGGAATGAGAGGCACCAAATGCACCAGTTAAATCTCCAGGATATTATGTGGAACAGTTTTCAAATCCCTAAGTAGGAGATATCTTTACAATCCTTATTGAGGTTATTATTAGTGGAATATAGTAGTAAACCCATTGCATTCCTGTTAGAACCAATGAAAATTACAATATTTTTTTCTGATAAAAATAAAATACACTCTGTAATACTGAAGCTTGGCTCGTTACAGCTCTTAAACTTACATTCTTCACAGAATGACATGAAGTATCAGGCAGTGCTGTTGTTGAATATAAGGTTGCTATGTCATTCAATTATTGTCTTGTAAATCAATGGTCTAGGACAAGCAATATCTTGTGAATTCTGCCAGCTGGAAAAACAGCCAACATTTTTATTGCCAAAGTAGTTTTACAGTCACAAGCAAGACAAGATTGACTTTTTAAAGTGGCCCTTGTAATATAACCAGCTGGTATCATTAAATCCTGACCCTTATAACAGCAATCTTCTTACAGTAAGTTGGGGAACAGTGAAAATGTTTAGAAAACCTATAATGTTGTCATTCTATACTCTTAAAAACCCTTAGGTTTTAATTTTTATACTGTTGCTGTAATCAGATCAATAAAAAATGTTAAGGAACACTTGACTACTTAGTTTCATTTAATAAAGATAGCCATTAACTGCTTTCTTTACAGTACAGACAACATCCACAGCCTTTCCCTCATCCGATAGGTGGGTCATCTTGTCATAGAAGGAGATCAGGTTTATCAAGCAGGACCTGACTTTCATGAACCCATTCTGAATGGGCTTGATCACTTGATTGTCCTGTACGTGACACATGAGGGCACTGAAGATGATCTGCTCCACAACCTACCCTGGCACCAATGTCAGGCTGACAGGCATGTAATTCCCTGGATCTTCCTTCCAGCCTTTCTTGTAGATGAGCATCACATTTACTAACCTCCACTAACAAGTGTTAGTGATTGTGAGTCTTCTCCCAGTTGCTTGTAGACTATTTCGTCTGCCACTTCATCCTGGTTGGATGGTCTATAAGAGACTCCTACCATGATATCTACCTTGTTGGTATTTCCTCTGATTCTTACCCATAAACACTCAACCCTATTGTCACCGTCATTAAGCTCTAGACAATCAAAATGATCCCTAACATACAGGGCTACCCCACTGCCTCTCATTCCTTGCCTATTCCTTCTGAAGATTTTATAGCCATCCCTTGCACCACTCTGAAATTTTGTTCTCATAATCAAAACAATTAACAGACACTCTTTATACTCAAAGGGAACCTTTCAGTAAAAATTATGCTGAAAATAATTAAGATAGTGGAATTTATTTGATAAAATATGCATTAGTTCATCTGTAGTCCATCATATGTTTGAAACTAAGTACACACTTGAAATAAATTAATTGAGATTTTAAATTTATTCTTATCTTATTTTTGATGAGGAAAGTTATGACAAACCTAAATACTTACCAGCACTAAAAGCTGTTCCATTAACAATTTCTCAGTAATATCTAATTAAGTATATAAAAATTATTCCTACATTGTATTCCTACAGCTCATTTTACTCCTAGAGGACCACCATAGAATCCAAGGTGCTTCACAGATCATACTGAACTACATTTTATGCAGTTTTAGGACTTCATTAATCATTAGTTACCTAGACTTTCATTCATCTTATTGAAGAACATCCCTCTAATTGAAGAAATAATATTCTATTTTTCTTAGCTTAAATGAAAAATATCAGAATCAAACATGATGTCTATTATGTCTTGAACAGCTGATATCATGAAAGGCAAATCTCTCAAGAGTGGAGTAGGGCTCACAGCTCATATAGCTGCCCTCAAACCACATTTTCAAATTTAGGAACCTTGTTAAGCTTACTCAGATTTCCCCGAAGAAGAGTTAAGAAAGACAATGATAGAAAAGTGAAACCAGGAAATTAACTACATCCTCATTTTACTCCTTTGTTTAGGGCTGACTTGAAAAAAACATGCAAGTTAACTTGCAGGACCTCTATTTTTCCAATAATTTACATAAGCTAGGACAAAGTAAAGGTGTAATAGGAAGCAGTATAATACAGTTTGCAAAGACTGATGAATTTAGAAGTAGATTTATTTATTTTCAAATACTCAGATCTTCATGAAGACTTACAACTACTTACCTAATGTGAAGATTATCTCAAAGGGCTATTAACCCTTCCTATAGGCAGCTTTCAGTAACATTTTATGTGTCAAGTTCCTCGTTAAAGAGAATTTACTCTGTACTGAAGTATTTGTGACAATAGACATGTTCAAATCAGATTTATCTGAACACTTAGTATTTATCTTTTTAATTCAATTTCAATTTTCAGCATCTACTTTTCTGTCTGTATTACATCGTACTAAGTAGCCAAGTGTTCCTTAATTTTTTTTTTTATTGATTTGACTACAACAACAGTGTAAAAAATAAAAACCTAAGCGCTTTTGACCAAGTAAGAAACTATTGATTTCAAACCCAACACTGAGACTGAATAGAGGTTTCTGCTTCAGTGGACCATTTTAGGTTCCTTTTAGAAAAAACTTTGGTTTAGCTGTTCAAATTTTACCTTTGATTTTGCCCAGAATATGGTCCATCTCGATAAGGTAAGGGAGTTGGATACCTTCAGCCAATCAGAACCTATGAATTATATGAGTATCTGACAGTCTCTCCTAGGAGTCGAGAATCTGCAAGGCATGCTCTAAGCTGAGGGATGAAACCATTCGCCATAAAGGGGCTGAATGCAGTGAAAGCTCTCTAGCCTATCAATACCTTTACCGAGTAGATCAGTAGATCATTAGGAGGACTAGTTATATATCACAAAACATGCAGTACACAGCTCTAGAAGATCTTCACGCTGTTCTATCAACAAAGAATGAAGAAATATTGGTAGAAATAACTAGATTCTAAAGGCCATGACCTTCTCTTTATCTGAACCAGAGAACGTCCTCAAAATGTGTATGACAGGAAAGTGAATTTAAAGCAGCTTAAACATGTCAACTTGCCCTACTAAACTACTTTCACTTTGTTAAATGTAGAAGGAAAAGAACAGATGGCAAAGAGGGCTCATGGGTCAAAGATTGATGGGCTTCATCCAGGCCAGAAAAATAAACCAAGAAAAGTCTTCCAGTGCGGGAACTCAGTTTCTTTTACAGTAAAATTGATAGAATGGTCAATGCCATTATTTTGGTTTATTTCAGCTAGAATTTTTCAGTGGAAATTAAAGCTACACAAGACTCATCCAAAAGAAAGACTGCATGAAGTCACTCTGTTTTGAAGGCTTTCTTAGATTAAATCATATGGACTTCATAGGTGCTTTGACCTCAGTGACAAAGAGTGACATTGCTGGGCACGCTTAGCTTATTAGTATAGACACAGCTAACAGACAATTCCCTGATAACTACAGCTAAAAGTTCACTTTAAAAATGAGAGGGTGTTTGAGGCTGCAGATTTAGATATTTGTGAGTCTTTTCTTTCTTTAAAAAAAAAAAAAAGAAATCCCAGAAAAACTCTTCAGTGCCTAAACATGAACTTAGAGAACAAAAGTTTGAAAAATCAATTGAAAGTTTCTTCTAGGTAACTGTCCAGTTAAAAAAAAATAAATTAAATAATATATAAGTAGTAGAGTATGACAATCATCCTTCAATCATGGTACAATGATATTTTTGGGAGCTGCAGAAGGCATGACTGCAAATTATTTTCTTAGTGATTTTGTTGATTTTCTTTATTTTTATATTTAATATTGTAGACTTTTCTAGTATAATCAGACTACCATAGGGTTCTTTTCCTAAAGAGCATAGGTCTCATCAGTAACAGTTATCCTGCAGTCCTTTGCCCAGGAACATGCCTTTAGGCAAGGAGCATTCTTCAATTGCAAATCTGCTGCCAAGTTTTTTTTCTGTCATCTAGAATTAAACAGTAATAACTTTTCATTATATTTCTGTTTAATATGATTTTGCTTATGATCCACAAAGGCAAAAAAAAGAAAACCAGACTGCTTCTATGGAGCTTTTGGAGTTTTTATTAATGAGAAAAAAAGGCAAATTTTTCAACAGTATAATGGTTAGATGTCTTTCAATTTCAAGGAATATTCCCATTTCTAAAAAATTCATAATTCATCCACAGTTGAGTGGTGACAGATGTTTTTACTGATTACCATATTGCTTTACTTTCAGAAGATCAGCTCTTCCTAAATAATGAATTTTAGTATTACACTTAAGAGCTTGTTTTCTTGAAAGAGTTTATTAATTCAGTAATCATTTTATAATCAATAAAAATGTCTGTAATTACTGAAATAAATAAAAAAAGAATCCAAAAGACATTACATCTTGGTAACTGCTGTTCTTAGGAAGATACCTGAGGGATTTTTTTAAGCTGAGTCTCCAGATGGGTGCAAAAGTTTGGTCATTTAAGGATGACTAAGGACTATTAAGGACTATTAAGGACTATTTTGTCATAAGCTGCTTCTCCTCTGCCTTCTTGGCCACTACCCTAACCATCCTCTCTGACACCATTGCTGCTGTGGTCTTTAGCACTTTTTTTACCAGATTTACATAACATAAGAACTGGGTAAGGGGTTTGTGGATATGATGGATATGAAGTTTTAAGGAAGAACTTAGATGTATTATATCCTGCAAGCTCACATACATAGACTATCAGAAATGTTCCAATAATCTACATGGCTTGTTTAAGAAAAGGCAGCCTATGCAAAATTTTTCTGGACATTTTCTACATTAAAGGATGTACTAAAGATGACAAAATGTCTGGCTTTTTTTCTGGATTAGAAATTACATTGCCTTCTTTGAGGAGAAATATCCTTAATGAGTTTAACAGGCAAATTATTGAGGACTTTTACTGCACTTGAAGGAAAAATATGTCAAAGTCTAATTCATATAGGATAGAAAAAGACTTTCAAATACTTGAAGGATTTGTTTCTAATTGATTATATTTGATGCTCTATAGCATGAGTTATTCTATTGTGTTGTTATGGCAACTTTACCTGTGTTGCCTATAAAATTGTATTCTCTGATAAAACTGGGATGAATTTATCACATTGGACATACTCTGCAATTTCTATTTAAATGCTTACTGTAATATTTGTTGCTCTTTATTTGAATAGCATTTGATTTGCAGTACCAGAAATTCGTTTCAAAGGATATATATACAAGAAAATATTTCTTTCACTATTTGTGTTAATGGTTTGTTCAGACATGTTTTCCTGTGGAATAAATTCTCCCTCTGATAGAATTGTACACAGAATATGTCTACAAGATTTGCTTCAGTGATAGTTTTGAGTGAGGGAAATTAAACATAACAGAACTCTGCCCTGCATTTAAATATTATGCCTTCTAAGGGATACATTCAACTACTCTTTTATTCTTCTAAATGAGGAGCCAGGATGGTAGAATACAGTGTTGGCATATAGAAGCCAAATAAGTATATTTTTCAGTGTTTCATAAAGGATTTGATCAAAATGTCACTACTTGGAAAACACAAACACTTTTCCTTTTAACAGCTGTCTATATAAATCACAAATGATTTGCTAATTGTTAATACAGATGTCCTCGATATCATACTGCACAATTTTAACTGTGTAGTAAAGCTAATTAGCTGGGAATGTGTGTTTGTTTTTCCTCTGCCATGAATCTTAAAAATACATTTCTATTAAGATTTTTCTATTACTAAAACATTGTCTTCTAAATACTTTTATGACTGTTTTAAAAGTTTCTGTTCTAACACAAGGAAATATTTGAAATCTCACTCTTCACTGTTAGGTGGAAAAAAAATCAACCAGAAAATACTGGCAAGTACTGTAAATTATATCTGTTTCCCAGCCAGAGCATCTGGTCTTTTGGCAGATACCCTTGGCAGATCTGTTATACTGGAGGCTTTAAGTTTCTGTTCCTGAGAATTTTGTTTGCCTTTTTTGCTAAGTGGGAAATGGACACTGATGTTCCTACTGCTTATGATATTTGGGAACGTAATTTTGCCTGAGACTTTCAAGGGGAGGCTCCATAAGTAAGACTATTTAAAAATCTACATCATACTTTTTCTTGGGAAATGTTGACTTACAGTCCCTCTTAAAAATATTTGCTCATAAATTTTTCAGAGAAATGGTTTTACAAATTAATTTTCAACCCATTTTAGATAGAGTTTTTGAGTATTTGATGTTCAGGATGTATTATTTAGTCTTTGTAGTGTGTAGTCAGTTCATTAGGTGTGTGACGGTGAAATTATGAGCAGTTCTTGCAGAATAGTATTTGTTTTAGTCAAAGAAATGTAAAAGCTTTTGGGAGTAGAGTACAAGATATGTTAAAAAGCTGATGAAATTTTCTGCCTTTTTATGACAAAGAAGAGCAGCATAACTTTTCAGAAGATGCTGAGGTGGGGCTGATTTGCCCAGACTCAGATTTAATTCTCAGAATTAAGTTCAGGTTCTTCTGGAAATTGGACCGCTTTACAAACACTGAAAGGGAAGAATCAAAACACACAGGAACACAAAAGTTTTGCACACAAAATAAAGATAATTCACAACCCTTTCTCAATAAAGAAGGACTTCTCTGGGGGCTCACAGAGCTGTGAAGGAAGATGCTAGGGAATTGAAAGTCAGATGCACTTCAGCAACTTCACAGATGAGTTTTTCATGATTCACCTAGTTCTAGCAATAGGTTGCCAGCAGTTATGCTGTTCCCCGAGTGTCAAAGTAGAAAATGTTGAAGAATAGAGAAGTTGTCACCTTGACAGTCTGTCTTTGTCTATAGAAACAGCTCTTAAAATAGCCTGACCCTTGGAAGACAATGGCCCATTTTGTGAATTCAGGGTAGGACTAGATATAAAAATGGCTGTACAGTCTCTGACAACAGATCTGTCTCGCATAATATCCTACCTTTGGTACTAGCTTGCTTATAGGAAATGCTGAAGGGAAGAATATATGCAAAGTACACATTTTCTCTGGTATCCTTTCCTAGCTTCTGGCAATAAGACTGGAAACCAGAATTTTCAATATTAGTACCCCTTTTCTTTCATAAATTTACCTAGTTCCCTTTTGATCCCATTTATCATTTTGGCATCTGCAATTCCTAGTGACTTCTGTTATGTGTTATGCAAAGAAATATTCGTCTTTTTAAAACTTGTCAAATACTTTTGCTTAATACACATTACCTACTTTCCATCCATTCATGACTTCATACATCACTGTCGTATCCCACTGTTGTTGCTTTTCCAGATATGTCTAGAAACCTCTCCTTGTGTAGATACCATGTGATGTTTTGCTGATTTTTTCAGTCTATTTTTGTGCCTTCTGTACTCTTACAGTATCTTAAGAAGAAAGGGAAAAGAGAAAAACCCAATCAGAACTGTATTAGTTACTATCACTTTAGATAGTTTCTCTTATTCTTCACCAACCTTGTTTCCTCAAGTTTTTGGTAGAGGATTTTGGTAGTTGAAGTCTGTTGTGTTGTATGGATCATGCTCTCCTACATGTCTGCAAATTCCTCAATATATTAGAATAGATTTGTCACTTCTTTTTGAAAAAAATAAAAATGAGGAAGCTCTCTTCATCTGTTATATTTTCTTGGTTTCATGTATTAATTATTTTCTTTCATGTAGTTTAAAGAAGTCTGACTAGCCTGTATGTCAAACACTCAGCTGTAGTTTCTTATGGAGCCCTTTATAGAAAATGACATAATATTTGCCACCTTCTGTTACTCACATATTAATATTATTATAAGAAACAGGTTATAGCACAGGTCATAAGATGGTAATTTTATGTTAGATTTCCTTGGAACTTTTAGGCAAATATGAATTGGTCTTGGCAGTTTGCTGCTATTCAATTTGCTATTGTGTTCTGAAACCTTTTCTAGTGACACTCATTTTTGAGATGGTACCTCTTGACTCATCCTGAATAAGAAATGGCTTTGGTCTGGGAACATTCTTTTGTTCCTCAATTGGGAATACTGATCCAGGTAGTTAATTTTGTTTTTCTACTGTGACCTTACCATTACTGCATGGTACCTTTATGTCCCAATTCAATACTTACCCTTACATTATTATTACTTTTTATGAGTTTAGAAAATTGATCATTGACGTCTCTTTTTCCCTGATTTACTATTTTTGTGTATATAAACCCCCAAAAGTTCTGAATCATTCTCTATTTCCCATAGGTAGACACAGTTTCTACTTTCTGTAGAATATCCTTTCTTGTTTTAATAACTGCCTATAGACCATTGTATAGACATTTTCATGCATTGTAGTTGTTTAGTTTGAGTGTCTAGACATTGTCTTTGCTACCTGCAAGCATTTTGTTCTTATGCTGCTGATTATTTATTTATTTATTTTTAACAGTATTTCTCCTTTATGAAATTTAATACTCCTTACAGGAATTATTTTACCTTTTTCATCTCTTATACAGTACAACTATGCTTCTAGTTACGCTCATCTTATTTTAATATGATTACCAAAATAATTAATATGATACCAAAAGAACATATTCCATTACTGCCATTGTGAACCAACTGAACTATTTTCATATGGGCATTTAATCACTATAAGTTGCATCCTTTCAGTCGTCTCAGATAAGTAAGGATACACATGGATTTTCAAGTACTGTTCTAGCAGGATTTTCAAGCACCCTGAGCTCTGCAAAACTTAATGGTTATTCGCAGCCTCTGACAAAATCCTGCTTTCATTGAGGTGTAAAATACCACAACCACCTGCTGAGTCTCAACATTATATTTTTCTGCAAGAAAATTACTTTTTGTTTGGAAATGAATAACAACTCAGGCTCACTGAATGGCTAGTTTTCTGACAAAGGTCTGCATTCTCTATTTTGTCATAGGTGGGGATCGTCTCTTCCAGCATGAACAGCCTCCCTGCACGCATCTGTTCCCTGGGCAGAGAAGTCGGCTGGCGTACAGGTAGCTGTGGGTGAGTGGAATGGTTGCTACTCCCAGGGGTAGTAATATGGTAGACAGTAGCGGCAAGGGATCCTGCAATAAGGACAAGTAGCAGAAAGAAAACCCCCTGAACGTGGCTACCTCTCTCTTCCTTTACCTCAGCCTGACTGGCTTAGTAGGTTCTACTGTGGGAGACAGAAAACAGTCCTTGCAAGAGAAGCTGTAATTGTGGTTAGGTGGTTGCATTGAGTGGGTAAGGTGAATAAGAATCCCAGGGCTGTGAATATCTTCTACCTGAAAAGGTAGCCTACCTAGCTCCTCTACCTAGCAGAAGAAGAAGAGGAAAAGTCGCAAATCCAAAGAGGAGTTTAGTATCAGGAGGTTGGAGATCGGACTATTTCTATCCCAAGCCTCTTTGAAGCCTTCCAGCTTTGTCTGACAGCCAGGACCTTATTCCAAAACATCTCTAATTCTTTGCAGTCTTTACTCCCTCCCTGGATGACCACCAACCTTCTTCTCCCTTTGCCCCAGAGCTGCCGTTACCTCTGCTGCAGTTTCAATTTTGTTGACCAGTCATCCTGGATGCAGCAACATTCATCTTTACTTGTGCAGGCAAACTGCAGTGTATGGCTGTCGTGGGGTCTTGCAGTTCAGGAACACATCCCTTCTTGTATTATCTGGGTGAGCAGTTTCACCAACGGTGAATTACAGCCACTCGCAAGCACTTGCTGTGCATTCATCTGAACATAGACCTAACAAATATTTTCTTTTGCCTGCTGGTCACAGTCTAGAGACAGCTGGGTACTATAAGGGTCAGCTATGAAATATTATCCTGTTTTGTCTCTTCTTCTAGAGTGGAATCTTTGCTTTTGCAAAGGAAGCATAAGATTTCAATCGGAAGTTAATTCATCAAGAATGGACTATGAACTAAGAAGTTGAACTCACTAATTCATAAATTAAAAAAGATACAGACAGCTAAACTGACTACTTGAATAAATGGTCACATTAAATAGTCTTTATTAAAATTCTTCAGCATCAGACAAAATCTTTCTTGGCTTTTCATGCTGGCTACTCAGGTCGGAAAGAGGATGGGCCATATAGCAACTGTCAGTAAACCAGGCTTAACAGGTGACTTTCTGGATGGTGAATTACTGGCATGTAAGATTAATGCATTGATCAAGGAGCTTACTCATATTTTCCAGGATCAGTTAATCAGCTGCTGGTTTACATACAATCTGTTTGCAAAAAAGTTGTTTTTTCTTACCTTCAACTTTGCCAGACATCAATCCCTGTTTAGAATCAGTTTATATCCTTTGCAACTCCCTTCCAGGAGTTTGGGTGATGCATTAGAGCCTGTGTGGCCCATTTCTCTGTTGCTGTCAGGATGCAATCTCGGATTCATTTACTTTTCTCCACCAAAAAAAATAAAGTGATAGTATCTTTCCAGAGAATTTAACTTAGCTCAGAAAATTGTTGATCTTATCAAAGGGTATGCTGGAACTTACTAAGCAGGTAGCAGGCAGCCCAGAGAATTTTTGAAGTTCACTGTTAGAGTTGTTGGAACATAATAGTGTCTTTACCTCCTCTAAAGGAAGCAAAAGGCTTGCACATTAAAAAAGCGCCTGCTGTATTCATCATCATGTGGTCTATGCCACAGAGGTTACCTTATCTGCTCAATAAACTGAAATTAGATCATTCTTATTTATACAGTTAAGAAAAAGCATTGTTGGAAATAATCAAGATCAGCAATACAAGGGACATCCTTCATCTAAGACAATGGTGAGAAAAAAATCCTGACTCCCCTCCCCCCCTAAAGGAAAAAAAAAAAAACTATTATATTGATCTTACTGTGGAATAAGTGAAGGCATTAATTGCAGTCACCAATTTGCCAGATAATACTGAGTTGCATAAAATGAATTTAAATAGGATGGAGATATGCACTGGAGAATTGTCTTGCTATTGGGAAATCAAATCAGTTTAAGGCTTTCAGAGCTGAGAGCATTAATTTGTCAGTGCCAGACCCTGCCAGAGGCAAGACCACGAGGGAAGTGCATGCTCCAGCCAGTCTCTGCTGTACCTGAGCTATCAACAATGGCAGTGTTCAGGGAAAAGCTTCCCTGGCCTAATCTTGATAATATCAGGAAATTGGAGTCAGATTAAATTAGTTTAATTTCCTATCTTGTGACAGGTATTTAACATCTGAAGACCAAGGTACTTAACCCACATCTGCCTTTAACATACCTTTTTAAACATTTTGAGTAAGTGAAGAATAAATCTACCCTTTTCAAAGCATTTGACAGAGCTCAAAGATTCTAGACATCCTTTTTCTGTCTGATCCACTTGCTTGGTACAATCACTGGTCATTCTTGTGATTATTCTCCTTTATTTCTCTTCAAGAGGGACAATGAATTAAAAAAAAAAAAAAAATAAAGAGAGAGGAGGAAAACCCCCTGGAAATCTCTATTCAAAGTTAGGACTCCTTACATACAGCTGCTGCTAAGTGATCCAGCTATCTCACCACAGAAGTATTATTCTGGAAGACATCTCTAAGAAAATAAAATATTTTGCTTGTTTTGCAATCATATGTTCTTTTGATTTCCAAGTGTTTTCAAAGGAATAAACCAAAATGGAATATGTAAACAAAGTAATTTCAAAATGAAAAGTCAGAATGCTTTTATTAAAAAATAATCAAAAAGCAATTAAATACTTCATAGGGGTTTTTTTTTTTGGTCTCCTTTTGTTTGGCACTCAGTCCTGTACGTTTTTATGAAAATAAAACTAATTCTAGAAACATTCAGGTTTCACTTATTCTACATCTGTTATCTGTATCGTGCATCAGGCATCAGCCTGGAGAAAAGGAGGCTGAGGGGAGACCTTATCGCTCTCTACAACTACC
>JAOXJM010000023.1:54958362-54973466 GCA_026413425.1 Tringa solitaria
TGACATGAAATTACCAGAACAGGAAACGTGATTATGATGAGTCAGTTACACAGATAATTCTTCATAAACTGTGCCCACTCAAAAAACTGTAACTGGTTTAGTTCCACAAAATACAAAGTTATGCATTTAGGAATGAGCAGCATAAATCAGAACAATGAAAGAAAAGAGAAACTGGAAAACAATGACTTTGATGAAGAGTCTGGGATTATAAAAGACAAGCCACTTACTAAGTGTCAGATGCAAAAAGAATAATGTGATTCTTTTCCATACAAACAGGAAAGTTTTGATTAAAAATGTGTAAAAAATTCTGCAATGGTGCCTTCATCATGGATGTCCACATTTTTTAAAAGGACATTGAAAAGAAGAAAAGAAGAAATAACTTAAAATTGATTACAGAAAGAATTAATGATTTGGTATAATTAAGATTATCAAAGAGAAGATTAATGAGACGCAATTACAGTTTATTTATTTCTTCACAAGGATAAATTATAAAGTCCTGGAAGGCAGTTTATTCTGGCAAGGAACCAATAGTTGGAAGTTGAAGCCAAATGAATTTGAATAGAAATAAAAGTTCCTCATTCAAAAGAGGGATTCTCCATCTTAATGGATAGCTGTCTGTGAAGCAAAGCACTCTTGCAACATGCCCCTTCCATTTCATTATCCATTTCAGCCTCTTTTTCTGGGGCTATAGTCAGTATGCCTGGCATAGCTTTAACATACTTTTTGTCTTTTAATTTATCCGTGTATTTTTAAAGGATGGGAGTTATTCTTAGCCTTAACTTAAGGTTTATAAAGCCCAGAATGCAGCAACTGGGTGGTTACTGCATGGAAATATGTACACTTTCATTTGTATTTAAATATTTTGGGAACCACTGGAGAATGAAATATTGTATGAGTTTATTGATCCTTTCAATTTTTATTTTCCAAAAGAGCGTGGAACAGGTTTGAAAAGCATGTTTGGAATATAGGTATGGAGATCTTGATCATGGCTTTGCCCATGATGGACTTTCCCATTCCAAATTAATTCGTCACTGACTGGCAGGAACTGGGAGTTGAAAGGATTCATAAGGCAATAGACATGTTCCTGCAGAAAAATATAGGCTTCTGCGGTTTCATCCCACAGGAGTTAAATGTATGTAACTAACCCATAACAGAAGGTCTTGTTCATGTTATTTAACATCCAAAAGATTTTCACACATTGCTGGTTCCCTTGCTGTTGAGATAAAGTGATTCCACCAGTCTGACCTTGTTTCTCTCTGGTCCAGGATCTCTAGATGACCAGAGCTGAAACAGTCACAGTAACAATGAGTAACAACTTTAAGAAAGTCCTTTACTACATCCTTTCTCAGACAAAAGTACATCCAGTAGGGCTGCATTCAGTTCACCAGCTCTCATCCTACAGTAGCTGCTTCAGCCACAGAAAGAAATCTGAAGTTTATGCTCTGCAATGCCTTTGTTAGGCCAGAGAAATTCTGGGCAGCGAGCTGCATGGCATCCCATAGAAATGAATAAGAATGGAAACCTAACTTTCCTGTATGTGTGAGCCCCTGTATGGAAGATGGTGATTGTGTCAGTAACACACCACTGTTTGAAAGCAGAGCTCCCCTGATGTTCATACACATGAATACACACAGTATGTTTCAACAGCTTAGAGTTAGAGATTAATAATAAATCTGATTTTCTTTGTGTTACTGTGTGATCTGGATGCCGGATCCCAGTAGCATCTTTCAGCCAACTAGTATGTAATTTGGAAATGTACAAAGGGTAACAGCAATATTCATACGTTCTCCACATGCTATTACACCTAAAGTCACAGTAATTAGGTTTGCCAGTATCAGTGAATGTGCCTTCTTCCAGCTGTGTTTGGGTTTTTTCTTGTCTGACTTGAGCAGCTTTCGATAATATGCTAATTATTTTCTCATTTTTTGACCCTGCTTATGCTTGAAGGCAAAGAATCTAAAAGGATAAGAAGTCATATTTCATTCTTTTGCCACATCTTGACAGAAAGGCTAGAAATAGGTCAGATCCTCATACATTTGCTGGCCCAACACTTCTATCATCAGTAGAATTGCACAGCAGCTCACAGGTGTTTGATGTGTTGTACCTTTATCCTATGTTGCCTACTTTCTGGGATAGGTGGAAAACTGATTAAATGGTCAAGAAGGAGCCACTCATGAGAAGACAACTTTGGCAGCTTATATTTCCTCCAGCGTTCAATACAGCCTGAGTTCTAACAGAGCCATTTATTACTGGTTATGTTAAATCAAAACAGTGGAGCTCAACAGAGAGGCAGCTATGTTGTCAGTCACCATGAGATACTAAATTAAAAGAACCAAATATGACCAAGAAATCCAAACCCACAAACCTCAACCTTTTAAGCCTTAGTGATATATATTTGTAACATTACGATGCCAAGTAATTTCATAATAGCTCAGAGTTTCCATGGTGGGTAATTCCTAGAGAATGTCAAGCAAATATTTGTTATGAGCCTGATAATAATTAAGTATTTGTAAATGCATTGTCAGGTTACTCATTCCTTCCACTAGCAGGTGAATTGTATACGTTCCAAAATCTGTCTCTAACAGAGAACAGATTTATGCTATTGGATCTTGAACTATTTAGAACAGACTAAATGGTAACACTGTTCTAATCCGGCTCATATGAGGCTTAGGTAAAATCAGAGCAAACGTAAATATATCAATAAACCTGCGAACCAAACCAATTTTTGTAAACCTAACTCAGCAGTAAAAGTTAGATTAGTGGGTTAAAGGAGCTATAGCTGTGAGACTTTTTTTATTTTGATTGGAAATGAGTTAAGTTCCTCCCCATGACTAGTTTTTAAATACTGTACAGTCCCTGATCTCCCACATTTTCACTTCTAAATACTTTATCAGGCTGTAAAAGATTAATTTCAGTACCACAGGAATTCATCTGTCTTGCTTGCCTAAAGTCAAAATAAAGAATCTTCACAAAGAAATAATTCAAACAATATTTCTGTTTATTTCAGTAGGAATATTTTCCTCAGAATAGGATTGTAAATTTGGCATTAGTAGAGACTGAGGGAATCCACCAGACCTGTATGGTACTGTTATCCACTCTTGTCTACATCTGCTAGGGTGATTTGGTTGAAAAACTTTGTACATAGCAACCAGTTCACTGGTATAAGCTTCCAGCTACATGCCTTAAAACATATGCACTATATTCTACATTCTTTCATGAACACATTTCATCCAGAAATAACAGTGTTATGGGTACCTTCTACTTCAAGACTGAACCAGACGCTATGATCACGTCACAAGTTTTAGTCAGGGATATGGCAGCATGGAATTTTGTTGCTCTAGCTTAAATACAAACTTTCTTAGGGAGTTTTAGGAAATTTGGAATTTTATTTCTTTGGAAATTAAGAAGTTTTACTTATTACAGTTACCAAGAACTCATGAGGATTTACATTTTTCACTGTATCTATTTGCTTTATCTTCTCCAAGGAGGTGACCACCTTCACTTCTCAATAAGGACAGGAAAAAAAGAGCAGGAAACAGCAGCCCAAGCTGCATTTTAGCATGTGATACTCCTTGAGAATTCTCAGGGGCAGCTTTTCTGATAGCAACGTGAGTCCAAACTACCCTCAGTGCTAGAAAAATGTACAAGCTCATAAGTTCAGTGATCCTGCATTTGATAACTGAGGTATCCTTGTCACACTGCAGTGGCACAAGGTTTACAGGAAGAAGTAATATCTTCTGTCTGGTGAAGTAAAATGAATTTGAAAAAAAAATATGAGCTTTTCGGAACCCAAGACTGCATCTCTTTGGGATTTGTTTGCTTTTGGTTTTATTTAGGTTTTTAATAAACTGTACAGACTAATATATTTTTTCCTGTTCTATGAACCGCATTCTGATATCCTTAAGATCGTTGATAGTGTAATACTCTGCACAGTTAACTGCCTGTAAACACAGGCCTGAGGTAATTGAACCCAGTTCTTCAATTGTTCTCTATTATAAGCAGAATTAAAAAGAAAAAAAAACATTCCCCAAACATTTTCTTTTCATTTCTGCTGAAGAACTGAAATTAAATATAAAAAGTGCTTAGGTGACTTTGTTCTGTGATTTGATTTTTTATTAGTCTAGTGCATGGATAAGTAATTTTATGCATAATTAATTTTTAATTCTAAAACTCTATGACCGAACAAGCTATCTTCAAAAGGAAAATGTTTTTTAATGCTTATTTCATAAACTAATTTCTTGAAGAAGTGATGGCTTTCATTCTATAGCTACTATCCTCTAGTACCAAACTTGTAGTTATCATTTGTGGGTGGACTATCTTCAGAGTTACATTTTAAAATTATTAGCAATATGTAATGCTATTTCTACTTTAAAGTTTAGTTCAATGTCAGAATGAGTTTGAATGCTGTACCCATCTCTGAGAAGCTTCTCATTGCACTGAGGTAAATCTGCTCTTAAGTAGTGAGTGGCAGGATCAGTCCTAGAAGTTGCTAAAATGGACAGCTTCCAAGGGAATCTCGTTATTGTATTATAGCAAAATTATAGCTATCAACCACTGTGCACTTCACCTGATGCTATTTTGGCAATGGAAATGTTTCAAAGAATTAATGCATAAACAGATATTGTGTGTTTAAATTTAATGACATTTTAAAAGTAAATGATCTGATGTTAGGGATGTATATCAGAAAGTCAATCCACTTATTCAGAATTTTAATTTTGTTGTATATTTCATCACTTTATTTGATAGCAAAACAAAAGGAAATTTGGAAATTTTCTTGCATGACATCAAAGTTTTATTTTCTCCTTAGCTCTCAAAGAAAGCAGTCTAAGAAAGTCAAAAGTGTTTTAGAGTGAGCATGTACTGAGCAAAATGTATTTCCTTCTGATGGAAAGAGAACTGAGTCTTAATATTTCAAGGAAGTATTAACTGATATTTATATCCCGTTTCATTTTACTACACTTACCCATAGTTACCCTTTTAAACTATATTAATATAAAACCTAATACACTATAATAACTGCAGTAAAGTTTTAAAATATACACATCCAATGTAATTTAAACATATCTCACCTGTTGCTCAGATGGCTCTAGAGATCTGTTTATTCAGCTGATTTGTGATTGAAATATCACCTTTCATAGATGGATATAATTTTATGAGTGATAATGTCAGAAAATCTAAAGTACTGATACTCAGATCCTCACATACACTGATTTTCCATGTACTTAAATGAGATAATTGTGTGAAACTCAAAGAACTTGAAGAGAGTCAGTTTAGTTTAGAAATAGGTACACCAGACCTCATATTTCTGGTATTTCAGACCAGAATAATGCACTTAATTCTACATTTTCTAACATAGACGCTCCTTCCATGATGGATGGCCACTACAGTCAGAGGAAAACCCTAGATCCTAATAATGATCGTATCTTTTAAGATCTTGCACACACAGTAACACTAGACACTCTAAACTGCAGTCACAAGGTGGAAAATGTAATATACTTCTTCACTAACCAAGTACTTCTGCAGTATTTCTTTCCTGTATTGCATTTCTAGCCTTGCTCTTGCTCAGAAAACCAAAGACTGGTAAGGAAGAGACTCAAAGAAGAAGCATGGTATAGACTGAATGTAGACTAGGGTGATCTCCTCCCTCTACTGAAAGAGGAGAAATTAGAAGCATTAAACCATGCCTGAAACAGTATTATCAAAGAGTGGCTTCAAAATGCCGGGGGTTTTCAAGACCTTCACAGAATATAAAGAAACTTTCTTACAAGCACCAGCTTTCTTTTCAGTCACTATTTCTTAAGGTGTTAGGATAAAATCTGTTAGAAAATCACAACACTTCCTGCTATTTTCTCATTTTAGTTTTTTTTTCATTTACATTTATAAACAAAATTGTGATCAAAGTTCCTCTTAAAATCATTCAAACAATACACAAAATAGGGATGTGGTTCTCAGAGCATCATTTCCCATGAGATCTCTGAATATCCTCTGTGGACAGGTTTTTACCTTTGCTGTTTTTCTTTGAGAAAGAGAAAAATTCATGACTACTTGGTCTGCCAGAAGCAACTGCCAAGACACCGCCAAGGCCAGTGGCTCCCCAAGGGTTCTCCATGGGGCTAGCCAGGCAGTGTCTGACAGCCAGTGCCTGTCCTACCCCTAGACAGGAGCAGGCAGCCAGGGGCACCAAGACAGACACCAATCCTGGGCATTGGATGCCTCCATGGGGACGGGCCAAGGCCAGACTGGGATGTGGGGCCCACACAACAGTCTGGCTCAGTGGGGCCGATGGCCAGGCAGGGCTGTGGGGAGCAGAAGACCAGCCCTGCTGTGGCCTCATTGGGGCAGGGGCTGACTTGGGGTCACTTGAGGTGCCTGCAGGGCATTAACCCTTGTCCTTGTCATACCGGTCATTCAAATGCTTATTAAGAAAAACATGGATTTTCAAAGACTTATACTTTTAGATGGTAAAAAAAAAACTGCAGAAGCATCTTCTGTCAATAAAGTTGTCCTTGCTTTCTAGTTTTTCTGTCATACCTGGTAACAGCCTACTTTGACAGGTGGAAAAGTTTGACATCCATAGTTTTGTTAATGGGAGAATTATTCTAGTCTGAATAACTAATAAAGGTTATTTCAACTTATTCTTTAAAAGGGACTGAATATACTTGTCTAAGGACCTGTAAAGCTTAATGTGTTGAAAAAGATTTAGGGATGCCTCCACACAAAATATTATGTTAGTCAGAGTTAGCATTACTTTTCTACTTGAACAAAGTAGTACAAGTAAATTGTTATCAGCTTAATTCTTGACAGTTTCTCTTTGGAGGAGTTAAATATCATAGTGAAGCCTATTGTTATGCAGACAGCTTTCCTAAGCTATAAATTCTGCACTTTGAAGAAGAGCACTGGTTCCTTTCAAATCAATCTGTTTTGGTCTTTTATCCTCTTATGGGTAGCATCCTAGTATCTTTCTGTATCACACTGAATAAAGTAATCAGCATCTTTCACATCACGTGTACTTTACTGTAGTGGAAGAGATTTTCTCCTCTATGCATTCACATAAAATGTTCCTGACTCATCCCAGATCACAGCAATCTCAGAGTGCCTGTGTTTAACCTACAACAAGCAGTGCCCTAAGGTACATTGATGGACATTATTTTAATTTGTTGTTGGAATATTGTCATTTCCAAGGGCCTGCACACTGGTAGGTAAATTTTCATTCCATTAGCCAAAATCTTTTAGTTCTTTTGCAATTTGATGTTGTTTCTAAAATGTTACTTACATCAGTCGAACCACCTAGTTGCACTGTTTCTTTGTCAAATTTTCATTCCTCCCCTCTCCAAATTTCCCTTGCCCTTTCCTTTATTCTACATTTATTGCATTTTTACCTCAATAACTCTTCTTGCCAACTCTTGAGCTTGCACTAATTCAGCCTCCCTCACACTGCTCATTCTAACATACATACACAATATTTCCTTCCCCACTGCCAACTCAGACATTCTTTTTGATAGTGGGTCTTCTTTCCCTTGACTAAAATGAAGAAGAGACATCCAGTCATAGAGCAATATATTGATTGTGCACATAGTGCACATAGTGAGTCATAAAGCCATGCACTATTTAGCAACACAGCTTTGCTAAGTGACAAAGAAACAGATGGACGCAAAGTGAAGCGGAGCTACACTGAAAGTAAAACAGGCAACAGTGGCAGGAAAAGGGTATACTGGTTTTTACAAATTGTTTGCTGTTCACAGTCATCTATCCACACAACCAGGGAAAGAAGAGAAAACCAAAAATGTCTCTGTAAAAGTCCGACCTGTTTCTCTGACCTATCTCCATAGTGACCAGAAAGTGTAAGGCACCGGAAGAGATGCCTCAGACTACTTCGACGGCAATGTTACTTGATTATGTCTCACTTATCCAAACGTGTCTTTCAAAAGGGTTGAAATACTTTCAACTGATTGCTTAGGCTGGGTTCTATAGAGTATGGTTCAAAATAATTTTATAATGCTTACTCCATTTCCATTGCAGGCAGTATAATCCTGAATATGACAGGAAAGAAAAAGTTTTATCATCATTTCATATATGTAATCTCTCGATCTCTTCTTATGATGTTAATCATATGAACATATGTCTGTGTCATTCACATTATCCTAGAAGAAACATATATTCCAGGTAAGGCAGCTATAATATCAATAAATTCTTTAGAAAACTTCTTTCTGAGAATTTAGGATAGCTCACTGTCCAATTTAGGCACCATTTCCTGCAGTCAGCACAATGCAGTAGGCTGTTTCATTCCTCTTCTTTAATTCCTTGGTAACCGGCAGAATGTTTCATAACACAGAACATAAATATTATGCAGTAGCAGTAATATCAAATAGAATAACATTATGGTATTTCTCTAATATTGACAAATTAAACTGCATGTATAATATTGCCGAGAAATGCCCTCACAGCTTCTCTTTTATCAAGTTACTCAGCAAACAGATTTAGGTTTTTAAACAGATGTTCCCACAAGAAACATAAAGAAATATGGAAAACACACATAAATGGTTTTTTTACATCCTAAATGGATTTCATTTCATACAGAGAACTCAGTCAAAGTAACTAAGGTCACTTACACAGTCAGATAAATGGTGATACTTTCACCTATATTTATTTGAGGAGGGTAGAACAGCAGTCCTGAGTTTACCATTGGACAGGCATCCTCAGTGGGACTTGCAACAAGAGGGGATGGAATATCAATGACACTACTGTCCCTAAACACAAAATAAGTTGTAACCTTTCCCTCAGATCTGAACACATATATGTCCAAGTTTCTCACATTTTCATTCTACAGACCTTCCTTTTTGCAGTACATGTCTAGAATTCTGTGAATTTTTTTTATTGTTTTTGGGCTGTTCCAGTAACACAGATAAAGTAAACATACATCAAGCAAAGATCAGTCTTCGTAGCTCCACTGAAGAGCTTTCCTCAGATATTTCAAAAAATTCACCTATCATGTTCTCTCAGATTCTTTTCATCAGTTTCTCACCTTAGCTGGGAGTGTGGCTGTTCCATGATAGACCAGTTATCATTATATTAGCAACCTCTGCATCTGACATATCAATGTGCCTTAGATACTGTGATGATAAACAGCATAGAAAAAGTTGATATATAAGAACAGGTGGAAATGAATTGGTTTTTTCTTTCTCTTTACTGTCACTGTAGTTCGTAGATGACCCACAAGTATTCACACACACAGGTCTAAAAATTATCTTTTTCATATTCTGCAAGATTGTTCATTACACAAGGTAGCTTTTTACCTTACCTTGACTTCACAAAACCCTTATGAGTGCACTGTCTCTTAATGGCTAAATCTATCATTTGAGATAACGAGCCCCACAGGGACAGACATCTGATAGTGTTTACTCTCAAGCAATGTCAATAGGTTGAACCTATTTCTTACCACAAAACACAAAGGTGAAATGATGACATGTTGTTTAGGAAATACTTCTTTTCATCAGCCAGCTACAGCTATAATGAACAATTTATAAATCATGTCAACGGAGTACAAATACAATGTTCAGAGTTAAACAAGGACATGTAGATAAATCTCTATTTTAGCATGGAAAAACATAGATCTATAGCTATCACAAACTTTTCAGCACCAAAGCAAATGAGGAAACCACTTTATTGCTAACCACAGTTCCACCCACAAACCATTCTAATACTGATTCACTCTTTTATCAGTAATGACAGCAGACAAATTCTTCAGAAATATTCTAATATTCCACACACTGTCTTGTTTAATACCAGTAAGTGCTGCTTGGTCGTTTAGCATTCCGTCTGTTTCAAGTTCCCTGTATCGTCAAGCTGCATACCTCTATGAACTATGTCTCAAAGCCTAACTGTAAAATTTATCACACAATAATAGAATAATTTATGTGGGGAGGAACCTCTGGGAATCATCAAGTCCGATCCCCAAGTCAAGGCAAGGCCAGCTTTAAAGTTAAAATAAATTTCAAAGTTAAATCAGGTTGCTCGGTTGCTCAGGTTCACATGAAGTTTGAGATTCCGCAACCTCTCTAAGAAACCAGTTCCTCACCCTTTTACTAATGCCTAACCAGAACTTCTTGTGCTGCAATTTGTGTCCATTGCCTCTTGAATTTTGACTGTTCACTTCCAAGAAAAGTCTTCTCTACAGTCCATGACTGGACTGTTGTAGATAACAATAGCACCTTTCTTCAGCCTTTTCTTCTTTCAGCTAAAAAAGCCTAGATTCCTCACCCTCTCCTTACATGCCATGTGTTTCAGCCCCTTACTTACATTGGTCTCTCCTGAATTTGCTCTGCGGTGCCCAAAACTGGAATTGTGACTCCGGGCACATTGCTGTCTCATGGTCAAATTCTTGTCCCTCAGGTCCTCTTTTACAGAGCTGCTTTCTAGCCAATCTGTCCCCATCTTGTGCTAACTCATGGCATTCTATGACAGAAGTGGGAGTCTGTATTTGTGTTCCTTGAACTTCATGAAATTTCTGTCAACTAGTTTCTCCAGCCTTCTCCAGAAGTACTTCTGATTGGCAGTCCTACCCTCTAGCACATTTACCATTCCTCCCAGTTTTTTATCCATACACAGATTTGCTAAATGGGGCACAGTGCCAAAAACATTGTGCAAGTCAAGGTAAACACCATCATTTTATTCCTACTCATGTCATTATAAAGCAACAAGATTGGTCAGGCAGAATTCATCTTTTCTACATCTTTACTGCTTGTTCCCCCAAATTTTCTTTCATATGCTTGGATATGGTTCCCATGAGGAGTTGCTCCAAAATCTTTCCAGGGACTAGCAGGAGACTGACCAGCCTGTAGCTCCTCATTACTCTTTGAAAATGGATCTGATGTCTGTCTTTTCCCGGTCTTCAAGAATGGCCTTTAATTTACACAGCCTTTTGAAAAAAGAGTGCAACCTTCCAATGACATTGACCAGCTTCAACTTAGATGTGTTCAGTTACATGTCCATTGCTTTAATGTTCTCTAATCGATCTTCCTGTATTGTGGGTAATTAACACCTTGGGTAGTTTAGCTTGTAAGGATCTCCACACAATCTTCTTTGTCCGCATCTGAGCGTCCACTCACTCTTTGTGCTTTGAGACAGAAAAAGTGCATAAACAAATGCTTTTTCTTACCATATATTGGAACTTCTAATAGTCTTCTAAAACCATTTGCCAAATGTAATGAAATTGATAGACTCTTATATTGTAGCTGTGGCCAATATATTAGTTTGAAGTTGAGTTTGAATTATTTGCTCTATTTAAATTACTACTTTACAGATTTAAGTATCTGATATTTAAATGATGTGTGTTTGAAAACTGATCACAAGTTGATTCCACACTGATGACGTTCAAAGCACTGGACTGAGCTCTAGAGACATTTTTATTAGTATGTCACATAGCTCACAGCAACAAACAATAGCTAGTTGAAATGTTATACAAACATGAAAATGTTATACATGTTATACAAACTACTATTGACATCTCAGGTGTTGTTTTTGTGCTGCCACATTTTTAACCAGAGTTAATTTCATTTATCATATGTAAATTTATAGTATTTATTATATGTAGGATAATATTCAGAATCTGTAAGGTAATTCAGCTAATTTGTAAGTATGTTATAATTTTATCCTCAACCAGAAGAAACTGTCTTTTCTATCTACAAAACAAATGTTAGAGCTTGGAAATATTAAAAAGATGTTCCCAAAGATCAAAACCAAATTTATGATTTCCTTTTTGAAATGGATTTAATTATAAACAATAGAAAGAAGTGCTTCAAGGTTTTTTCAATTTTTTTTTGTATATTACAGAAAAATCTCATGAGAGTTTTTTTCTCTTAGATTCCTTAAAGGGCAGAAAAGTTCAGAGAAACCACAAAGAAACTAGTTTTGAAGGTTGTACTTTTGCCAATTGCTACTTTATTGCAGTCTCAAAAGGATCATCAAGGGAATAGAAAAAACTCTTTGGTTTTTAGTTGTATGTGGATTTCCTGTTTCATCATAAGATGCAATTACTGTCATTTTCTCTTCAGAGTTATTTCTACTATAGCAGCAAAACATAAACTTTATAAACATCAAATATAAGATATTTTCTTAATTATGCTACAGTTTACATAGGCTGTTTGTCCTCATTTCTGTGTAGGATAATGAAACAGACACCTAAATTCATATGGAAAGCTTGCATTATTACTCAAAAAATAAACCATAGGTAATTGTCTATACAGAGAAATATACTGTAGAAGTAATTTTGTCCCTGTGGCATAGCTATAGAGACGAAATATTTCTGCTGACAAAATTTCAGAAGCGGAATAACTAAAGTAAAACAAACAATCCACATGAAGAACTATGACTTTATAGTTACATGATTTTAGCCCTGCAGCTTGGGAGCCAGTTTCTCTATGCAATGAAATTATAAATTTTTGAACCCCCAGCTAAAAATCTGCTTCAAAGATGAATGTGACTGCATAGAAGAATACAGCACTCCTTACAGCCACCCCGAGGTCTGTTGCACTGAACAAAACAATATGCACTACAATATTGTGCTGTGCTCAGAGAACACAGGTGTCAGAGGAGTTATATTTTAAATGTCATGCAGGTCCATTCAAAACGCAGATTTGCAGATATATATTTTACAATCACTCCTTTTCTGACAGAATTACACTTAATTACTGGATAGAAACAGGATAATTCCAAATCAAACACCTGTTTGCAAGAGCAAACAAAAGAATAGAATGGAATGGCTTATCCAGTTCTGGCTCTGAAATGCACAACTTGCCTATAAAGGTTTGAATCAAAGCCTTACCCTGCAAAATTCAAATTTGCAGTTCAAACATCAGTTTCACTGATATAGCTTCACCATTTAGATTTGTGAGTTTCTATCAAAACCTCCTTTTCTCTTTTTACCAAGAGTGGAGAAAGACATAACAAAAAAAAACCCCAAAATAATATAAAATATATGGACATATGCTGTTGATAGCCATATAGATAGCTGTAATAACCTGAATCATTACCCAAGACTGCAGTTATGTAGAGCACCCTATGAAGAGTAGGTTCATAGAATTCTGTAATACTCAAAGACATGGAAGCTTTTGACCTCTAAATTTCTCTACTGTATTACAGTTTGTCACAAACACCACACAAATCACCACGAGCAACTACCCCTATGATGAATAAAGCAAAACCATATATATAAAAATATTAAAAATTACTATCAGGAATCAAGAATACAGTATCAATCAATAACACAGCAGTAAGCAATAACAGCAGCAAACAATCATATAGCAATAATCAATATAATAGCAACAATCAAATAGGTATATTGCAGGTTACTGCACCTGTCAAGTCCTGATGACTCTGGAGGAAGACAAGATGTGAGAGACAACGTTGATGCAAAAAAACATCAGGTCCTGAAACAAACTAGAAAGAAAGTTTCTAACCAACAAAATGTTTCAGAAAGGCCTTGCACTGACTGAACTGGAACTCACAATCAATCAAGCAATCAAGCAGCCTTAGGACTGTGTTCGAAAGCTTAGAAAAAGAACTGTCAAGCCTGGTCACCGAAGAAAGGATTTGGTCACTGAATTATAAGGAAAATTATTAATCCAATTGTATGAAAATAGTATTTATACTAGCTGTTCTCTGGTAATATATTTCTGAAAAAGTTACAGAAGTGGAAATGAGGCATAAGAGTTATGTTGGACAAAGATAAAGTTGAAGGTAGAGGAAGTATTCATTACCTTGAGAAGAATGCTATTAACTCAGCAGAGAACATTTCTGTCAACAACTTGTATTTGTATGTGTTACAGAGGAACACCACAGAAAAACCTGAGAATAAAGACTTGAACTGTTATTTTGCTGCATTTTTAATGCTTGATAATATCTGCGTTGTCCTTGTGTCCTTCTGTCTGGTTTAGAAACAGGTTGGCTCACAAAAGTTAATGTTGTAGCATTAGTTGCTAAGCTGGTTTAGTGTCTACCAGGGTAATTACAAGTTACTCGTTCTTCAAACACTCATAGTTAAATGGGAAGTTTTACATCTGACTTGTTTTATCTGAAGTAAAACTTAACTGGATATAGGCTAAAGGTACTGATTATAAATTGTTTCTTGTTTGGTTTTATTTTCAGTGGAAAGAAAATTTTCTGATGGTCTAATAGTCCCAGCACGATTCTGAAGAAGAATGTCTCTCTGTCTATTACAGAAAGGATGCAAGATTGCACTTGTTTTCCTTCTCTCGTCCCCCTGTTCCTCCTACTACTTATGGGACCTTAATTAAATTTTTACTCTCTTTTCTGTTGTCCCATATCACACCTAGCTAGAACCACTTGTCTTCTCAATTTCAGTCTCAAGTCCTGTCAGCTACAACTGCAAATATACTCAAGGCCAGTAAGATTAGCTGAAGAAAATACTAGTAGAAGTGAGAGCAGCTTCACACTGCTGCTTCTGCCTTTTTGTACTTACCCTTTCCTTATTGCCATGCTAAATCCCACTGTGCCTTGGGGAGTTTGAGGAATCTATATAGCCTATTATGGAGAATTAGACCAGATGAGCGCGAGTTAATAAAGTCACCTGGATTGATGTCCTTGGGCCCCTACACAGCTAGATAAATGGGGCAGAATCTTTTTCTTTTCAAGCATAAAACACAGCAGCAGCATCTGTCTGTTCTATGTAGACAGAACAAGTTTTTCCTGTCTGTGCAGATAGCATATTTTAAATTTTTGTTCACCTGTGTCGTGGGGATCAGGGTAAAAGCTGATTAGGATGAGCAGAGTAAAGCATGTGACCACAGGGTAGATTTCAAATATGAGAGTGATTTCCCACTAGCATAATGTTCTGATCTTAGCAAGTAAAAATGTATGGGCTTTCTCTGTATCTTCTGCTTCTGCATTTCCTGATTTTTTGCTTCCTACCTCATTTTTCTTTCTATTCTGCATTAGCTGTAAGCCATGAAGGGTGAACATCCATCTTCTCAGCAGATTTCAAAAACATTGGAAATGTTATAGTACACTAAGCTTGAATAACATAAGCTTACTATTCTTGAAAGTAGCACACCTTGTTATATAGAGGCATCCTTCAACTTTCGATAACC
>JAOXJM010000023.1:54991749-55012321 GCA_026413425.1 Tringa solitaria
TGAGGCACACCACTTGTGACCGGCCGCCAGCTGGATTTAAATCCATTGAGCACCACTCTTTGGGACCGTCCAGTCAGCCAGTGCTTGATCCAGCAGATCGTATGCTCTTCCAGGCCATGTGCAGCTAGTTTTTCCACTAGCATTCTATGGGAACAGTGTTGAAAGCTTTTTGAAAGTCCAGGTAGATAACATCCACAGCCTTTCGGGTCATCTTGTCATAGAAGGAGATCAGGTTCGTCAGGCAGGACCTGCCTTTCATAAACCCATGCTGACTAGGCCTGATCCCATGGTTGTCCATTATGTGGCTTGTGATGGCACTCAAGATGACCTGTTCCATGACCTTCCCTGGTATCGAGGTCAGGCTGACAGGTCTATAGTTTCCTGGATCCTCTATTTTGCCTTTTTGTAGATGGCTGTTACATTTGCCACCCTCCGGTTCATTAGGACCTCCCCAGTTACCTATGACTTCATGTAAATAATGACCTGCCAACTCTTTCAGCACTCTTGGGTGTAGCCTATCCAGTCCAACAGACTTGTGTACATCCAAGCGATGTAGCAGGTCACTGATCTCTTCCTCTTTAACTGTGATGCCCTCATTCTGCTTCCCCTCCCTGTGTCCTAGCTCATGAGGGTGGGTGTCCAGGGAACAGGTAGTTCCACTGCTAAAGACTGAGGCAAAGTAGGCATTGAGCACCTCAGCCTTTTTGTCATCCTTGGTGACTATGTTTCCCTCTGCATTCAATAAAGGAGGGAGATTTTCCCTAATCCTCCTTTTGTTTTTAATGAATTTATAGAAACATTTCAGCCCTCCTGACACCTGGAGTACTGTGTACAATTCTAGGCTCCACAGTATAAATAGACATGGGCATACTGGAGAGGGTCCAACAAAAGGCTACGAATATGATGGACTAGACCATCTTCTATGATGAAAAGATGAGACATTGGAACTGCTAGCCTGGAGAAGATCTGCTCAATGTGTATAAATATTCAATGAGAGGGAATGAAGATAAGGGAGACAGTCTTCTTACCATTTTCCAGTGAAAGAACAACAGGCAATGAGCTCTTTTTCATGTACTTAAGAACCCTTTTGGGAGAATTTCCCCTGAAGTACAAATATGAAGCATAAGCAGACAACTCATGGCTGGTCAAGGATTTTGAAGGCTTACCAGAGCTGATCACTATTTTGACACTGTGTTGGGATATGTAGGCTGAATTAAGACATTTCTTGAAGGAAGAAAATGCTATTCTGACACCGCCTTTGGCCTAATATGACTTGTACTTTCGCAAGCTTGTGACTATCCTCAGTTATCCCTCTCCTGAAGACAAGCAACACAATGCGAAGGCTATTAGGTAAACTCTCCGTTCCTAATGGTTTTGGTATAAACTTAGTGCTGTAGGTGGTTGATTGACTGCTGGTATATCTCCCCGTGTGTCACAGTGCACAGTGCATTTTCTTGGCTAAATCATTTCAAAAGATGACTGTCAGTCGGCATTAAAATCCACCTGGCACATTTTGAACAACAGACTGGCCAAAGGCTGACAAAAGCTGAATGTCATTGGTGAGATTAATAGTAGGAAGAACATATATATCTCTGGTTGACATTTTTAAAAAATAAATTATTATAAATATTGGCAGAAATTTACTCAGAGGAGAGGAGTAAAAGAAGAACATTGTTTTCCGAAAAAATACATTTAAAAGAAAAAAAGGGGAAACTGCATTCTGTTTATATCTGGCCCCCTTTAGACATAGTTCTGAACACTCATTAATTCCAATAGCAGATAGCTTTGAAACACACGAAAAACACCTTCTGCCAGGATGCCTAAAAAGCTCTTGACAATAGATAAACAGTTCTCTCTGCACAGTGAACTGCATGAGCAATAATTTAACTGTCTCAGTTATTCGTCCTCTGTTGCCTGTTTCTTGTCTCATGACTGGACCACAAACTTTCTGGAGCAGGGCTAATTTATATGCCTCAATATAAAGCTAAAAATTCCTGGTGCTGAACCAGACCCAATGTCTCTAGTTTACTAAACTAGCATAAATAATAATTGCCTAATTAATAATTACCTAGAGGAAAATCTTCCTCTTTCCTCTGCCAGTTGGAGACATGCATCTAAATAGAATAGGTCAGGAGCAGAGTCATAGACAAGAAGCAACAGTGTTAAGGAAACAATAAAAGTCAGAATTGAATGGAGAAGTGTGTTTTGAAATATCATGGATTTCAAACTTCAAACTCAAGCTCATAACGTATTTTCTGAATATATCTCTTCCCTTCCCTCAGTCACTGTGTCTCCATCCCCAATTAAAGGAAAAAAAGCAACAGAAATACTCATTTAATAAACACTGAATCCTTATCTCTTTTTCCATCTCCAGAAAGATGTGTATTGTAAAATCAGAACTTTAAAGCAAGGCTACATTTTGTTCAGAGAGTTATTCTTTAACCTCACTTTGGGGAGGCGTTCTTCTGCCTGGATCCAAAAACATATGGGCACTGAGTCATTCTGTTTCCTTTTTCATCCAGTGAGCCCAAATAGAGCAGGATAGATTTCATTGCCCTCAGTATGCCCTCATAACACTTCCAGCTTTGCATTAGGACTGTGATTATAATCAGATCTCATTCTTCAGGGTTTCATCTGATCAGCTGTAAGAGTTAGGGCCATAATTTGACTTGTAAATTCTCCTCTTCCTCTTCACATGCATCTTTTCTTTTGAAGCACTGGCAATTGACTGCAGCTGGCTATTAAGTAAGGGGTACCCATACTTCGAGGTGACACAGTGCTTGAAGGTGCTTGACTGATGTCTCTGATTAGGCACTCGAAGTCATTCTGATAACACGGTTTAGGATCAGGAAGGAATTATCAAAAACAAGCTGCAAGACCTCCAAAGGGGGGTATTTATTCAAAGTTGATCAAATAGAATTCTTTGGCAATTAATATTTGACAGATGGACACTTACAAATCTGATATGATGCCAAGACAGATGTCCAAAAAGTTGGCTTGGATATTTCTGGTTTAGTTTTGAACTCTGTTCCTGAAGTGTTCTTTTTTTTTTAATTATGTTAGCTATCCTTGAAACAGGCAGCATCTGAACATTTTACCATTTGCTTTGTTGCCCAGGTTTCCCTAGCAGTTTGTGACCAGAATACCTATCGCAAATGACTACATTGTGCTTCACGAAATATACCCATACTTCAGCTTGATGAGGGTACTCTGCTATGCTCCTCTGCTAGTGCTCTGAAATGCTGAAACTATGCTGGGGCTGAAGTTAAGGTTTCTCTTTGCAACAGTAGGTACAGGTAGATTTTTGAGTCATGGACAGACTGATGACATAAATGAAGGATTTTTTGTAATCTGATATATGATCCTACGTTTTGTGACATGTTTCCAAAGCCTTGATCTCAGAAACAGTTATGCAACAACTCTTCAAGTTTTCTGAGACTGCAACTGGTGACAGCAGCTCCTCCACCTTAGTTGTTCTATTTAATTACACTAGTATCTTGGGTGAAGGAATCTTTTTCATTCCTTTGCCCAACTTGGAATTCCAAAAAGAGGGGTTCCTGCTTTGAAAGCCCCAAACACCATTCCTTCCTATTTATTTCCATTAGTACTTCATCGAAGTATACCAGAAACCCTACAGAACTGGTTGCCTTCTTTCAGTGGAGGAAGAAAAGAAAGGAGGGGTATTGGTTGAATCCAAATTTTCTATAATTAGTAGCTTTCCACAAGTATAGATACTTAGATGATAAAACAGAGATCCCAAAATCACACACTTTTGCTGTGAGTTTTTGCCTGGACATTTACTTAGATTACTAATCCAATTATTTATCTGTGTAACTGAAAACTAAGAGGAAAGGAAGGCAGTTGTACTTAATGAAGGAACCAGACTTGAAAAAGAAAGAAGCTTCTGGGCTTGCTGAATTCAGAACATGCAGAAAGGGCAGTGAGGATTTTGGTTCTTGTTGGTAATTAGAAAGTCACAAATGGATGCTGAAACTGGAACAGCACTTGAACTTAAACAAATCAGGTCAAAAGGACAAGTTCTATAGAAATGCTGGGAGACAGAGCAGATGAAGAGGTTCCGTGGCTTTGCAGAGGACCCCCACAAAATGTTGAAAGTAGTAGAAATTGAGATAAAACTGATGTATGCACTGCTGCTGTGTCCAAGATGGATCCTGATCCTGTATAATAATCCCAGTAAGAGATCCTAGATCTCTTTGAAGGCTTGGATATCTGTAAGGCTTACTTAGCTCATAGCTCGTGCAAAGGCAGAAGGAATCCTCAATTAGATTAGAACACAACAAAGTAAAAGCTTTTCAGCAACAGAAATAGTAGCATCCTTATCAAATATGACACTTGGTAGATTGGTCCTTTTCGCCAAATAAAAAATGCTAGTGAAATCTGTGGAAAAGAAACAAAAGCATAAGTTCTCAGTTAAGAAAACATAGAAAATTGCTCCAAATAATTAGTTTGAAAGACCATTGTTGCTGATTCATAGCAAGACCAGTAGAAATCCAACTTAACAGTTCTTTTAGATGAGAAGAAAGTTCCCCTACTGACTACAGTATTCAGGCAAGCTTATAATAATGTCGACAGTTAATGGATGCAAAAACACTGAGACGTTTGAACAGGATAAAGAAAATACAGTGTGATTTCTAATAACAATGCACTTATTAAGATTCTTAAGTTAACTTTTTTTTTTTCGTAGGATTTTTTATTAATACAAAAAGTGTTGTCAGAGCAGTTTTATTGTGCTGGCGCCACTGGCAACCGTATATGATGTAAATTTCAGAATTTTAAAGTAGCTGTTCTATTCTGAAGGGTAATTATATAACAATATGTCTTCAAATCTGGAATGATGTTCTTTTTATAGAAATAGTTGCATCTTTTTAGCTAGCCAAAAGCTAATATATTAATTTTTTCTTTAATTATTATTTCTTACTCTTTATAACTGTCTCCTAAGTTTTCAGTTTAAGGAAAACCCAAATCTCAATGAAAACTCTGTCACTGCTCATACATGCAGCAGGCTATTCCCTCAAGAGTCTCCACCAAGCACTGTGCAGAGCCTGTATCCTTCAACTAAGACCCTGAGACAGTAAACTGGGCTTGCGAAACTTTGAAACCAGACTAGTAGGCAGCAATAAGACTGTGTTCTCCAGTTTGTCATTCACATTGATTATTTAAGTGTGCTATTTGTTACATTTGCTTTTGTAAATTCTTGCCTGGTTCTGACTGCTTCTGCTATAATATGCAAACTGGGGGCAATGCCTTAAAATTTTCTGCCATAAAGGTTAAATGGAAAAAAAATCCCGTGTCTGGCACTGGCTTTACCTAAGTGAAATCTGTGGGGAGCTGTATATAGGAAAGCCGTTTTGGATTTATTGCACTATGCACTATTTTCATAAATAAATGAACTGCTGTGAAGAATATGTATGGGTTTCTGAGGTATGACCCAGGGCCTCATGTCCATGCTCCAGAGGACTATAGCCTCTGTATCCCTGAAATCACTTTTATTGAAGTTTCCTGCTGCATTTTCCAAGCTCATATTTTTTGTCTTAAACAGTAGATTTGGTTCTCTTGTGGTCTAGTCATCACAGAATTCATTACAGCTTACAGACTGAGATCTGGAGATGACTTTCCTTATGGGTTTTCTTATTAATTTTGCTAAGAATATATTCAAGTAAATAGAGTTCTGGGCTTTCCTTGGTTCCTCTTGTTTATTCCCTTTCATTGCTCAGTGGGTGGATGCATCTGGCTGCTTGAGCTGTGGGTGCTCCCATCTCAATATCTCCCTGTCTGTAGCTTTTACCTTTCTACAACTCTTCTGCAGCAGTCGAAGCCCAGGTTACACAGTTGCGTCATGTCACACCTGGGCATCAGATCCATCCTTGGAAAGGAAGGGAGAAGTTTATAACAGGAGTTAAAGGCAGAGTGTGTTACATGTTGGATGGCAGCTGGGATATCCGAGATGATACAAAAGGTACCAGATGCACAGCACAGGCATTTGATTCAAATGCCACATGTTCCTTTATTAAGATAAAATACTTTCAAACCATCAGATAATTGGGAAAAGTGAAGAAAGTCTCAAATTGTTCTTAAGTACAAAATTCTTCTTTTTCTTTCTTCAGAAAAAAAAAATGCTCTCCCTTACCAAATACATATTTTTTCTAATAAAATCTAGTGTAATTTTATGTGTTTTATGTATATTGTTGCAAGGCAACGTATTTGAATGAAGCTTTTACACCTAAGTCATTTATTGCTTTCTTTTAGCACAAACTTTTAGACATAAAATTTCACTGCTTTCCTGTGAGCTTTTATTCTGAAACTGCACATCTTAGATGGATTTGTCAGCTTGTTTTCCAAATTTGTTAACTAAGCTCCTACCATTCACTAAGTTGGCCTGTTCATGTCTTTTTCTGTAATTCAGAAAGTCCTGTCAAAACGAACTACCAAAATGAACAGTGTCTGTATGACAAACTACTATCATAATCCAAAAGTTATCTCCCAGAAAATTTTATTCCAGAAGTCAGAAGTTTTATGTTTACTTTTCTAAAGAAGTGTGAATAATGGATGTTGCATTTGGTATGTAGATCAATAAAATGTCATTTCCTTCTTTGGTAACAGTCACAGTCCAATCTCATAACACATTTTGCCCTGAAGGCACTGGAAATCTCTACATCTCCTCTACATGAAGAGAAAGTAAGAGTAAGCAGAATCAGTGTCTTTACTGGTGCTTACAAAATACTGTTATCAGAAACTAGAAAAAAAAAGTATCTGATCGTGCACACAGAATTATGATGATTTGATAATACAAGGTTGTTGCTCTCATTACCATTAAAATCTGGCTAGGTTTAGTGACCTTTACAATTCATTCTGTATGAAATGTTTAACTTTAATGATAAGTCAAGTATAAGCCAGTTGACTAAATATAACCCATAGGGTATTGCTTAAGAAGTCCACAGCAATTGAACATTTCCATTTTTTCAGCAGATGTGCTATTGCTTCAGCTAACGATCATGAACATTAGTAAATAACAGGGAGAAGTGCAAAATTTGCTACTCATCTTACAAATTTTCAACTGGTAAGTGACAAAATGGAAACTTTCATATATTTCCCTATTGTCTGAATGTCTGGTTTTGCTAATTCCGTGCTCAACACTTCAGGCAGATCCTAGGAACTACTAGTTTTAAATACTGTTTTGACAATCGCAGGGACTCTGCAATAATATCATTAAAATGAGTGAAGGCTTATCTAAATGATTCTGGCTGCAGTAGTCTCCCAGGGAGCATCTGGGGCACTCTACTACCTAAGGAAAGAGCTTGTGATCAGTCCCAGGCTCTCACACTGCCTACATGCTCTTCTCATCTTGGCTTGTCTGAAATTCCCCAGTTGCCTTTGCCTGCAAGAACATTTAAACACAGGATATGGCCTGCATGAAATTCATACCCTCTTCTTCAAGGCAGCATGGATGCAATGGCACTGGAGTAGCTCAGAATGGCTTGAACTCAGTTCTTAAAAATGCCTCAGGAGCTATGAGAGCCCCCAAGCCCTCTCTACTGCTCTTACTTGCATGTCCATCTCCAGCAGTGAGCAGCCCTGGTCCCTGCTTGTGCCAGCTTGGCCAGCCACAAACCAGGCCTCCTTCATCAGTGGGATCTCCCCAGGCACTGTGCCTGCTCAGAGGGGGCTCCAAAAGACAGCATGTTCTCTTCTGAGCGCTCTGGGAAGTCCTCTTTTATGTAGGAAACTCCTATGGACATCTTTAAGGTGCACAGAACACACCCCACCGGAGACCTTGGACTGGAGACTTCTCCAGCCAGACTCAGGAAGGAAGGACTCTTCCTGGCCAAAAAAGAAAAAGTATTTTATAGTCTCCTGAACCCTTTCCCTCTCATCTGTTGAAATGTCACAGCTACCTGGATTTTTTCCTGTTACCCAGGAGCATCCTCTGATGAGGATGGCTGCTAAAATACATCATCAAAGGGAAAGAGGACATGTCTTGGAAGATGGCCTTTTCTTACAGCTCACAAGCAGGTAACAAACCCTTCCTGAACTCAGCCTGTGCGATTTATACCTGTACTGGTTTTATAGCAATATAACTCCAAGCAGTCAAGAAATTTACTGTACAGAAAAAACAGAACGAAGCCCTTAGAGCTCTAGCCCTAATTTTGCATTCACTACTGAGAAGTGTTAGGATATGTATTTGCTCATAGATAAGGTAATATTTTTGGGCAAAAGTCATGCACAGATGTTCCATAGATAGCAAGATGTCCACTGGCATGAAAAATAACAATGATAGTAATCTTCCTGAACAAGCTTCATTTGAATTTCTCCTTAAATTATGCTGAAACACTTATATTATGCAATATTCCTGATAACTGCACCAAGCTGGGATTAGACAGGCTCGTCCCCACCATCTGCCGCCAGCTCTTCAGCTCCTTCATGCTCTGAAGCAAGTTTAGATGTTTTAACCAGGATGAATGCTGACCCCATTGAAGTCAGCGGGAGTTTTTCGACTGATTTCAGCCACAATTATGCAGGACTGCCAATGAAGAAAGAGAGATGAGGAATCCTGGACTGACAGTCTGCCACAGGGAGGGGTGCAGGGAGTTACTGACTTGAATTTCACTGTTAAACAGTGAATAATTCAAATTAGCAAATAACTTCCACTCTTCTGATCCTGAGCTGCAGAAAGATTGACCACATTCAGCTATAGGGCACTCAGGAATACAAGAGAGTCTTTATAAAACCCCAGGGTTATGTCTGCTAAGTCCTTTATATTCTTTACCACTGCTCTGAGGATGCCAAAAGGCTGTTTTCCTAATTTTAAACAAAATTATTACTCGTCTAGATCAGACTCAGAGGTAGCACAAGATGCCTAGTAGCAAAGCAGACTAGGAAAATCAAGCGTTCATCGTTACCCCTCACACCATTTTTTCAACAGTCAAGGGGGGTTTGCACTCTGATAGCTCCACATTTTGTGGAAATAAGTATTAAAAAAGAATGTGCTGTCAAAGTCTTCACGTTTTGGGAGTAAGTTTCTTCTCATCTTCTTAATCTTTTCCTTTCAAATCTTACTTTTTATTGTAAAAAAAGCAAATTATGGATTTCTTTAGAAAATTCATGGTATAATTAGAAATGGTCCTACAAAAAGTCTGAGTGGAAGGAAGAAATTATCTGAGTCATGTCAAATGTCCTATGGTAGGCACTAAACCTGAAAAGAAATGGAACCACTTTAAATTAAGGCAGTAGAGCAATTTTTGTCCTTGATCTGTTCTTCCTGGCTCCAGTATTTTCCTCAAAAGGGTAGCTATTTTAAAGCTATTTCAACCCAAATGCTTTCTTGATCCCTTTTTGTTGGAGGAAGCAACTAAAATATGGTCTGAGAAACATTACAAGGTACCATTGCAATATATCAACAGAATTGCAAGTTTATGTAATTTACCTTAGTAAAGTGAATCCGCTTTTCTAAAGTTCTTTTAGTTGTAATACTCTTAATCATATTATTGGCAGGGCTGCTAGCACTGCCTATTCTCATTACTCACCAAGATCCTGTTTTCAATGGGATAGGTCTTTTCTAAAATTGAACCATTTGGGCTGAAATATTCTATGCCAGAAGACTGCCTCAGCATGAGTTGGTGATTATCGTAAAATAGCGCTGATGATCGTAATTTCAACCAATATTCTTCAGGCGTTTCCAAGAAGAAAGATGGGGAAAAAATGTACCTCCATCTTAAAATCTCTGCTGATATTTTCTTCTTTTTCTTTTCTTCTTCTTTTTTTTTTTTTCCCTCTCCTATTTGAAAAGCCCACCCTTAGGGGAAGAAACTGAAATTAGGCAGAAAAACCTCTGTCATTATATGACTTGTGCAGAGTTAATGGAAATTTGCCTGCATTTGGCCAAATCTAAGCCCCTTAAGAGACTGCGGTTTTGATTAGTAGCTACGAACTGTTGTTCTATGTTGCTATATTGCATGAAAAAGTAAAAGCATTTCCAGTGAGGACATTTTTTTCACTGTAGGCCTTCTGACTATGTCTAAATGAAGAACCCAGGAGTGTAAGAGTGCTTCTGGCACTAAATACGTGTCCCATGACACCACTCCAGGGCAAGACCTCTGCTCACTCTGGTACTCTGGGCATCTCGTCCAGGTGGGCAGTGGAAAAAACTCTGAAGATCATAAGGTCCTCAGGAATAGCCATGGAAGTCATATAAACACCCTTTGAAAACAGAGCCACACATTGACCAGAGAAGAAAAGATAGTTATTGCATCGGTGATCTCATTATGTGCAATGGTTTTGCAATTTTCCTGAAGACTTTAAAACTCATGTATGTATAGTCAGAGTTTGAAACTCATAATATTTTAATTTCCATTGCTACTTGCTGTTAATAAACCTATCTTTCAATTAGTTAGAGGTTTGTTCATAATTATGAGACAACCGTTGGGAAAAAAAAGAATTATTTTAGCCAGAAAATACTGTCTCTCAAATATGTGTCTTTTCCTGAAATGTAAACATGCAAAAGAAAAAAAAGGTAATTTGCCAAGACTGTAGGTAAGTATTTCAAAAGTTATTTTGTTTTAATTTGCCTCTTCTTTTTCCAAATGTGAGCCTTGAAATACATGTACAAGAACTGTACTGTAGTATAATTGCTCTCAAAAAATTTAGGACTGCTACAGTCAGACAGGAGTAGCACATCTCATTTCTTTCACACGTTAGAGTTTTAAAAAAAACTAGTGTGCTTTTAAAAGGAAAGAACATGTGGGAGGAGATGGAAACCGGGGAAAAACAAATCTACCTACGCATTTCTTTTTAATTTAAAGCATCAGTCAAAAGCTTTCATGGGATTTGAGGAACTATTATCCCAAAAATTACTGTCACAAATTTATACTTAATTTCATTATATCATTTACCATCTGTGGACCACAAAGTAATTTTAAGACATTAATTAAGCATACCTTACATACAACACTTTGTTTGTAAAAATTGTTACATCTATATTCTAGCTGATGAAATGGAGGAGATTAGATATACCCAAAGTAACACATAAATTGTATTGGACGCTTGTGGCTCTTTTCCGCTAACGAATGCTTTCGTGGTCAAAGCCAAACAAGCTAGACTGAAGAGGAGACATAATGGGGCAGTGGAAGAGAGCAGTTCCCTTGTGTGCATTTTTGGCAGATGACAGAGACGTTGACTTAGAGAATCAAATGTGGGGCGACGCTGTGGACAGGTTTAGCAGGCCACCGCAACATCCTACAGTGTAGGACTAAAATCTTGCCACTAGATAGCAGTATTGCTTGTCACTCGAGTTTACGCCAAGATCCCTGTCTTCTCTAGGTCCTTCCTCTGGCAAAGAAAATTCAGTTGGCTGACCTTTGTACCGCGTTAGGTTGTCTGCTTAATTTACACAGAATACGGATGAAGAGGTAGACAGCCACCAAAGTGACTTCGTCCGAATTTTTTGTAAGTCTTCTTTTGCATAGTAGCTCCTGAATATTGAATGAGAAGACATGCAAACTGTGCATCTAAAATTACACAGAAGCCAATGCAAACGTAGACATATAGTGTCAATTATCAAATGTCTCTATAAATTCTCTTAAAGAATTTATTCTTTCTGTCTTTATATAGGTCCAGTATGTACACATATAGAGTCAAAGCTGAATCTCTTACTTTTGAAAGCTTTAATCCTCAAGCTTAGGTTCTAATCTTCACAAAATTATTTTGGTTTTATTTTTGATCTCTATAGGTGTCTATCATTTGAGCTTCAACAGTAGGAAACATAGTGAGAGATTTGCTAAGAAGATAGAGAACATAAATATTTGTCATTGCCTTTTATGACTGCCTTTGGTAATATGACTAAAGATGCTGTGCTTCATTGGCAGTTGGACTTCCAGCAATCTAGTAATCACATGTCTTCCTTTTTTCAGAAAATACTAATTGAATCTTTCTGAAGATGCTGCATTTTCTTCTAAAAAAACCACCTATAGATTAAGCATAGTTTTTAATTTTCTTAGTTGCTAAAATGAATATATATTTCAGTTGATTTTATAAAAAAGATTCTCAATTTTGTATATAGTTTTACAATATCTACCAATCATAATATGCCAATATTTGGATTCTGTAATAATGACTAGGAAATATTTTAAAGGCTTCAAAAATGTATGGTATTTTTTTAAGATGATGCAGTATAGCTCCCCTTTTCTAACTTTTCTGCATACATGTTTTCCACTGTAAAATCAGCAATTAGTTTTTAATTGAATCCAACTGACAGGCTAGCTGTTGCTGAACATATCTAAAACATCATTGAATCAGTCAGTATTTCCTATCTGATATAGAATAAAAATGAGCTGAAATAAAGAAGACAACACTCTCTTTTAAAGGCAAAGTATTGTATAGGACCATATTACATGTGCATGTAGATATGGGTCTTAAAATATCCTATGAGAGTTTTCTATTTTCTTTCAAGGCTGGTTTTGCTCATTTGGACAGTTTTGCATCCTAAGGTTCACACGCATTTGTAATATTTTGAATGGACGTGTGTACCTTTGTATATACAGAAGTCAGCTCCAAAATGTGAAGCTGTTCAAATTAATGAACAGAGCTTTGAATGGTCTTGAGAAACATATGATAGGGATTTTCAAGATAATTCTTTAATTATTTTTATGTAGTTAGGAAATACCTTTGTAAATTGAATGTTTGATATTACAAATGGCAGACAGAATTGAGAAGACCACGAAGATATAAAGCTGAAGAAAAAGTTCAAAAGTCAGGAGCCATTTGACACCAAAGTTACACATGAAATTTTCAAGGGGTCTTTTCAGAGAAAAAAAAAAAAGATAAGTGTTCTCTTGTCACAAGAGTTATCATCAATAAATATGAATATTTATCTTTTTTCTGAGAAATTTGAAAAAAAAATTCTGAGAGGTCTAGGATTTGTTTTTTTATACTAATCCTGGTTTGTTATGTTATGTTTTGTTTTCTGTTATATTAATTTTGTTTTTTATAATAAAAAATCATGTTTAGTAAAATACTAAAATTAAAATAATTATAATTTTTTTTAATCTCATCTCTTTCACTGTACACCTTAGAGATTTTTCAATCAACCAATCAATTACTTTAATAAAAACAAAGTGAGTTAATACTTATGTAATAACAGTGCTTGGAATAACACATTTTGAAAAGAAGTAGATCCATATAAGAAAATGGCATTAAAATAAATTTAATTAAAAATTTTGTGTTTTATTTTATTAATAAATGTAAGACCTATATCCATATGTTGTGAAAAAAAGAGTATTGCACTGTGCAAAAACTGTGCTTCAAAAACATTTCCAATGCAAAATTTTGTCAGGTCTGAAAATACCCATTATGCAATTCTTCACATTGCTACTGTTTCTGGCTGGAACTGTGGGGTAAAAAGGTTAAAAACAGACTTCAGGATCATTTGCAGTAGAATATTATGTACGTGGCCGCCCCAAAATGAATAAAATCAATACAAGTATCTTCCCTTCATAAGAAGTACCTAATCAATGAACAGAGGAGGTTTTTTATTTTATTATGTTTCAATAGATATTTTTATCTCACTTTGGTGGAGAAAAAGTTCTTAAACTGAAGAATTGAGTTGAGTTTTAATTTTCAGTTCAGAATCTTTAGTCCAACTTTTTCACTTTTTTTTTTCATTACATGTGCATCTTATCAACAACAGATCCTACAAGCCTTTGTGATAACTGTGAAGTTGGCCTATTTGATCTTGGCACTCATTGTGTTTTAACTTGCTTTGTTTCTGCTGAAGACTGACAGTGTCATCTGGTGAGTCAATGGGAATGATGTGCCACTTCAGACAGATGTATGCACTCTGCAGTATTTCAACAGAATGAAAGCTAGACTGTGGTGTATGTTTCAGTACCTCTATCCTTCAATTCCCTTGAGAAATGTGGGTAAAAAGCATCTCAGCACTCTCTTAAAGTGTTCTTTTTCAGTCAGGTGGCTGAAAAATAAGTTAGAGAATGTAAGGTTGAGCCATACCCAGAGAACCAGAGAAGCTGAACGATGCAGAAACTTTATTTCTGATCTATATAATTTCCTGCAAGTAGGGTTTGATCTAACCCACAGTTCATGCACAAAAATAAAGTCAAAATAAAATGTATAAATTACCCACAGAAATTGGTATAAGCACTATGTCATCAGCCAGAGCCAGGTAAAAACTTTTGGGCTGATGGGAAATATCACTGCCTTCCAACCTCACAGCGTGCTGTGACATTGTGGATGTATTTTGACTTAGCCCCAGAAGGGGCTACAGTTTCCCATAGCATGTCCTCTTGGTTTTTTGCCATTGGAACTAGGAAAGCAACAGTCATCTTCTGATGGCTGTGTAGCTAAATTGTGACAGCACTTACCACACTCTGCAGTCTCCCTTACTTGTGGATGAGCACTGCCTCATCACTTCTCTCTCTCTTGCTACACGTTTTGCTGTGTGAAAAAGGGATGATATACTTGTACCAGCCCTAGCTCTGGCACATCACCTCACTCTGCAGAGACAGTGACCCACAAGTGGATATAAAAATTTTGCCAGGGTTCTCTGTGGGTCTGCATGCCTCACAAATGATAGTCCTTCTCTGTGCTTTATTTCTGGTTTTTCTTTCACCACGTAAGATGAATTCTATTGCAGTATGCCCTGGGTTAATACCAGAGCATGCAGAGCTCAGGTACATCCTTTACTCTGGGTGGTGCCAGGAGAGCAAACCACCAGGTTTATCTGTTGCCTTCAAATACACAGGAAGCCTGATCACTATAGTTGCTGCATTTGGGGCTTTAGCCTGATCTGTGTCCTTTGTACGGCTCTCATTTGTTCTTGAGGAATTTCCATATCTATGAAAACAACAAAAAAGAGCCTTCTGCAAAATAGTCAATCAATTTACAAGTCATGTCAATCTGCAAGGAGTCAATCAATTTACATAAATTGAGGGCACAAATTTAGAAATTAATGGTAACATTGTAGGAAAGTGTCATATGGACCAGCTCCCCACATCCACTGGTCACATAATCCCACTGATTTAAGCAAATACTGTCTTAAGCAGCAATGTCTTGGCTGTTTTTGCACTCAGTCAGCGCGAGCAAATGACTCACAGCAGTCAGCTTGACAAACAAAATCACGTTTTCCAGTCATGAATAACTAGTGATTAAGCTTTGATGATCCATTTGTTTATCATCTGTGATTCAAGGTATGGTTTTTTGCCCGTGGAGCTTGCCCTGGGATTTGTCCACATCATGCCTCTCGCATATATCACTTTGTAAATGTGTACTTAGTAATTTACTATTTATGCTATGGGGTACTAAATTTACATTGTGTTATTTCTGCTCCCTGTTTGGAATACTCTTCACCTTTGGAAAAGATTAAGACTAGATACACAAACATGAATGCAAACTGAGTCTTGACCAAACATTTGTGACATTTTATATACTCTCCTGATGAAAATATCATGATTCATGTTGTGTGAATAAAGTTAGTCCTAAAGAACATTAGAAAAAACTTTATTTTACTCAAATAGGTATTCACAAGCAGTTTCTGCCTATTCTCTTTTAACTGACTTTTGACTAAAAAAGTGCTCTTTGAAGATGAAAACACTTGATTTTTTACAGAACACATGGTTTGTAATTCAAGGCAATTTCAAGAGGTATATGTCAATTTTCTTTTTTTTTAATAATTTTCTTTATAGAATCCAATCTCTTCTACTTCTTACTCATCACTATTTTCAGGACATACAAATAAAATTTGAATATTTATGTATTGTCACTTGAAATTAGCTTTTCTCAGTTATTACTTCACAGTCATAATGAGATGATAATGTGTCTTTGTAAAATTCAAGAGCCAGCTGGATGCTTCTTGTCCTTGTTGCAGTAGCCTGATGTTAATTCAGCCATTTCTTTTGATGTGAAGAGAGCTGTATTTGATATTTGTTAATTTATTCTACGTGACTTGTCTGTTGTGACATAGTGAGTTTGGACGACTGCTACTTCAAAATGAATGTAGTGTATTCTCATATCATTTGCCCCATCTAAATTACCTCTTACTAAATCCCGTTTAAGTGATCATAGTGATTTATCTTCCATTAGACATACGTATTCGTATATATTAACTGTGCATTTTCTCTTTCTCTCCATTTCTCAAAATTCCAAACTATTAAAAATAGAAGCCAGGAAGGTATGAAAACAAGGGTTTTAAAAACTATAATTGTGATAAAAGGAAATAATGAAGTGTACCAGAGGTAGAAGATTTAAAATACAAGGGGGAAAGGAGAAAAATAATGCTTCCTGACATTAGGGTAATTAAGCATATCGTAGGCTGAAGAGATGAAGATTGGAGTTAATCACATGTCATGGCTGTTCCTTCAGCTTTATGTCTTTTCTAGCAGCCTCATTTTACCTTCTTGACTTAATCTGCTGGTAATTCAATGTATTACTGACAGTGTCTCTGAAATCAATATATTTTCGATATGATGAGAGGTAGCATAATCTGGTATTTAGTGAAGAGGTAACAGAATAAATTAGAATAAATTCTACTCTAAATCTTGTCTGATATATATGTTTGAGTTTGGTTTAGAGATAGGATTTCTGAAAGCGTTGCTCTATTACTGAGTAGATTTTTTCAGTCTGTAGTTTGAATTAATGCTGTGAATTGGTCAGAAGAAGGAAAATAAAAGATTGTGTCTAAAATATGAAGTTTTGGGAGACCATGAATTTTTTGCAGTACTTCTTGAATTTGAAAGTGTTAATTTTTAGGTTTTTTTCCTGATTTTCTTTTTTATCTTTTCTTGCCTCTCCACCTTCTTTTTCATTTTTTTTTGGCTTTTGCAAATGAAGGAGAATAACACAAAAATTTGGGAGAAAGAATGACATATCAGAAATATTTTAAATTGGTTTTTTGGTAGTTTATAAAAAAACCAAACATTTCAAAATTGTTAATGCCTTTTTTTAGTGTTCAGCTATGAAAAATACTTGCACTTTCTTTTTATTCTTCTACATGACTACCGTATTAATGGCTTTGTGGACTTTGCAATGGTCCTTATACACAGCTGTCAATTCATTAGTCCCCCTGTATCCATTTTCCTAAAATCATGCCCACAAGTCACATTAGCTTTCAGATTATGTGTGACAGGTGAAGTGGTGGAGCAGAACTGCAAGAGATCTGGTAGTGGAAGTCATAATGTGAAGCTCAGTAAGTATGCAAACACAGAGACTTTGGGTACAATATTTTACTAGAATTAGTAATGCCTTATGTGCAGCAAGATTATCAGGTTGGCATCTTCACCTTACATTGTCTCTCTTATGCAAGATGAGTGAAAAGGTAAGGTTTTCTGGACAAAAAATATCAGATATATAAACCTTTGAGAAGGAAAACAAGTATGGCTGCATTTATTTTACTAAATAAAATAGAGCCAAGGACCACTCTTTGCCCTTGAAACCAAGCAGCACAAACTGGCCAACACTATCTCCAGTGTTCTACATATCATCCATCTAGGCCTATTATGCTATCATTTCTGAGGGCATTTTTATCAATTCAAAGTTTCTGAGATAATGTGAGTAGATTGTTTTGATTTCCAAGATAAATCTTGGAGTATGTGTTACATGCCTTGGAGTTTGGCTTGTAGAAAAATCTGGGTACTAGTGGGTATAAAGTTTAATGTTGGAAGACTGTGAAAAGAGACCAATTGGGTTGTGTTTTCGCGGTGTATACCAATGTACAGTATTGGCTCTGGCCCAAGCCCATGCACCATGTGAGAGAGTGATAGCTTGCATGGTCCAAAACTGTCTTAGAAAGTATGGATAATCAGCAGGCAGTGCTTAAGTTTGCTCTCTGTCCCTGTTTTGTTCAGCAGTACCTATGTAACCTGTAAGAATATCTAAAAAAGACCTTCCTCCCAAGATCTATGCAAAGGTGCTGGTGTAAATCTTTGACAATGTCTGATAGCACAAAACACAGCTTTAAATGCAATAATGATCTACAGGGCAGCCCCAGGAGGACGCTTCTTACTTAAAAATCCACTTTCATGTCTTCTGGGGCTGCTCAGCTTACCTGGCTGGATATGGCTGTACCCAAAACTACCTATGGTTGGGAGGGAATGCTGCATACCTCAGGCACTGAGCTCTCAGGTATTGTGTTCCCTTTGCAAGACCAGACACTTTAGACAGAATTTGTACCTTTGTTCATTTGATACTGAGTACTTTCTGAATTGTTTTAACTGAAAAGCTGTGCATTCGTGAAGGGAAAATAAACCTTTTTCTTGTAGTTTATTCATATGATAATTTTAATATATTTTGATAATTTGCTTTAGGTTTTAAAACAACTCAGAAATTTTTGTTTTGTTTTAGATTCTTTTGGGGGTTATTACAAGTATATTTCAGATCTGTCCCAATGTATTTTTTACCCAACAGGTAAATTTTTTTCCCAAATTACCAACCAAAATGTGCCTCTGAGATGCCTTTTTCATCAAAAGGGTTTCATTCTCTTAGCATGGCAATTAGGTTGATTATTTCTAAGTGTAGACAGATCCAGTCATGCTAATGGAGTTAATTACTTCTGTCGCAGTAAAATGGTTGGGAGGGATTTGCCTAGGCACTAACTGTGCCATTTGCCCCAGCTGTATGTGGGCTGGGAAGTGTTGGACAGCCTGATTTGTATGATGATTAATGTCTAGAGGAACTCTGCCAGGCACCTAAGAGCCTTTGTATAATTTTTTTGAGTTATTTGGAGAAAATTACAAATGCTGACATACTTTTAGAAAACAACATTTCAAGGGCTCTCCAAGATGTCTTGAAAACAGGTGAACACTTAACAGGGGAGCTCCCAATCTATTTGCCAGAAGCTTCCTGTGTACCTTAGAGCGGTCAGAAAAGCTGTTAAGGAAACTGCAGAATGTGCTAGATCTAATGTCTGGACCAAAAAGCTGGGTAAATAAGAGTTTTAGAGAAAAATTGAGAAGTTTGATAAAATCAATAGAGACAAACAACAATAGGTCTGTGGACTGAAGATCTTAACCACAGTGTGGTGGGTTGACCCCGGCTGGATGCCAGATACCTACCAGAGTCACTCTATTTCTCCACCTCCTCAAATGGACAAGAGAGAGAAAACATAAAAGACTTGTGGGTTGAGGAAGGGGGGGCATTCAGAGGTATGGCATTTGTCATCCCAAGTAACCATTACGCATGATGGAGTCCTACTTTCCTGGTGGTGACTGAGCACCTGCCTGCCGACAGGAAGCTGTGAATGAATCCCTTGTTTTGCTTTGCTTGTGTGTGCAGCTTTTGTTCTACCTATTAAACTGTCTTTATCTTAACCCATGAGTTTTTTTCACTTTTACTCTTCTGATTCTCTCCCCCATCCTAACTGGAAGGAGTAAAAGAGCAGCTGCATGATCCTAATTACTGGCTGGGGTTAAACAACAACATGAGTTAAATATTTCAGGGAGGAAGCAGCTCCAAATCCAGGTGTAACATTGGTGGAATCCAAGAGGGAGTCTGCTCCAAATACCCTTGGGAAAAAATGTGCAGAAAGTTAAAAGGAACAGTCTCTAGTGGTTGCAGACACAAAAAATGTAAAAATGGTTTTAAATTTTTCAGAAAACAAACCTCTCTTTTGGGTTAGTACCACAATTATTCAAATGACAGTTCAGGCAGAATATAAGAAAGAGTAGAAACTTTGGGACAAATAATTGATTTAATGGAGAAATAAACTTGGAGGGAAATCTTTGAAGTTGGCTTATTTATGTGTGTGAAGTTTACATTAAAGTGTACATACAGTATAATAGAAAGGACATTATTTGAAAATTTATCTTGGCTGGCTCATGAAATATCAAGATATCAGTATTATGACTTTCTTAAAAAGATTAAGTATAGTAGAGTTGACTCATCCCATTTCTGAGCACTGACATCAAAAGCAAAAAACAAAACCCCCAGACAACCAAGTTAAAATTAATATTAGGAAGAACCATGACAGTCCAGAAGAATGCAAGAAATAAGCTAATAATCTTGGAAACACATGTCCAGAAAGAGCTTTTCCCTCAAGGAAAAAAGAAATATATTCAGAAAAAGAACATAGGAAAAAGGAAAAAGAAACATATTCACATATCATGATGTCACAGAGGACCATTATGGTTATCAGCTGGTATCCTTCATATTTTAAACGTAATTCCTGGTTTTATAAATAATAGCTTTCTACTTTAAAATTAGTTACTGGAAAGAATCTGCTAGTAAAGAAACCCAATTTTTGCAATTTTAATAAAATGTTTCACTTATATCTGGGAAAACTCAATAAATACAACAGCTGATATAAAAACTTATCTTCTCACCCAGTGGGTGATCTTTCCAAGTGCTCTCCAACCTAGGAGAAATGCCATGACTGAGGATCATAATCCTCAAAAATTAAGTAAGACTAGCAAATTTATGAGAAATGAACTTGGGTTATGATCCTTATCAGTATTGAGTAAACATTATAATAATATTCTAAAATATTATACTGCAGGAAAGCATATTCTTGGAGACTTTGGGTAGGTGTACCAGTCCATAGTCCTAGAAACATCTA
>JAOXJM010000023.1:55036136-55050500 GCA_026413425.1 Tringa solitaria
AGAAATGTTTATCATAAAAGTACGCTTTACTTACAAAGAAAAAAGCAATTAGCATTTCACTCCAATTACCCTATGTAATCATCATTTTTAGTATAACATTAAATTCATTATTCTTCGGAAAGTGTTCTCTGAATGCTTATGCTAATTCATTGGATATAACTTTTATCTTTTATCTATTTATCATTAACGAAATTAAATGAAACAGGAATTATGTCAAAAAGAAATTTTTCAGGCAATTTCAAAGCATTGTTTGAATTTTTATTTTTAAGATTTCCATTACAATTAAATATGAATAAGGTGTAATTAGTTTACATTTAAATAAAATATCTTGTTTTGAAATACAAAACAGATATGTCAGGAAGACGAATCTCTGTAAAAATATTGATGTGAAAAGTATGTTGATTTTTTTTTTCTCATTATAAGTCCTGGTTTTCATGAAGTGATATTTTCTGATGAAATGAATGTTTTCCCCTGAAAAGTTCCTGCTAGGTCTAATTTCTTCTGAAATGACTTCTGCTGTATAAATCCGTGGTTCAACTTCAATTAAATTATCTTTTTATTGTCTCCCACAAACCAGGAGACATATGATATTGTCATCATCTCTGTGGAGACAAGTTTCAGACATTGATTTTATTAAAAATAGTAATTAATTTCTTTATAAATTCTTCCAAGATCCACTTAAGTAATTATTACTCTGAGCTATAAAATACAAAGATGTATGTAAAATGTCATTTAAATATTAAAATACTTACTTTTATTTGTTTTCTTCATAAGTTTACAGAGAAAGTTGTAAAAATGCCATGCTGTTAGATACATTCAAGTACCATAAAAAATTATCTAATGTCAGTGCCCAAGCACGGAAAAAGTTCATGGCATATAACACTATGAAAATGAAAGGTTACAAATGTTTGAATCAACTACTTAAATAAAAGTTAAGCAGCAAAATACAGGTGTTGTTTAAATGTTACCTTTTGTGAACACACAGCTTAATGAAGATTTTAATTTCATATTTTTGCAAATGCCAAGCAATCAGAGCATGTTTAAAATACTAAGAATATATATTAATATTAGAAATATAGCTATCATGTTTGTGGGGGACATCTGTATTCTGTTCCAGGCTGAATATACTTTTGGATTTTGATTTGCTTGTTGGCAGAAAACTTGGGAAGATTTTATCACAGTTCTAAAACTAGCAGTTGTTCTCTGTGCTTTGCCTTGGAACAGCTACCACGAGAGACCACTGCACCTCTGAAGAACAAGCTAAAACTAATCATCTCTCTTCTGACACCAGATGTTAGCCAGACTGGTTCATGGGGTTAATGTGGGCTACTATGATTGTCATGTGTATGCTTCCTGCTAAAGAATGGCTGCAGATATTCTTAAAAAACACCTACAGCTTTCAGCTAGGCACAGACTCCACAACTCTCTTGTCATCAGATATTATCCTAATGTTGCAGTCATCTATTCTCCTTCTCCCCCAAAACTTATTTGAAGATTGATGTTGCTTCTTTCTCTAGTCTTGGTTTTAATAACTCTGTTGGAGCCATATAGCTCCCACCTTCATTTCTTATTTAACAGAAAGGGGAAAGAAAACTCTGGCAAGAGCAGTGTAGGCTTATATTATTATTTTGTGGATGACAGAAGCTGCTAGAGGAAAATGCCAGAAGCTGAATAAGGAGAAACCTGTCTGATGGCTGATTTCAGGTAGGCTGACATGTTCAGTGACCCACAAAGGTGCAAGGAGGGGTTAGCGGGTGGCTCTGTTGGGAGAAATCTGGGGCTCAATGAAGAAGAATTTCAGATTTCCTTTCTTGTAGCAAAATGTCTTGCTCTTTTCCTTGAGCAACCAGTCACGGGAGACATAATGGTCCACCACCACCACCTTCACGTTGGAGCCTGATTCTTTTGCCCAGCATACTGACAATTTTCCCAGTTTTATCAAAATCCACATTACTTTGGAGACTTCAGTCCCAGGAGTCATGTGACAATGACTGAGCATTCATTTTCATTCTGTGATAAACTTGTGGCAGATGAGAGTCGCAGGACATATTAGAGGACCTCTACATTCTTTAGATCTTTGGGGTTGCTACAATTTGGGGTGTTTTTACATAATGCTTGGTGACAGCATTATAGTCACTTCAGGTTTTTTTTTTTTTTGTATCACAGTAGTGGCTCTTTATCTTTATTGAGCTGAACATTTAGGAAACATATTTCCTAAATACAAATGAAAACATTTATTTTTTTTCTTGCCTTCTCCAGAGTATTGTAGCTTTCTTTGCTACTTAAAATGTATGGTCTATTTCAGAGAGAACTGAATGGTGCTTTAAACATAGTTGTGTTACACTGAAAGGACATTCTTTAACTAAACATTGATAATAAATATTGTCTTCATGGCATTCAAATACAAAAGAATATGTGGTCTGATAAACTAACTCAGCAGGGTATGTGTAAGGTGTGGGTGGTTGTACAAATTTGTCTGTCTTTGCCAACCCTCTGGAGAGAGGTAAATCAAGTCCATAAACTAAAGTATCTTGCTCTCTGCATGCTCCTTCCTTTAGCTGTCGATGCAACATAGCTGATTTGAAAATCATATAAGAAATGCTGCAAAAGCTATGTTTTGAAAAGACAGCTGATGATCTGGATGAGGAGGTGGCAGGGGCTACACACAGACATGGGGGAGTGGACGCAATCTGTGACAGTCGTCAGTCAGCAACTGGCACCTTGCCATTGGGCTATTTCATCACACAAAGGTAAGATGACTGTCAATGCCTCCAGAAAACCATCCCTGTGTGAAGGGGCTCGCTCTTCTGCCCACATATCCAGATGCTGAAGGACTTGCTTGACCTTGTGTAGACACAGGTTATTATTACACACTAAAAGAAGCACTCATATGTTACTAGTGCCCTGGGATTTAAGTGGTGATTAAGCAACTAGTGGTGCTGTGAGGTAGCAGCAATTTGGTAAGCACCTATTATCTGGCCCAGAAATTATACTTCAGGATGAATGAATGGGCTTCCAGCACTCCACAGGCTGTCTCTCCAGTGCCTGTCGCCGAGATCCTCCTGGCCAAGCTGCTGCAGATATTTGTTTTTGCCTAAAGTATTTCTGTTGATGATTTGCAGACCTTGATGCAGATTCATGTGCATTAGCACAGATAATTGCCTGGCTGGGTGCTCACTAAATCTACCATCTGAACGCCTGGACAGAAGGGGCTCTATTTTGTCTGGGTAATATGGGTAGCCATAAGATTTCAGTGTTCACTGCTGGTTTAAACTGTTATAATACACTTTACTGGTTTGGCTAATGAACCTGAGCCTTAATACTGGAACATCTGATAGAAGAAAGTTTAATTACATATGGAACAGCTGTAAGTTGGTGCTTAAATATGCATTTTATGAGATGAAAATAACATTATTTTGAACCCTCTAGAATGTTCATGTGTCTCTTGTTATTCATATTATTAGGACACGTAAGAATGAGGAAAAACTTCTGGTGAAGAGGGATGTGCTAGTGAGTGATTGTTTCCAGATCCAAGTCAGAAAAATGAAAAGTGCACTGTTGAGCTAGAGCTTTGTCCAAAAAGCTCTTGTGACTTTTCTGAGTTTTTAATCAAAACAAATAGGGCACCAAGAACACCAGGAACAGAATCTGAAAATCATCACTAAATTTTGAAGTGGAGGAGACAAATGAGTACCTGTTAATGAAAGAAAGATGCAATCAAAACACATCGACCTAGCTCTTTCTGTGGGGAAAAAGGAATGGTGACTGGATACAAATAGAGCACAGAGAATCTGTCAGCAGGAATCTGGAAGTTTGAATATAATTTTATTTTAATGGTGGTAAGGTTTTTTGTGGGTTTGTTTGGCTTTTTTTCCTCAGAGGCAGCCATCGGATATAGAGATGAGATCAAAACCGAAAATTGCATAGGACTATGAAAGACTTATAGAGGATTTTTTTTCAGGAAGTACTAATATAACTGAAATTCAGGAAGACCCCACCGTTTTTCAACTCTGTTGTTCTAGAAAGATCAAAAATTCAAGTGAAGCCTGAAGAATTATTTTCCTTATTTAGAAGGAACAAGCAAGTCAGTGGACTAAGCTTTTATTTCACCTCCTGCCAGTTCCTTACCGCACCATGACATGTCACAGGCTGGTAGGTGATAGAAATGGGTTTAGAAGAACCTGAAGCCTGTGAATAAGGATTTCACAGATTCAGTTCAGCAATGAATGAATTTCTAGGAAGCCAGGTGAAACTTTTGTTTCAGCTCTGATTACAAGAGGCTGAGAAGAACGTCACTGTAAGTACAGAACTGTACCACCCTGAGAGGGTTTTCCTCTCTGAACATCCCTTTGCTCTGTGAATGTGAGAAGGCAAACGTGGCTTACAGTTTTTTACAGGCTGCAGCAAATATCTCATTGTTCCACAATAACCCAGCACTATTATTTTTAATTTTTTTTTACTGGCAAGACTCCCCTGCATCATTTCTTCTGTAGAACTCAGGAATTAACATTTAGGGGAGGAAAAAATATGTTTGCTGTCTAGAGAGGACAGCATGGTTTAAAAGCTTATTTTTAAAAATTTGCCCCTCTATATTAGTCAAACCACTATAAAATGTTGGAAAATGAGGCATCAGTCAGGTAACAGATAGACACAGTGTTAGAGAAGTAACATATAAAATGTATTCCTTCTGAGAATGTTGCGTTTGTGCCTTAAATTCAGCACCTCAGAAATTTGCTGTAGAGACTTTAAAAAGAAAAAAAAAACGAGCTCTTACTGTGTTTCATGATGATTGAGGAAATGCAAATTGTTTGCAGAAGGCTTGAGCCTTCCTTTGAAACTGTAATTCCAATGTGAGAAGAAAAAACTCTCAGACCATGTCTGGCTGCAAGTGTTTACTGAGCCGAGAGAAAGCAGGTATATTAATAAGCGTCGTTTGCTGCCTTGTACAAAATAGCAGTGTCTAAACTTCAGGGAGCTGTAAAGCACCACACGCCCTGGAGTGCTGGTGCCTTCCAACCTAGCTCGGTTATCTGTCCTGATCACTGAATGACTCTTTTATGGTCTATTTCCCTATGTTTTCCTCTCATGGAAATAAGGGAAGAGAGAATGGGAGAACGCACACCTGGGCAGCATCCCAGCATAGAAATAAAGTCCACAGTAATCCAGGAATGGGATGTTCGTATTGTGTGGAAGCTGACCAGCCTCATAATCCCTGTCACAGAGACTGAGTAACCACGTGGTCAAATGGAGCTGATGAGGAATTGTTAATACCAAAGCCAAATTAACATTAGATGTGAAGCAACCAACACTTAAACATCCAGGGTAATATGAGCCCTGATGAGTAACACAAGGCTCTGCCTGTTTCTGACCACAGCACCGTAAGTGGCTTGTTTACCATGAGATTCAAATGAAGCCTCATGAGCAGTGGTTCAGGGAATTTTTGAATTTGATGATGAAATGTTGATAAGCCAAAAAGCTAATTTTTCATTTGGTATAAAGTAATGGTATATTGCACAAATGCTATTCCAGCTGAAGGTTCAGCCAATTAACATGGCAGTTCATTAAAAAGATTGAATATTATTGGAGTGGGGGAAGATTGTTAAGCACCAGTTGCAGGCTACCTTTAAGAGCATCATATCTGTAACAGATGCTAGCTGTCAAATCTCCTGGGAAATGCATAAAAAAATGTTGCAGACACCAAATAGTCCTTTACACAGTGTACTCTCCAGCTTCTGGAAAACATCACTATGGATACTTATTTCTAGAGAATTTTCATTTGTTTCATCAATGAAAGCTGATACTTTTTCCCCATTAAAAAAAAATAAAAATCTAGTGCTTGAATGTAAGATTACATATGGTAAATAAAAATATTCTTTCTTTTTTGGCTGCTGTAACAGTCAGTCCTGAAGCTGATGGAAAATGCAGAAGAGGGCCTAGAAAAGATTATTTAGAAAAAGTACATTACACTGGAAGATTACCATTTATATTATTATCCCACAATGTATAAGTCTCCCAGAAGACTTGACGGTGATTCAACGAATGTGAGTTGATATGAGGCATGTACAAGGCATCCTTCTCATGTTATGTAATTTATAAAATAGAGTGGAAGTCTTAGGAATTAAATAGATGAACAGACTCTCTGCTGAAGCTGCACAGGATGGACAAATTAAGGAATAAAAGAAAAGTGGCAATTTGGAGATCTCCAAAAGAGGTATTGTTCTCCTTCCTCTGTGTTTCCAACTGCACAAAAGGGAGCAGAGGTAAAATCAGAGTCCTCAAACAGTAGTTATAAAGCAAAACATCCTGGACAAATGAAGGGAGGCGGATGTGAGGCTGACTGAGAAAGCAGTGAGGTGCAACACAAGACAAGAAGAAGAAGGAGAAAACGGCACAGAAAGGATGTGGCCTCCCACCCTCAGCTCAGGGTGGGAACACAACACTGTTGAGCAGGACTCCTGCTCATACAGTGACAAACAGAGAGCTTGAATGGACAGCTTGAAAAAGAGATTATTTCAGCCCACATTATCTGTCTGACTATAAGGTATATGTTTTGAGATGGAGGTTTCACTTCTCTGGTTGAATGTTTTGCCTCTGCAAACTATTTGCCAACAAACAAACTTGCTGTTTCCATCTGAAGGTGGTCCAAGTATTTAAAGTACACACATATGAAGCTGCAAGAAGCAGCTGCAAGAAGCTTGGAGATCCTTAGAGTCAAAGTCAGGCAAGAATGTCAGGACAGATTCACCCTGTGGACAGCACTATTTTCTGCTTCTGTAACAAAATATATATAAAAAAAAAAAAGAGACAGAATGAAATCCTATTGTTTCAGTTGGATGTTCACAAACTGAGGGAGAAGTGAGGAAAAAGCACAAGCTTCACGTATGCAGAACCTTTTGAAAAGAGAGGAAGTAGATGTGGAATTGCATGGCAAATTTCTCCCAACTACGAATTCGGGAAATTTTGCATTTGATGCAAATGCGCTGCATGACAAAAACAGCAGCAAAAAGCTTTCAGCCTGGGATGTCTGGACCCACAACGAAAATGCCAAGAACGGCAGAGGAAATCCACTTAGAGTGATTTTGCTGCTGGTGCTACCGTTCAAGCACTTTTTAGAGCAAAACGCACATCCTTTGTTTAACGAGTGCCTTGACACTTCCACTGACGTCCCCACTGAACTGGCAGGGCCCTGGGTTTTCGGGCTCTCTGGTGCTATTGCCACTTGCACAAAAACACAAGTGTATGAAGCCCCTGGCTCCCAGCCCCTGTGGTGGTACCTGCAAGGCTGTCCTGGGAAGACACTGAGGCTACTGATGCCCTTACTAAAGCTGGCTGAGGGTAAGCAGGCTGCAGACTTTGGCAAGGATTAGGCAGCCCCAGCATTTTGTTGCCCTTTCTGGCTCTGAGGAGGAGCCCTTCAGTGTTCCCCATCAAATCAATTCAAGAACAGACACAAATAAGAACTTAAGCTTTTCCGTTTTTGCTTCTTTCCAATTTATATTTGACTGAAATTAATTACTGATTTTATTTTTTTTTAGAAACACCTGTAGAAGTGTTTTAATGTCCAAGAGCTTTTTTGCTTCCTCCAACTCTATCATTAGTTTCACCCAGATGAGCATCCCCAAAATCTTGCCTCACAAAATTCAGAACTGTTTTGAGGTTTCTGAAAGCCACCAAAACACAAGACCTGTCATTTGGGTTCCTTAATCAAATGTTACACTTTGCACTCAGCTTTGACATTTGTAAACATTTTTTTGTAATATTGCTTACGAATTCTCTCAATTTTTAATTTTCCCAAAGTTATTTTTCCTTTTGTTGGACCTTGCCATTTACTTTCTTCACTCTTAATACTGTGTGGTGTTGTAGACAGAAAAAAATATTTTGACATTTATAAATGCTTATACAAGAATATGTATACATCAATAAAAATGTACTTTCAGTATTATTTCATTATATTCCTTATCTCTTTTTGCTTGCCTTTCCATCATTTCTCTTCTTCTCTCTTTATACTATAATTTCTTACCTCTGTTTTACCTCCAGTACTGCTTGCTTCTTTCCCACCTTCTTTATTTCCAGTCCTTCATATTTTTCTCTGCCTATGTGCACAAAACTCAAACTATTTCATTAGCAAAGAAAATGGTTGGCCTGTTGTGGGAATCATTACAGACAAGAAGATACGAGAAGCATCATTGTCTGCTTCTATGAATTTCTAGAGTTTAAATTTAATATAGTTAAAGATCAGATATTTATTTCTCCGTTTCTGCAGAGACAGACTGGGAGACATCTTCTTCTCTGTACAAGATTGTGTCATTTTCCAGGGCGTGGGAAACAGAAACACTCCACCCCCAGCTCCTGTTCACAACCAACCAACCTGCTGCTTGCACAATAAACCCAATGTTTCTGCACACCAGCGCCAGGAACTCTCTCTCCCGGGGGTGAAGTACATCCACTCGGTCACAGCCTTTGCTGGGACACAGGCAATCTTCATCCAAATTCTATACTTCTACATTTGTCTGCTTACCTTCCAGCACACTTCCCCACAGGAAAAAAAATATGTTCCCACTCAAAAAGAGGTTTTGATGAACTCAGGGTGAACTGTAGCACACGCGGCAGGAGCTGAGACCAGTTGAACATGAGTCACCTTATCAGGCTCTGTATCATTTGGGAAACGCATTCATGGTGATCACCACCCTTCATCATTTCTTCAATTCTTTATCTGGCAGAGGAGTGGTGGAGTAACTCATTTTAAAACAATTAGCTGGCAAGTGTTTTATGCTGATTAATCATGAAGAATAGGCCTTGCAAATATGAACAAGGCTAATGATTTTCTACAGTAATTTTGCAGTTTCAGTCTGGTATTTTTCAAGCAACCAGTACAGTGGAGTAAGACGAGAGACTGGCAGCCTTGTTTATCATTATGGCTATTATGGTCTTTTTTTTTGAGGTGCAGTTCTTAATTGTCTTACAATTTTGGCATACTTGTCATCTGAACTTTAAAATTTTCATTTCCAGTTTTTCATTTGCAGTTTTCTGTACTTTTACTTTTTCGAATACTTTTTCAAGACTAGAGAAATATAAGGGGTTTTCCACATTAAAAAATAACACCCCCCTACCAGTACTTTGGCAGTGGAGCTGTAGTTCAGAATCTGCCAGGTGCATCCTTTGTACTAAGAATAAGCCTATTGCCATTCTCACTTAAAAAAATAAATGAAAAACCACCCACATGTGGACAAATTATAAATCTTTGGGCAAAAAATTCCTTTTCTCAGTGAGTCAGTCAAGGGACATTAAGCCTGCACAGAGAGTTTGTATTAGACAAGAAGGATTTCCTTCCAGCCCTCAGCCCTCAGTCTTTCTATCTGAGGTCCTGAAATGTGAACACATATGAGTAAAGGTGTATAAAATAATGAATGGTATTACTGTATTCTGCATCGTTCAATGAACTAGTGGCCATCAAGTGAAGCTAGTAGGAGCCAGGTTCAAAATAGACAACAGGATTTTAGTAAAGTACCATATTCTAAAATTCCAGTTATAGGTAGACAAGTTCAAAAAAGTAACTTCTTTTTTTTTTTCCTTTGTTTTGTTTCACAGATAAATGAAAGAGAAATAAGTACAGACTAATTTATAGTATAGTGGTTATTTCAGAAGGACTGAAGAAAATTCCCTCCTTGGTCCTTTACAATGCACCTCTTCAGGCCTGGCATTACAAATTTATTTGTTCAATAAAACCATAAAACAGATGTTTGTAAGAGACTTCAAGAGATAAAGCATCCATTCCCTATCTCGCAAACAAGATCAACTTTGAAGATCTGCAGAAACTACATAGTTATAAAACAACACAATATATACCTCATTCTCCTTTCTACTGTAAATTACAGACCCATCTCCAAACAAATTATTTAGATTACTGAACAGGATATTTATGAAACTTCTCTGAACTGCATTTGGCAAGACATTGCTTTTTAAATACAATTGCACTTTCAATTGGACTGACTTATGTTTCAGTCACACCAAAAAACACTGTCAGCAAGCTTTCATTGTGAGAAATTTAAGCTTAAAAGGTAACTAGAATGCTGACCAAATATTTTAATGACAGTTTTGATTCAAATGAATATTAAACAAAACCCAGACACTCAATATTTGATCTTTAAGGGTTTAGAAAATTTGGAGTTTGGGGAACCAAGACGGCTAAATTCAAACACTTAAAACTACAAGAAGCTGCTTAACAGTGAAAATGACGGGAGCCTCTAATGAAACAGATTAAAGGGAATTGTCTCAGCTATGAAAGGATGCTTTTGCCCTTTGGATCTGACACAATAATCACTGCAAGGCTGTTTTTATAATTGCAAGGAAGTAAGGAAAACTCATAAAATTATATGGAATGCTATAAATGATATGGATTATTACATTTAGTGTCAGTTCAGCCACAGCAGTTCTGAGTTAAGAATGACACTTATTTACTCTGAGTTATAAAAGAAGTCAATTATATGGGCAGTCTTGGCTTGAAGAATAGGATAAGGAGGCAACTGCCTAAGGCAGCAGGCTGGGGACAATGACCTGCACACCTGCCACTGCTTGAAGAGATGACACAGGCTCTTCCAGACTGAACTAACACATTCTCACCATCATTGCTCATTACTGAGCTTGTTTCAGCTGAGGGAAGAGCTGAGCTGTGTAGGAATGACTCTATGAAGGGGAAAGTGGCCCCCTCTCTGCAGAATTCAGTGTGTCCACTTGCATTACTGGGCTTTGACTCAGTTCATGGAGTCATAGATTGCATGAGCTGCACTTCTTTTGGGTGAGACTAGAGGATAAAGTGTGCTCCAGGAGTGCAGCTAATGTCATCCAACTGCTAATGGACAGTCAGTCCATGGGATCTGACTAGAATCAAAATAGGGGATGAAAGTACAAATATAGACCAAAAAAAGTTCCAACATAATTAGAGAGTTGTGACTTAGTCCTCAGCACCAACTGTTTTGCTCTACGGTCTCCCTTGCACTACAATAGTTGTCAATGCAGACATAGCCATAGATTAAAAAATGTCAAACTAGAAGTTGCCTCAGATCTCTGAAGTTGCTGTTTGGTCTCCCTACTAGCCATTCCTTCAAACTCTTTTTGGTGATTAATAATGAGCTTTATCCTCACAGTCATTACTTTCTGCTAGGAGAAATTTTGAGGCCAGTGATTATTTAGTTTGAATCATATACCAAAGACCTCTGTTTTGAAACCTGAAAGAAACAGCTTTATTTCTGTGTACTATACTGAAGATAGGAAGTTCTGGCTTGGGTGGAAGACAAAAGGATCACTACCTTGCTTTTGCTTCTTGATTAATCATGAAAAAGGTGTGATCTCCTAACCATGGTACTTCCTCTTGTTCTTGTTGTGATTTTTCAGTGGAAAAGTATGTTTCAGATGACAAAAGTTTCAACGTTGTTTTTTTTTTTGTTGGCCATGATGTACATCTTTTAAAGTGAAGAATGGATGAGTCATCTTACTGGAGATTCAAAGACTGCTGTAACACAGGGCTTATTTTACTTCCACAAGCAGTCAGTTCAATTTTTTTTCATGGTGATGTGCTGCACATCTTCAGACTTCCTATAGGTACAAGAAAGAGCTCATTTAAAGCACAACTGTGGAAGTCTGAAAATATCTTATGATTGTCGCTTCTTTGAGGCACCTTCCTGTGGAAGTTTTGAGTTGATTGAACAACTTTGTGAACCATTACCTTTAATTATGGTTATATAAATAATACTCTTTCATGAGATCTAGCTGTCTGAAGATTATCTCGTCCCTGGATTAAGAAACAACAGCACATAATCCCAGTGAGAGTGGACACTCAGTTTTCTTAACTGAAATCAAATGCATAACTCCTGTGCAACTCTATGATGCTGTTGTAGTTTAACCCCTACCAGCAGCTAGGACCATGCAGCTGATCATGCAGTTCTCTCCCTTCCCTGAGAAGGGCAGGGAGAAGAGGGAGAAAAGGCAGTGAAAGGGAAAGAAAAAAAACATTTTGGCTTGAGATAAAGACAGTTTAGTAGAAAAACAACAGAAAAGGAAAATAACAACAACACTGTGCTCCTTCTCCGCTTCTATGGGAAGCTGAAAACAGTCCTTGAAAAGCACAAACATCGATTAGCAACAGCTAAAACAGTAAGCATTATTGACATTCCTTTCACAGCAACCACTAGAAAGAAAATTAACTCTTTCCTAGCTGAAACCAGGATAATGTTCTTTCCTGTGTTAAGGAAGCAAGATACATTACCATTTGCCTGCCAGTAAAGCAACTGTCAAAAGACGGGCAGGGCCATTCACTCAAGAAGTTTGTTTATGTGCATAATGAAGCAGAAATGGTACCTCTGGCCGTGGACTGCTCTCAGGGCTAAGGTATCCAATGTGAAACGTTTCATTAATCACTCACACTCACGCATACCTTTCCTATTTGGGTGCCAGCAGTGTGGATGCTGCAGAACTGATTTACTACTTCAGTCAAGACAGCATCTCCACAGTCAAGCACCTCTCAGCTCTTACAGACCAGGATATCATAGGTAGGAAACAAAAGCAGTATAATTAAGGCCCTCAATATTGCACAATGCAGTTGTTTTGTTCAGCATGGGGCAACATGAAAAGCCCAAAGAACAAGAGGTATTTCCACCACTATCTCCTGCACAGGACAGCCTTTTTTTGTTTTTTTAGGCCAATTGCAGCCTCAAAAGTGATAAGTCCTCCAGAAATCTATGCTAGCCTGAAATCAACTCTCAACTCTTCATAGTGACTTCTATCTGTAATCCACCAGTACCCATTCCTGCTTAATACACACCAACAGCTTTACCCCTTAGAGATTTTACTTTTTCTCTGTTTTCACAACTTCTGCAATCACCTTCATAGCAAATACAGTTTTGTGTTTTCATCGTACTTAACGCAGCTTGAACACTTCCATTTCTGTAGCAACTGGCATGTTTCCATAGCCTCTGAAAGGTCCCTATTTTAAACCAGCAATAAACACAGCTCAGGTTTTGTAGTGTCCTTTCACAGTAGCAAAAAAGTCCAACTGTGACAATCGACATACTGATTTGCCTCACATTTGGTGTCTTTACCTTGGCTGCTGTCTTGCACTTGCTGGCTTTCCTTGCTTTGTCCTGTGTTTGGAAAAGAGAAGTTTTATAAAAGTTGTCTTCATTGATTGCCCTGAGTCCTTTCTTTACATGAAGAATATCGTACTTTTTTCAATACTCCCTCTGATCTTTCTGTTGCCTGCTTAGATTTCTTTGTTATTCTTTTCACCTTTTAAGAAAAATCTTCAAAACAGGATAAAATGGAGTTACCTGAACTGATTTTCATTAGCAGCATCTGCCTTTTCTCTGGAGTGATTTTCTCAGTCCATCAAAGAACAACCGTATCTACTGCAATTCATAGTGACAAGCTAATAAATCTTAGCAAAGCTTTTTTTTTTTTTCTTTCCTACATTTTTCATATAGGGACTACAAAACATCTGTAAAAGTTTGCCTCAGTACTTCATTGTCAGGCTTCAAAATCACTGAGAAGCTTTAATGTTTCACATAATGCATGATATTTTTTGGCTTGAAGCACATTGGCTTGAAGGGCTCCCGGTACTGCTGACGCCGCAAGGCTGGGACTGGTGTTAGCACTGGGGAAAAATACTTCAAGGTGTCCCCAAAGAAGACAAGACCTAAAACCAGAGCTTTCTGAAGTTTTCTGAAGCTACAGGTTTTCTTGTAAAGACTCCAGATGAGCTCATTTGTTACTAATCTGCTGTTTTCTCAGAGAAAGTTCCAATTTATACCAAGCTCCCCTGATGTTATACTGGAAATGTCAGCTGCTTTAAAATACAAACTGAACATGATTCCTGGATTAAAAATCCTTTACTCCTATGTCATGTAAAAGGAAGAGAAGGAAGTACCCACAGGCAGCTATGGATAAAAAGACTGAGTTGGGGTAGGAGTGCATCAGACAAGATTTCATGTTTTTTGATCAATTTATGTCAAAACCTAAACATTCTCTCATTCCAATCTGAGTATTAAGAGATTGTAAACTTGTTGGACTGGCATCTCTAGGGAACAGGAATCTTTTATTTTCCAGCAAGTGGGAAAAATGAGACTGTAGAGATCAATTGCTTGGCTTGCCAGCAGCAGACCCGAACTGCAACACACACCGCTGCCTCGAGTCGAATGAACTTGGCTAGCCCCTAATTTGGGAGGAATAGTAACATTCAAAACATCTCTTCAAATATGTTACTCAAGTCTGTAGAGGGAAAAAAAAAAAAGGGACGTGCGTCATGCTGTCTCCTCTCTCTACCATCAAAAGACTATCTTTAGAGATGTATCTGTCTTCAATCATTGGAAAATC
>JAOXJM010000023.1:55062147-55075547 GCA_026413425.1 Tringa solitaria
ACTAGATGGCCTTTGAAGGTCCCTTCCGGCCCAGATGATTCTATGATTCTATGATTCTATGATTAATTCCTGGGATTCCTGGGGTAAAACTGAGCTTACAGTGTTACATCCCCTCTGACAAGGCATCATAGGTACCACAAATCTATAGCACTGGTGCTCTGCACCACAAAGCTATGCACCAGTGTACCCAGCTCATTTTCCAATGCCTATTTCTTACTTTTAAAGAGGTGCTTAATCACTATTTTCAACAGATACTAGTAAAAGTTAAAATACAGAAGAGCGGAAAGATATTTTTCACTCACAAACAACATACTTTCATGAATAATGGAAATATTTTGTAAAGCCACTATCTACTTACCTCTCCTCCCCTTATCTCTAGAGTTTTTTTCTCTTTTCCTCTCATGATTGTTCTCTGAGTCCTCCTGTAGTTTTAAAGAAACAGAACAGCATGTGATACATTTAGAAGACTTAGCAAGAAGGTTCCCATAGTATAAAGAAAGTGCAACTGACTGAGGAAAAAATGAGAGACTGGGAAAGACCAATGCCAAACTTTGGTAGAATATTAGGGAAAAATGGTACCATTAGAAACAAATTATTGAAGTGACCTAAAAGAAATCATGAAAGTCTTCTTGGATAATTAACACACAATTAGATAGAAAACAAGGAATGATTCTATGCTGACTGGTAGGAGGATTAATCAGCAAAATATAACTTTATAACATCCAGTAGCATATTGTCAAATGCCAGTTTATTGGACTCTGAAGATCCTGTTTTATGTGTTCTGACACAAACACATGGAGAGACTTCATCCAAAGCGCATATCATTAAAATACCTTTACTTGTCAGCAGAGTAAATTTTATCATGTATTATAAAACAAATGCAGTAAAAAATCGTATGTTAAGAGCAGCAGGGATACTTGCCACTGGGAAAATATGTCAATTCTAATACCAAATTCCTGATACTCGGCCTTCCATCTGGTACCTCTGAATATTGTGGAGACAAAATTGCACCTGTGTAGCTACAGCAGCTAGGTCTTGTTCAGAGCAAAGGATGTAACCATTGGAATTACTTTAGAAACACATCATGGCGCAATGTCTTACATAACATAGACCTCTAATTTGAGAAGCATATTCAGTAGTTTCCTTCAGAAAATGTGGCCCAAACTAGACAGCAGCATAGTAGTGTATCAGTTGAAACTGAACTTCAGTTCCATTTTATGCAGGTTCTACAAAATGCTAATAAACAACTTTATTTCAGTTGGTCTTACCTGAGACATTATTCAAACTCAGTGACAACAGTAGATTTTCATTCAAAACAATGCAGCAGAGAGGAGAAAACCACCTATTATTTGTTAATTTTCATCTAAATAAAATATTTGTCTGTTCTAATAGTGTAGAACAAGGGAAAGAATGTAACATTCAGAGTCCTGAAAGCTTTACAGAAATAATCAATATAAAGAGATGTATAACATTACATCAGTACTGGTTAGCAATAAATTAAATAGCATCGCTTTTATTCTGTTTGTAAGACCAACAAAAAAAACCAATCCTTATTTGTCAACGTAAATAATGCTGGTCTTCCCGCGCAAGCAAAATAAAATAATTTTTATTTTCTGCTTTTAATAGTTAAATAGTCTCTGAAAGGATTGCGCTGAGTGTTATTTGGAAAGCTATTATTTATTTAAAAAATCAGAACAATTTGATATTGTTCCTAATAGCCACAATACCAGCACAGAATAATGATTACAGTGAAAACGAAATGGCACTTCCATGCTGTGAATGTAATGTGTGTCTATATTCATAAACAGATGGATAGGCCACTACAGCATGTGTTCCAAAGCTTTGCATTTTTCATCATTGCACTTCACCTGCCATTTTATCAGACAGTGTTCTAAGAAACTTATGTCTCTCTTCATTATCTGCTTTAGGTAGACTATCTGAAAAATGTTATATTTCCTACAAATGAGGTCATTCCACCCTTCTTTCGCTTTTCAAGACAATTTAAATAGTATTTATAATTAGATTTAATATTGACTTTAGGGGTTCCTGCTGGTAACCTTCCACCACTGTGAAAATTGTCTATAATGAGATAGAATAGAAGATAGCCTGATGTTGACTTCAATTTGTACCTCAGTTGCAAAGGCTTTAAAGATATTTTTGCACAACCATAAAAGAACCAGGGTAAATCATGAGCATGAACATGCAGACAAAGGGGTTTCACCAAGCGAAGATGTTCCCTGAGGGACCCTTTTGCCATCCTGAAGTTAGCCTAGCTAAGGATATAAAGCTAAGGTACAAAGGATATGCAGCATGAAGTCAGCAGGGTTCAGTGATATTACAGGTATGTGACTAATGAAAGTTTCCATAAACATAATAATAAAATCTACAAGGGAAAAAGACAGGTTACAGGCAGACGTGATAACCCCCTTCCTCCTGCACCTTTTACAGGATTTATTCCTAGAGAATTCAGTGCAAGAGAAGGCAGATACAAAGTTCAACACACTACAGTTTTGATGAGACAAGAAAAGTCATTAACGCAGGAGAGAAAAGGAAAGAGAACATTAAATAATATATGTGCAGAGACTATAATGGAAAAGTGGTGGAGGAGGGAGCTGCATACTGTCAAACTGATTGATGGAAACTAGATGACTTCATAGAGCTGCTGAACTTTATCATGACATACACTTGACCCCAGAGGCATTTAAATCAAAACTCTGCTAAGTCCAGAGGAGATTCTATCCTTGCAGGCAAACAAATTAAATGCTTTGATACAGAAATAAAACATGTAATGATGGACATCTGTGGCTATTGTCACATGCTTCACTGCATTTTACTGAGCTGTCCAACATAACAATTACCCCAGGTACCTGATAATATTCATATCAGAGTGGCTGCTTTGGAGAAAAGTAGGATTAGGAGACCTGAATTTATAACACAAGTGATACCCAGAACACTGGGTGATGCAAAAACCATCCTTTTCCATGAAAGCAATGGGAAAAGTTAAGCAGATGTTGCTTCTGGAACTTTTCCATGCTTTAAAAAGATAGAAGTGAGGCTGATACTCCAGTGCTTCAGCTTCGTCATTTGCTGATTTAAAAACTCAAATAAGAAAATATTAGTACACATTTTAAGAACAGATATAGCTAGTTTTCTCTGGCTAAGAACGTAGATGAACTCCACAGAGGCCCTCACTCAAAGACCACACAGCCTTCCCATAGCAAACTGTGATGTTGTTGAATTAGTTTTGACTTTCTGTGTTTATAGCAGAAACGTGTCTTTCTGTTCCTCTTCTTTAGTGATAGGAATGCAGAGCGGTTATTAAAAGGACACTGATTAGCTCTGACCAGTGTGCCCTGGTATGTTGAAGAATAATGTAAAAGTGTAGTGTAAATCTTTCAAAAGTAACTTTTGAAAGGCCAGAACAACCTGGAGTATGTGCCACTACTTCTTTTACTGAAGAACCCAGTAATTTAAATATTCAAGGAATCTAGGATGACTGTCTTCCTGGCTTGAACCAGTCTGTCAAAACAGGAGACCTTTTCTACATGCCCTGTACAGATGTCCTGTCCTTTCATGCACAGAATGATCAATGTACTTTGAGTTCATGAATCTTCTCTAACAAAGGCAAATACATTCAACTAGGAAGCATTCCTAGGCTTCTTATTCCTCATTAAGTCTACGCAAAGCTGTTAAAAAAAGGATTCATAAGCTCCTGTGGATGATGTTATCTTCTGCTCATGTACAGAATCCAATTCACTGGCCCTCTTCATATCCCTCCTCCCTCCAAAGCATATTTTTTTTAAATAAAATACCCTAATCTAACTACACCTCAGTTCTGTCTGATTAATCACCACACTGATCAAGAACATGGAGACACTGCAATTCTGTCTCTAGATCTTTCTTTCTTTATAGGCTTTGTGTTAAGTTTTTTAAATTATTTGTGCATTCTTTCACTCAGAAATGGGCTTCTATTACCAACTCATCTTTTATAAATAATAAAATAGCCATATATAGCAAAGACTTAATCACTACAGGTTCCAATAGTGTGCTTGATATATAAAAAAATAGCATTCTTTCAGTTGCTGTCTCATTTGATGGGAATTAAAATTAGGCTGCACTGCCTCTTGAAACATTTTATTTACTTGAATATGTGCAGTTTCAATAAACAAAAGTTAAAGTAATTTTTATAGTCTTTTTCTGTCTTTATGCATTGCTTTTTGCATTACAGTTGGCACTGCTTTTCCTGAACCAATGTACACTTCATCTGGCAGCCACTTATCAAGCATTGGCACTGTTATTACCCAAGAGGCTCTGGCACAGTAGCAGATAGTGTTTGGATGATTAGTCAGTGTCATGAAGATGAGAGTAAAATTAAGAAACAATAAGTACAACATTAACACTCTTAGGCTTAGAGAGAAAGAAATTACAGAAGCTCCTGGAAACAAATGACATTGTTCCTAATCAAACTGACAGTTATAAAACTAATTAGTTTTGATTCACAGAGAACTAAAGGTATTTTATGTTCAAGGACTTTTTAAAAGATGCTTCTTTCGTGTTTACTTCCCAGGAAATACATTCTGGCTTTTGTTTTACTTTAAAGTGCTAAGAAATTTTCTGGTGTTTATTATCCTGCCCATAGACTTCTTGAAACTCTAGGCTGATTCTACACTTAGAATGGTTTAAGTGTAAACTAAGTTTGGAGACATCACCCTAGGTCAAGTCCACTCTCAGAAAAGTGTATCACATAAAGTTATGCTGTGAACTTCATATCAGAGTATGACCGTAACTTCATTATCTTGACCAGGATAACAAGCCTGAATTCATTTCCAGTATGTCATATTTCACAGAGATATTGTCATTGTTGATGTTGACCTAGCACAGATTATTAAAAATAGGAGTGAGATTTTAGATTATTTGTACAAGTTTCATAGGAGAATCAATAGGATAGTGTTTCAATCTGCCAAAGATCTTATAAATTTGTAGACATTTAAAAAAAAATAGAAGGCGAATTGAGAGGGACTAGAAAGAGTATCAGATTCTGAAATTTATGTCTGATTGGCATAACAGCAACTTCATGAGATTATTTACGTTCTGTAACACAAAAGGTCATGAAATCTCCACAGAGGTCAATAAGGGAGGATATATATAACAAGAAAAGGTCTCTATTCAATTACAGAGTACAGGAATTATAAGAGCAATGAGAAAGCTTGAGAAAGGCATAAGTGTTGCCATGGCTACAAGATAATATAAATAGGGATTTTTTTTAATAACCAGAAGAATCACCCTATAAAAAGGACATCCCAATGAGAGAGTTTTTAGCTTTAGTTGTGGAGTAGGCAGAGCCAGACACAGCCAGACACAGACCTCAAGGTCCTAGGATGCCCTTTTATAGAAAAATGAAGAAAGTGAGTAAATGGGAGACTATTCGAGACTGAAGGCTCTCCACAAATTACAGTATTAAAACTAAGCAATTTTAGGAAGAGTGACCCAAAAATGGCAGATCTCCTAGTCCTTACACATAAAGGAAACAGAACATTTATTGCAAAATAAATGTCAATAAACTCAGGGAGTTGTTAGGCAAGTCTAATGACAAAAGGGATTAAGGAAAGCTGGCAGTTCCTCCAAGTTAAAAAACAAGGATGAAAGATAACCTAATCTACTGCAAGGAAGAATTGGGATGTGTAGTCAGAATTAGATCTGGATGTCTTCTTCCATGATTTCAGCCTCAAGGAAGCATAAAGAAAGTGGCAAGTAAAATAGAATACATGAAGCATATAGATAAATACTGTACGCATACAGAGACAAATAAAATAGGCTGAGGTACAAACTGAAGCATATCTCACAAGTGATATCTAGGATATCCAGAAACAGTTATATGAACTAAGGAAAAGGTTACCCAACACACAAGAAAATCTATCAAAAAATAGTGCCATGCAAATTGGATTCTTTAAAATCATTTTTAGACAGCTCCTTCAAAAGAATTCTTGGCTTAGGGTAAATGAAATTAGGTTGGCGGATTCAGATCAAAGCAAAATATTTCAGACTGGGTGCAATATTTGGAAAATTAAAGGAGGAGTGACTAAACATCAAGGTTATTTAAAATTACCATCAAGAAATAATGGAAGAAAGGTAAGGTAGCAAGCAGCTAACAAAGGTGGATTTTCAATGACCCTCTTTCAAAGGATAGGGAAAGAGGAGATGAAGAATTACAGATCAGTAAATTTACTTCAACTCATAGAAAGATACGAATGAGACAGAGTAATTGTGACTATCTAGAATAAAACGGAGGACTAAAAATCAAGACAGATGTCAAAAAACTTCAGACAAACCTGATTTTTTTCATCAACAGGAAAACTGCTTTTATGGAAAGACTACCAGGTATATTTTGTCTTTAACACCTTTGATACAATCTTTATTAGGATACCATGCACTAGCTCCCATAACTACAGGAAGGATGCAAAACAGTATTATGTTGAAAAAAGTGTCATACATAATTCATTAGTAAAATGGAAGGACAGACCAAGTGGCTGTGTACAAGGGATCTCCAGTATTTTCCACATTTTCATTAACATCCTAAAGAATAGAATAAATAGTATGGTTATTGATTTAGCAGATTACATGATCCTTGAAAGCAGAGAGGTATATTAGAGGATAATTTGCTCATGAGAAAGGGAAAAAATAATCTAAATACTATGCAATTTGATAGGTGCAAGTAAAGTATCTTTGCAGGTATAGTTGCAACACAAATAAAAGTTGGAATATAAATAAGGCAGCAAGCATTTCTAAGGCAAAGGATATTGGTAATTTCTGACCACAAGTTAAACACGTCAGTAATGACATAGCAAGAAAGGCAAATACCATTTCAGAGTGCAAACAGAAGTGTAATTTACAATTACATGAAGCAATAGCCCTTCACTTGGTTCAGTGTCGATAAGGTCTTAGCTTGAGAACTTTAAGAGCATTCGCCAATTGGAGACTTTCCAGAAGAGAGCAATAAGAATGATCAGAAGCTTAAAAAACGTGACCTATGGGGAAAGAGTGACCAAACCAAAGAGTAGGTAAATCAAAAAAAGGAGAATAATCCCTGACTGAATAAAAAATACCAGTAAAGGCAAAAAGCTGCTGCAAACAGGAAGAAAATTATCTGTTTTCACTGTGCAGTGTGATTGTAGAAAAAAACAAGTTGCCTGAAGTGGCAGAAAGAAACATAAGAGAAACCTTTATAATAGTGTCAGTGACAGAGCATTTGATTAAATAATCTATGGGTGATGTGGAGTCATAAGCACTGCAGATCGTTAAAAACAACTTAGTCAAATACGCAGGATTCAGCAACCTAAGGTTAAGTTAATGCCGCCTTGAGACTGCAGAAAAAGAGTAGTTGAAATGCCAAAGTTTCTTTTCTAACAAATATTCTATGATTTCATAAATACATATAATATGGGAAACTTAGGATACAAAGAGGAAGATCATCTCTTTCGTATTGGTTTGTACGACATATTAGTCATTTCAGACGTTGAAATGATTTTTTGTTAACTGTTTCTTGCTTCTGTTTATCTATCCAATATATCAAAAAGCTGTGAGTTTACAATGAAAAGTAAGGGCTTGTATTTTTTCTTTTTGCTATCAAGTGAAACGTAACGCGACCCCTAACAAATATGTCTCACTCTTAAATGTGCGCATTTAACCTTCCAGCCAAACAACATTTCTCTTTCTTGTGGTTCAATATATCACATATACAGCTATACACTTGTTTCTGTGCTCACCCAAACATGTAAGATTCAAACCATTTCTCATCAATTGAAGTAAACTGAGGATGTGGCAGTAACATTACTCAGCAAAGACAAACTATCACTGTGATTAAGTGGAACATTTTGATACCTGAGCTAAGTTACTGATGAAAAATGGACTTTCAGTGTCCACTGCATCACAAGATGATAAAAAGATCTAAGAGAAGTGAGTGGAAGTTTTAATGAGGCTGTAAAAGCAATGCTAAGAGTGGTTTGTACAGACATAAATAACTAACATGCTTGCTGAGCTCCCAGAGAAACAGGTCAAGGTTGTGTGCAAGATAGAAAGCAAGAAGCTTTCTATCAAATCTTTGTTATTGTGTCATCTTTGTTCGGTGCATTACACGTAAAAGCACTGAAAACATTCTGTAATGAAAATAATAGACATTAGCAGCAAGTTTTTTCCATATATTTCACAAATTTAACATCAAGAGAGGAAAAAGTTGAAACTTTTCATAGTTTTCATAGAACTCTTCTGCAATGCACAGAATGTGCTGTATACGTGAATGCATATCTGTAGCTGCTAACCCTAAATATTACATACCGTGTGGGAGAGGAAATACTGCTTGCAGCTTATACTCTTTCTGGCAGAGCACAAGCTGGGAAACTTCGTGTGACCATTGACTGAAAATTTCTCAACATATGCTAGCAGATAATATTTTTGGTTGTTTGTTTTGAGAATGTACATTCAATTTTAAAGGTTTTTAAATACATAAAGGCATATAACACAATGTCTGCTGTTTGTGACTCCACTGCTGAAGAAACAGACTTCCACTGAGTCTCATGGAAATGAGTAGACATAAAAACCTGGCTGCCAAGTAAATTATCTCCTACAGTGTAATCGGAAGTGTTTAGACATCATTGTTGTTAGTCTGAATAGCAATTACACGCATGCCACAAAGAGTGTGGAGGACAGACTTAACAACAGTGGTACTTTTGTCCAGCACACATAGTATCTATTTATCAGTCTTACACTGGTCATTATCTTTTTTGATGTTGGAAGTTCCATTAAAAAACAAAGGCAATGCATTGTGTATTCAGCCATTTGATGTGATACATCAAATAATGGCCCAGACCTTCTCAGGAAAATGATAGGAACGTTGCTGCAGTGAAATCAATAAATTGGTACCATACCTTAGTTTCTCAGCCATCATGTTCCAAGGATGATAAAACTATAGTCTATAAAACTGACAAATTGATATATAGACGATGTTCACTTTTATAAATAAAAACATTTAATCCTATTTCAAGGATTCAAATTCAACTTAGACATTTTTCCTTTTTCATTTTGTTTCTTACAATTCAGTGTTGTCCCAGGAGTGTCGTATCTTCAGTTATTTCTCTTTGACTTCACTGCCTTCAAATTTTACCTCAAGCTGCAGTTCTGAAATCACACTGAAAACAATAAAATGGCATACAATAGAAAAAAAAGGAAAAAAAAAAGTTGTGAGCATTTAATTATGAACAAATCTTTCTGCTCAAACTGTTTTTCAGCCATACAAATATGCTCTATAATGGGAGGGAAAAAATGTAAGTAAACAACTGATGTACAGAATGGTTTCTTTGTAAAAATTGTTCATCATAATCTTTGAGTTTCTTCAACATGTAATACTTTCAGTGGAATAAAATTCAGTGGATGACACTAGAATTTTCCCATCATGCATGGAAAGACAGCATTCTCCGAAGTGCTTCCAAATACAGAACAGCTCTTTGTTCCCTCCTGTGACTTTGTGCAGTTGTCCTGAAGAAGTCTTCCAGTCTTGGATAAGCTCCATGTCCTTATCACTCTGTTCATGTTGACTAAGTAACATGCCACTGAGGACAAAGTGAGAAACAACATATGCCATAACACATTTGCAATACAGGTTCAGCTTTGGGGACATACTGTGGCTATCTGAAAGGACAGCATTGAGAATTCTTAATAAAAGCTCATTCAAAACCAGCCACAAATGTTTTGCATTTTTCAGGTATATAATTATCCCAAAATAAATCTTGTTACAGTTAGAAAGCCTCCAGATGCATGGATACTACTGAATTTCAATTCTGTATTGTATTATATAGTATAATATAGTATGTCAATCTCATAGCAACAACAGCCACAAAAAGAAAGAGAACTTTGTGTTGGAGGTTAAATAAAAATATGCCCTTAATCCACATTGCCTGCATGTTGTTACAGAAATTGATTTCTATTGGAATAATCTCAGAACAAGTGCACTCTTTTGTTTTCATTGTTGCTCCCAAATAGACACCAATTTTTTTACTGGTTTAGCCACCATCTAACCAGATCAGCTTCAGTTATCTGTATACCAAGCAGTAGCACCAAAACAAAAATACAAATCACAAAATTGTAAGGTACATATGCAGCTGATCATTCTGGTCATTTGGCATTATGATTATAGGAAACAGTAACCATTCAGCTATGTATTATCAGAGAGAAAGAAAGGTATGGGATAATGAGTACGTACTATTGAGCGAAATACTGTCATGCTTCTCAAGGGGTGTCCTGCATATCACAAGCTTCTGGTCACTGTGAGTGAACACACTGTGGCCTGGCAAGGAAATAGTTAGAGAGAAGTTTTGTGCAGTTTTAATGAATACAGGCCACTGTGTGCAGGCTATGAGTTTCCCTCACAGAAAAAGCAGACAGAGAAATTTCGGAGAAAAAAATGAATAATTTAGAATATTTCCAGAGAGCCCTTAGAATAGCACGCTATTGAAACAAGGCTGCAATGCCCCTTTCTTCAGGCAGATGCCTGGCTACCTGGTTAACTTTGAGCACATGCTCAACTCCTACTGAAGTAAAGAGGACATGAACACAAGCCAAATTATGTTACCGAAGAGGAACCGGGTGCTGAACTGAACCAGAACAAACAGCTTGAGTATGGGAGGTACTTCTGGAAGAGAGACAGGACATCTGTGTGCAGTCTCTTTAGTGATATCAAGGGAAAAGGATGGAGAAAAACCAAAGACTTGATTTCAGCAAATCACCATGTCACTTCAGGTGGACTTACCACCTTGGACTGCCTTTCCAAGAAAACAAAGAGAAGTCATTGTGTTGAAACTGTTCTACATAAAAAGCCTATCACCAATAGTAAAGCCTGAATATAGCAGCAGCATTTCTTCCCTTATGAAGTTATCTTCATGCCTGCAATGCTGCAATTCCCCCATGCAATGTATAATTATATCTTATGTAATAATGGCATCTGGTGGATAGGATTGGGGCAATATGTCACTCAAGAACACTAATTTATTTGCCAAACATCTTGGCCGTCTGTGTAGCATTGCAGGAAGTATGGGGAATAAACAGGTGGAGGAAAACTCTGATTTAATTGGATTAACACAGACTTGATGGGATATGTAGCAATCTTTGGAATACTAATAGGTTGTCCAAGAAGGGCTGGCTAAGGAATGAATAAGGGAGGTGGCATTCTCTCACATATCAAAGATGCAAACACTTGAATTTAGGTGTGAAAGGTAGGAGCTATACATGCTGCACAGTGAAAAATGGAGAAAGAACACCATTCAAATGGCTGTATATACAGATCACTTGCCCAGAAGCATCATTTGGATGTGGGTTTTTTTTCCTGAATACCCCAAGTAATCATCTAAACCACAGGACTGGGCATTAAAAAACATATAACAAAAGCAAACAGCAGATCCAGAATGTCTGTCTAACTGTTGGGATGCAGTTATTTGACAGAAAAATGGTGAAAGCAGCTAGGAGGGCTCTTCTTGTGCATTTGAGTCTTACCGGCTGGGGAAAAAGTCAGGGCAGAAACAGCTTCAGCAAGAGTGACCGTGAACAGGAAAAGTGCCCAGCTAAGAGAAAAGGAATGAAGGAGAACAGAAAAATAAAACCAAAGAATGTAAAGACTGAATTCAGAAATTTGGTATGTAAGTTCTCCTAGGAGACCATACATAACAAATTTATAAGAGGAAAAAGCTTTAGAGAAAGCTAACATTTCCACAAAGAAATGACACAGCAGGTAAAAGCTGTCCCAGAGCAGAGAAAAGGATGGAGACCATGACTGAATCGTGACTTCAGTGACAGAAAGGGAAGCATACAAAAGTGGAAATTAGGTAGGACTTGGACAAACGAGTAGATTGTATAGACAGGAAGTCAGAAAAGTGAAAACATGACCCACAAGAGAAAATAAAGCACAGTAATAATTAAGTAGCAAAAAAACCCCAACAAAATCTGATAATTGAGGTGAATTGTAAAGTGTACAGAAGTGAAAAATGTCATGCCACTGCAAAAAAGGCAAAACTCATGGCAGGAAGTAGAGAGACTTTTACACACAAGATAAATGAAATAATTCTCCCACTCCACAGCACTGGAAAGTCTCAGCTGCAATTTTGCAGCTGAGTTGCTGGATTCTTTAGAAAAATATAGCACAACTAAGACAGTAAAGAGGAAAATAATGGGAAAATGGGTGCACATGAGGAGAGTTTGCATCAGCCTAGGTCATTTAGCCTAAAGAAGAAAATTTTAGGGGGAAGATATGGCACAGTACTGATATTCTAAAATATAAAAGGTTGTTACAAAGAAAGAGGTAATAATCTGTTCTCCATGAGATAATGAACATGAATTGCAGTCAGGAAGATTACTGTGATTTTATCATAAGGATTTGTGAAGCATCAGAATAGATTACGTGGGTGTCTGTGAAGGCTCCATCACTGGATGCCTCTAAGACTAGATTAGAGAAACTTCTCTCAGGATTGAAATACATGTCATTGATTCCTCCACAGAGCCACAAGGCCTGCCAAGTGACTTCTCAGGGTTTTTCCCAAGAACTTTTACTTTCCAAATTTCTTTCTGTTTTGTCAAAGTCTCCCTTTCCCCCAATAATCTGCAGATTTCCACTGTCTCCTCTTTCATACTTGATTAACTACCTCCTTGTCTCCAATTTAAAGTTATTTGAAATGGTGCTACCCAGTAGCAGCACTTTCCAGCTCACTTGTTGTAGGAAATGACAGAGTTCAAATCCTGGACCAAACATTTAAGGTATTTAGAGCTTCCCAGATGCTTATACAGCTCTGCCAGATAGTGTAACAAATGTCCTCATGAACCATCCAGACATCCTTATTAACGGATCTGCCCCTCAGATGTCATCTAAGTGCCTGGGGATACACGTGTTCAGAGCAGCTACATCGTGACTATCTCATCAGTGCTGTCCTAATGTCCTGTTTTTCATGGGCCTCAAATGCCTGCCAGCAACCTTACTGCTTAGACCTGGTGGCAACAAGGCTGCCAGTGTGCATTGACACTTTAAATTTTTCTTCTTTCTTTCAGTTCCTTTCAACATCCATGATTCTTATACATATAACACCCAGATGCTGAATGAATGAAAAACCATTGACAACAAAATGCCAGATTCAGCTAGAAATTCACATTTGTCCTTTACTGTCATCTCATGCTACCAGGTTCACAAATGGCTGAAGCATGTATCTGTTTAAGTAAATTCATTTTAAAAATTTGGAGTAATATGGATAATAAAATCTGTATTAACAATATAGATTTATTTTATATATTTTATATTAATTATTTTATATATATTATATAGCTATTACATCTATTTTTACTTATATTAAAAAACTATAGATAACAAAGGT
>JAOXJM010000023.1:55079557-55103185 GCA_026413425.1 Tringa solitaria
TTACAATATAGGTTTCAAGCATTTATGGTACAGAACCAGATATAGATCAGTCAGAAAACATGATAGTTTCTGACTCAGCAAACATCAGACATACTCATGGTATCTGGTCTGCTGACTTTAATATTTAAAATCATGTATTTTTTTCAGCATTTTATTATTTTGCAATACCATTGCATAAATGGCACATAAAAGGAAATCAACTACATTCCGCTGTGAAATTCTGTGGCATTTTCCTGACAGTGGTTTAGTAGTACTTACTGAAAACTTCTTGTTCACTCACACACAAGTCCTGCTTGTCTTCAGAATCTTGTCTGAGCTGGCAGGACTGGAAAGAACAAAACCGGAAAGATCCCAACTTATTTTTTAAGTAGAATAACTAATAATGAAGATACTAAGATGAAGATATTGAACTAAGATGTTTCTTTTTAAGTATCACATTTCATTATCATGCTACAATAACCTATAGAACAAAATTTATAATAGTATAATTTATGATCTTGTAATTATTTACCATAATCCTTATATTTTATTTAGAAAAATTGTTTAGAGTCTGGTTTTCACTTCAGCCAATGACTGAAACCCAAGAAAGCAATAGGGGCCGTTTGACATAGATGGGAATCAAAATTGTCATTGAACAAAACCAGAAACATTGCAGAAAATATGAAAATATTTTTTTCCACATTTTTTTCAAAACTCACCTATAGCTTGAGATTACAGAAGAGGACAAATACGAAATACGGACATGTAGAAGACAGTGATTTTTTATTATAGGTCAGCATTAAGAGACAAAATGTTGAAGAAAGAAAGTACCATTTCTACCTGAATTAGCTTTTTGTTTCTGACAGAAAATTAAAAGAAAGGAGGTTGTGCCTCTTCATTTACATCCCTCACTCTCTTCAAATCCATTTTTCTTTTGGCTAGTTCTGAAAGTTATCATCTTCTGGATAGTCTTGCTGAAAACCATACTCCACTAATCATGCAGAAAATGTGCAAAGGTCAAAACTGAGTAAAGACTTTAATTTTTCTAATATATTTCCAAGAAAGTAAAATAAAATTCAGATGCCTGAAGTATGAAGTTGACATTTATAAGGTAAGTTTTGCACCAAGTAATGATTTGTTATTGTCTATTCTGATAGAAACATACATGATTTTAAAGTACAGTTGAAAATGGAAATTTTTGTGGAAAAAAAAAGTATTGTATGTGATAAGGCTTTTGGCCAATCATTTAACAGACTTTTTTAAAATCTATAGTTTAATTTCATATGAATACCTTTTTATTGTTATGAACACTTTGAGTTATGTGAATCACCTGTAGGGCTTCAGAATATATTGAAATTTGAGAACCAACCTAAGATTTGAAATGAAGCTTCTCTTTCTCATTCTTCGCTTGCAGGATGTGAAAAGAAAAAAAAACAACACCATCCTAATGAGGACATTTGGAAAAGAGATAAATATATGCATTTCATGCGTCATTCTTATTGAGACAAACTATTTTTATGTAACATTTTAAGTATAAATTATGTAATTGTATGCATATTTATGTGTATTTCTATGTAGACAAAGGAAACATTTTTTAGAAATCAATGAAAAAAAGAATCAACCCTGTAACACATCTTATCAGGCCTTTTTTTAGACATCTAATAAAATCCTAGTGGAATGTAATAAATCTATTAACTTCACAACACTAAACACCAAGGTGGTAATTAATATGTTATTGGATTAGAGTATTTGAAAAAGCGGGACTCAGAGTCTAAAGTGGGAAACAGAAATCTGTCAAGAGAATTACTTGTTAAAACCGGGAAAATATTCTGATGTGAGCTTTCTCCAAAATATTCACATTTAAGAAAAGCATTTATTAGAACATAGAAAGGAATATGTGCAGGACTAATAGACTAATGACTGACTGCATGCTGTCCCACTACATCCAGATGACATTATGGTAAGGATTTTATTTTTAACCCTCATGCTGGAAGCTGTAAGGTTGGAGAGGAACCCTGATAATTTACTCAAGTGATTTATTCTGTGACTTCTTCAACTTTCAGTTTATTAGTATAGCCTCCATAGCTCTTTAGCAAGACAAAGAACTACTGGGATGTGCATCTTCAGCACAGAGAAATAATGTGGAATAGAAATATGGGTACAATGGCAGGCAGTTACAGTAGAGAAAAGTAAATAACATGTTATGCCTTTGAGCACTCCGCACTTTAATGCAAACATCTTGCACATAAATGTTCAAAGTAATTAAGGACCTCTTAGGCCCTTAACAAGTGACTTCTGTACACTTCTCTACTCTTGTACAAATGTCCTGTGAAACGCAAAAGAGATGGAACCAACAAGGTTTTTAAAAAAAAAGTACTCTGGAAATCCAAAGAACACATTAAAAAACCATAACTGCTCTAAAAAATATTTTAAAAACTCACAGAATTATAGAATGGCCTGAAAGCTGCCCAGATACATCGTTATTTGCATATGAACTTTCAGGAAGATCCTGTACAAGGATAAATTTTTTCATGAATGAACAACTTAATTTTATTTCTCAGGGCTTTCTTGTTTATAATTACTTATTACTTATCAGCAGATATAAGTTCCAGGAGCCACAGACACCCCAAGCTGTGCTGACACTGCTTATCTTTGACAGGAGTGTTTGATGAGTTCATTACAAACGGGATGTTGGAAAATAGCTAGTCAGCTCCAAGTTTCTCATTATCCAAAGCCATCTCAAGGTGTTATAGCATACATTCAGCCAGTAATGGGGAGGTAGGCTCAACCATGAGTTAAGAACTGACCACCATCTGCATCAGCAAAATAGACGCATCTTATCTTATATGCCATACTTATTTAGATACACACACACAAAAAAAAAAAAAAAAAGCAAGTGAAATACTGACCTCCTGTTTTAGAATGGAGGACATGAACATTTTCTTACTTGACATTTCATTTTCACCAGTGTAAAAGTAGATTTTGCATCCTGACAGCATAAATTCATTACATGGCTAAGCACACTAATTAGCTGCTCCAGCAAATTGTTTTACCTGGCTGTTCTTTATATGCAATCTGTGAAAGTTTCCTAACCTACCAACTTTTTTAGCATATTTTCTTCCTTGAGAACATAATTACATGACATTTTTAACAGGTTTCAAGAATACTAAAAAAAACTGCAAGAAAAAAAGTTGTATCAACATAGAATCATAGAATCATCTAGGTTGGAAGGAACCTTTAAGATCATCAAGTCCAACCATCAACCTAACACTACCAAAACCACCACTAAGTCATGTTGCTGAGCACCACTCCTACCTGCATTTTAAATACCTCCAGGGATGGCGATTCCACCACTCCTCTGAATGGCCTGTTCCAATGTTTGATAACCCTTTTGGTAAAGAATTTTTTCCTAATAGTCAATCTAAATATAACTTCCTTAAAAAATGCTTATGTCATCTTCTTTACCACACTCTTAACATGGACAAATAGTGAAGATTTGCTCACCATAACAAGTAGGTAAGTGCAGGATCCTTCAAAATGCTGTCACGAATGTGGCTCCCTGCTGGCAGTGGTGAATCTGTGGCAAGAGAATCATACAGAATCACAGAATCATCTGGGCCAGAAGGGACCTTCAAAGGTCATCTAGTCCAACCCCCCCACAGTCAGCGGGGATACTCTTAACTAGACCAGGTTGCCCTGGGCCTCGTCAAGCCTCACCTTGAATGTCTCCAGGGAAGGGGCTTCAAACACCTCCCTTGGCAATCTGTTCCAGTGCTCCACCACCCTCATTCACCCTCATTGCAATGTCTGCAAATGTCACAGAATCACAGAACGGTTGAGGTTGGAAAGAACCTGGTCCAACCCGTCTGCTCAGGAAGGAACACATAGAGACAATAGCCCAAAGCCACATCCAGATGGCTTCTGAATATGTCTTGACATAATAGTATGAAGAAAGACTGAGAGAATGGAGACTCCACAACTTCCCTCGGAAACCTGTACCAGCACTGTCACCTTCACAGTGAAGAACTGTTTCCTAATGTTCAGAGGGAGTCTGCTGTGTATCAGTTTGTGCCCATTGTCTCTGGTCTGGCCATTGGGCACAACTGAAAAGTGTATGGTTCCCTCTTCTTTGCATTCTCCCTTCAGGTATTTATATACATCGATGAGACCCCCTTGAGTCGTTCACTTCTCTAGGCTAAACCGTCCCAACTCTCTCAGCCTTTCCTCATCTGAGAGGTTCTCCAGTCCCTCCATCATCTTGGTGTCCCTTCATTGGGCTCTCCAATATGTCCAGGTCTCTCTTATACTCTCTTATACTCAAGAGGCCAGAACTGGACACAGCACTGCAGGTATGGCTGCACAAGTGCTGAGTAGAAGGGAAGGATCCTTTGCCTGCTGGCAATATTCCTAATGCGGCCCAGGATACCATTAGCCTTCTTCGCCACAATGATATATCACTGGCTCATGTTCAATATGGTGTCCACCAGGACTTCCAGGCCCTTTCATGCAAAGCTGCTTTCCAGCTGGAAGTCACACCTCAGTAATGGACATGCCATTGCGGTTCCGGCAGAAGCCAATAGGATGTTGTTTCCTCCATGGAGCACTGAGAGTTAATTGCTCTCAAAAAAAAAAAAAAAGAAATAAACCACAGTGACTATATAACTTCTCAAACTAGCTATTTAATTTCAGTGTTGACCTAGTCCTTCCATCTCAGAAAATAACCAATGCAAGTAGGAGAACTGACAGACTGGGAAAGCAGAGGAAATAATGAGACAGAAGTATAGGAAACTAAAGTGAATTACCACTGCTGTGGACTTACATGCGTTTTGTACTGTGGAAAACTCTAAAAGGATTTTGTTCCAGAGTCTCAGAAAACAGTAAAGAACAGGATTCCTAACCATTCACAAGCTATTGAAACCTCAGATGCTTTATATGCCAACTTTGTTTTTCAGAAAAATCTAAATATTCATTAACAGAAACAGGCACCACCCTAGCACAGTGGTAAACTGATGGGCACATTCAGCATACTTCTGCTTTGGCACTCATGTTACAATACTATTATTAAGCCATTGTCAAGTCTAGAAATCTGGCAGGCTGTATTTTGGGTTTATTATTTAACAAATACTTTGAAAATGTCACTAAAGCTGTTTTTTGTCTTCCTGAAAGGATGCCAGTCCGAGAACTGCGGTCAGCAAATAAGTCCTATGGATGCTGCAGATTAAGGTCTTTGTTATTTCCAGGATTGATTATTTGAACTATTTATTTTGGGATTTCATTGATTGCACCATTCAAACACTGCAGTCTATGACAGATGATACAAATCAGAATACATACAGAATTGAGTAATGTGAAAAAATAATCCTATATATTTAACTCATCATAAATTTCCTCAGTGCTTTTAAAGGATTGCTTCTTGTTTGAAGGAAGTAATTACTAAGAAGTAATAAGTTATAGCATTGAGCAGCAAGTGATTGGAAGCAAGAACTGAACTATTTGTAGTCAGTCCAGGGGAATTCCAGTTCAGGATTTTATTCTGTTATTACTTACCTGTGTGCTCATAAGTGTTAGTGGGAGTAGGAATGAAAAATTATTTACTAAAAATAGAGAAGTTACTCCCTTAAACTGTATCCTTGTGCACAAAAAAAACCCAAAAACCCACTAACCAAGCTATGTCTCTTCCGCAGTACATTTTGCCATGACTTGAGATGCATCACTGTTGATAAATCCCATGAAACTCTGGTGTGTTTTGCCCACCAACATGGAGCAAGATTAGAGATTTGGAAATCTTCCCTTCTACAAAGACTCAAAGACCCAGAGGCTTTGTGAAGCCACCTTGATTTTTCATCTGATGAAGAGAGACTCCAGAATAGCACAGAAATGGCATAACTGTATCTTTATATAAAGCTTTCTTGCTCCCTTGGCTCAGAGAGGTATTGGGAAGAGAAAGCTAATAAGCTTTGGCTAAAAATTTTTTTTATAAAAGATGATAGCACCAATCTGCTCTTGGTTTTGCTTCCTAGATCTTGCCCACAATTCACCTGTGACAGTCTTTTCTTTCCTAACCATGATCAAAAGAAATTCACTAAAATTATCTTAAATTCTTGCAAGTAGCAGATTTCTGGAGATGAGGGAAAGGGGAAAGTGAGATAAACCACAGGTTGTAGAGGTAAAAGCAGAGAATATGTCTGGAAACTTAATTGCTTTACTTTCATTATTGAAATTCCTGCCAAAATATCTCTCTGAGCTAAAACTGCTTTTGTCCAGGCTCCCATTAAGTTCCCATCAACAATATTATTACACTCATAATGACAACAATATCTACATTCTGTTGCACGCAAAGCAATTGGCCTTTGAGGATCCAGAGGATGCTAGGAACTTGACTAATTTTTTTGAAACAGAGAAAGCATGAGAACTGCCCATGTTTTGCATCTATTAAAGATGTACCACATATTTTAAGAACTACATTCTCAGAAGATTTTTTTTCTAATAAAAAAGATAAATGTAGTATGCTTCCACTAAAAAAGAAATTATACCTATATAATGTAGTTCTCTCTTTGTCTGAAAAATATTCAAAAGGATTTTGGAGGAAGTGAACCAGCAAACATATCACATTACTTTCTCTTCATTTTAATTTCATTTTCCTTCCATTTTCTCAAGAAACAATTATAATTTAAAACCTCAGTAATCTGCAAGGGATCACATGCATCGTATGTGGACCTGCACCATTGTTTCAATATGGGGGTTTTATTAGGTAGAAAAGTCAAAATGACAAGTGGAATATAAATCAAATTGTGTAGAAATACATGCTTAGATTATTCAAATTCAGCTGGTGCAGGACCACAAAAAATATTGCTGATGAATGCTTCATATTTCTTTGAACTAAACTGTGGTTTCATAATTCCCTGCTAGCATAGAAGTAATGCTACTAAATAAGGAGAACAGCTATATAAAATCTTTAAAACTGAAATAAAAAGTGTTTCATTTTTCTAATGTTCACCTCCCATGAACATTTACAAAATCCATTTGTCAAAAGCTCAGCGTTGAAGATTCTGGAACTGTCAATGAGTGAAACTGAAAGGGGAGATACCCTGACACTTTTGTGTCTGACAAAGAAAAAAGCCTCTGGCACAATATGAGTGTAATGATGAACAAGCAGGACAGAACTGGCTATAGGTAGGAGTCAGCAGTCTGATACGCTACCTGTGAATACCATTTTTTCCAGGAGATTAATCTTGTAATTTTTATTTCTCAGTTGTCTATCATTTCAGCAATGAATCACTCTACCTCAAAGAAGATGTTAATATACGGAAAAAACCTGCCCACAAGAGTATGTGATTTGATGAGGAATATACCACAGTGTTAGTGAAGGTGAGCTTTGAGCAGAACTGCCATTCACATGTGGGGTACTGTGGGGAGGGATAAGCAAGGGCCATCTGGCCCATGGGGTCACCTGGATGAGCATGTGGGGAACAGCATTCTTTCAAGCAAGAGATCTAGTGACACCACTTGTTACATCTGCTCCTTTTGCTAATGAGGCAATTGCGGGAAACAGAGACAATATCTTAATTGCCTCAGTTTGGTTAGCACTTCTACTGCCTCAGAAATATATAAAAAGGAGGTATTTTAGTATATTATGAACACAGGAGTGCCACCTAGAGATGTCAACAATATTTGATAAGTTGGAAGTGGACTTGAGAAGCTCTATTTACATGCTGATATCTTTCAAATACATAAAACTCCTAATAGATTTTAGATTTAGGTATCTAATTTTGAGATTTGAAATATTTCTCCCCATGCCTTGTTCAGCTTCCAAGTAAAGAAAGACCATTGCAATAAATCATTACATAGTTCTTCATTGACTTGAAAGTAGGAGACTGAATTTTTATTAATCAGCAGTAGCACATCAACATCACACAGCAATATCCAGATTGTACTGCACCTACGGATACTACCTTCATCATGGAAAACCAAATCTTTCCCACTGGGTGTTTTCAAGGCCATTTCCAGTTGTGCTGTAAATAGCTGGAGCCAGCTAACACTTGTACCCACTCAAATTGGTAAACTCCTCAGTGAGCTGTTGTCTCCTTAGTAGCAATGTCCCTGCGTGTATGTGGATATGACAACAGTGGGACTGTGTCCTGCAACACTGGTTAAAGGCTTCTGACTTTAAAGAGGAACGCTGTTTTGCCCATAGTGCAGGTTGTTACAGAGGTGGCTGATGGACAGGAAAAAAAAAAAGAAATAACAACCAAGGGGTACTGATACTTACAGTTTCTGATATTCTTATGCTACATGTTAAACAGAAGTGGTTTTCAAATGCTAGGCCTTATAACAGTGGATATAATTACGATATTCCTCCATATTACAGTTCTTAGAGACTTAATCTATGCAAGTCACAGAGAAAGACTTTTTAAGTATTATGTTGCTTTTTAAGTATTACAAATCTGTGGATGGCAGGCTGAGAGGGCAGTATGACCAGGTATTCAAAGTATGATTAATCCCTTTTATAGAAAGATTAACACCACTATAATCAACTTTTCCACATGCTTGCTTGTGCCTTTAAAGTTCCAGAGGAATCAATAGACTTTCACTCAATGAGTTACTAATATGGCCAACAGCAAAGTGTTATGTTAGATCTAATCAGGAAATAAGAGGAAGAAAAAGGTCAAAGTCTCAGTACTCTGCAGCAGAAGCTGCAAGTATTTGGAAAAGACTGATGTTCTAGGGAGCTCACCCAACAAAACTCCAGTAAAGTCATGTTAAACTCACGTGAGCTTATTGTAAGAAAAACAGAATTTTCAAGCAGAGCTAACGTACCAGCACTACTGCAGCTTTTGTTGAGGATGCCTTAATGCAATTCAGAAGATACAGCCAGTAGTTGATGAGGACTAGTAATCTGGACACAGATAATGCAAAGCAAATTAATCAAAGTAATAAAATAAATTTATGCTGCGAGAGCAACCAGTGTTTGAACCAGCTGTGAAAGACAGCAAAGTAGGACTCTCAATACAAATGAAAAATAAAAAAAAAAAAAACCAAAACAAAACACTTTGGATTTCATGTAATTCAAGAATTGTGGTGTTTGTTCCAAAAGAACAACTCTATCACTCCTATCTATCATTATAAACCTAAGCCCTGACAAGAAACTGTTAGAAGAAATAAAATCCCACTAGATTTTATCCAGAAAGAGCTTGACAAAACATTATTTGCTAATAACAAAACCCATAACTGGTGGGATAGTCCTGAGATCAGATAGCTCACTGACCACATATAAATCTCAAATAAAAACCCAAACCAAAACCCAATCCTTTTCCAGAAAAAATGTGAAGCATTGAGGAATAATTAGTTTGGACAGGGAGAGTGAAAAATATGCTGGAGGGGAATTTGCAGTTCCCTCTGGGGTGCAGAACAAAGAGTAGAGCTTTATGGGAAAACAACCACAGGAGTTGGGCGGCTTTAACTTTCAAAGATAATAGTCTTCAGCGAGGAGAGACACTAATGGCTTACACCAAACAGATGCTAGGGATCTCATGCTGCAGATACCTGCAGGGACTACTCTACACCTGAGTCACTCACCCCAACTTCTGTTTAAAGCCAGAGCGACAGAGGCAGTCTCAGAAGGGAATCCCAGTGGTTGTACCTGTGAATGAATGAAGCACGGACTGATGGCTCATTTACCATCTGTCCATTCATCTGTGTGTACATATAACCACTTCAGGTTCACTACCTCGGAAATTAATATAATAAAAGCACTAGAACCATTATACTGTTTTTCTCTTTATTAAAATAAACAGCATATGCGTGACCATCTGCTAAAGTAAACAATTTTAAATACTTCTAAACTGTATTGTCAATTACAGTTTCAATAACTGCTTTACTGTGGCAACATTTGTTGCAATAAATATGAAATATTGTCTTGAGTTGCAGAATCCAAGTAATATAGCATAAAAATGTGTGGAACACTTTCCCTCTTTCTGCAGAGCACACAGCCTTTAAAAACCAATTTTCAAGCAAATCTGATGAGCCAAAACCAGCTAATGATTTAACTTTACTCCCTTGGTGCCTAATTAAAACAGGCCAAATCAGTTGGTTTGACAGGGATTGAACAAATACTTAGCTGGTAATTAAATCTGTGCTTTTGCTGTCCCTTTTCTTTGCCAGTGTGGAATTTTATAGACTGTCCATGATTTTTTGTAGTAAAATTAAATTAATAACTCCCAGCAAGCTATATACTAACTTCAGATTGCCTCTCATCTGTTCATAGGCATTGTATTTGGGTGTACAACATTTTCTTCCATGTTGTTTTTGTTTCTTGGGGTTATGGAAGGCTCATCTATGATTTTAAAACTCAGTTGAAAAACCGCATCCAGAATCGCTGCAACCAACAGCATTTCACAAACGAGTTTACCCTTCTGCAACAAGGTATCTCATAAATATTTTAGGACAGACAGGCAGAATTTTATACTTGAAATTCAGGCTACGCCAGTTAATTAAATTTGATTACATAAGTTGCAGATCATTGGGAGACCTAAAAATCTGTGCAAAAAAAAAAGCTCAAAAAAGCTGCAGGACTTCGAATCTTTGAGAAAGTTAACAAATGAGAAACACAGTGGTACTGCAGAACCTTGCCAGCAGTTTCTGTCCTGGGGGGACATATGTCTTGCCTGAAGCAGAACTGTTGGAAAGATGAGGTTATAAAGAGATTATTTTTTTACCATGCCACGCCTTTAAAATGTTATTGTTTTACTCAGCCAGAAGACTGCTGCATGAAGCCAGCAGTAAATTAGCACATTTCCATTCCATTTTTCAGTAGGAGGTGTTGTACTACAGATAATCTGTGGTATCTTGTTCTGGATATTTGCAAGTTGTCCATTTTGTGTGTTATCCCAACATTGGTATTGTTATCACAAGTGAAGGCTGATATCACAAATGCCACATTCACAACAAAATACTTTTTGCTAATTAAAGCAGTGAACAAAGCCCATTCTTTAACACTTCTAATCAGTCAAATTTTAGACATATCTTAGACTAAAAGTTCAAAATCACGTTTTCTGGAGGATGACCCTGTACTTACTGAAGCACACGTTCAATCCATTAAATTCAAAAGTGCACGTACACAGTCATACTGCTATTTATGTTATATTTTTCTATCTAAACCAAATCACATAGATAAATATTATGCGAAACCTCAATATATTTGAAAGTTTCTGGGAAGCTTCAAAAGAAATTCCAGCAGACATCTCAGAAATGATTAACCACTGTTTCTCAGAATTGTTTATTTACTGTCACTATTAACTTGTTAAACGAAATGTTATTCATCAACGTATAGATTACAAAAGCAATGCCCACTGCACTGTTTCTCATAGCCCAGCACAGACCCTGAGGTCAGCAAGCCTGCAAATAACAGAATGTAACTCATCTTTTGAACTGGCTTGACTGACTGTTATGATATTGAAATGTAAAAGTTACACCTAAATTCTGCCACTCCTCTGTACCCTTCCAATGCACACTATTACTTTTTCCATTAAAGTCAGTGAAAGTCCTAAATCACTGAAAACAGGAGGGAAAGAAATCTGTGACATGAGCTCATGAAATCACAGCTTGAAGAATGTAAATAGAAAACGACTGTTCACCATCCAGGGACAGGAATTGGGGGCCACTTCAATGATTAAGGAGAAATTGAAACAATCAAAAGGAAAGAGAGATTTTCACACCATGGGATGGTAAATTCTGTAACATATTGCCATAGGTTGCACACATGCCAAACAGTGTATGGTTAAAAAGTGATGAGGGTATCACAGAAAAAGGTATAATACCAGCTCTAGCTGGAAAAAATAAATTAAAAACAAAACTAAAACCCAAAAAACCACAACAAAACAAAACAAACAAACAAGAAAATCAAACAAACCCCAACAGCCCAAACCTTTAAACTGCATGTCTGTGGAAACTGGAAGTTTATATCCAAGAAACTTAGCAGAATGATTGCCCTAGTCTTCTACTCTTCTCTAAGAAGCTGCTGTGGCCCATGAAGACAGCATACAAAGCTAGATAAGCCTTGATCTGGACAAATCTAACTACTCCAATGTTCCCATGAGCATCAAGATCAAAATACCTGGTGGCTAGGATAAAACAATAATAGAATTAAAAAAAAAAAAAGTAAAGTCACCCATGTGAATTTTAGTGAAATTTATATTCCCCAGTTCTTTGAAATTTATATTAATTTGCTATATATGTTAATGTATCCAAGCTATATGGAGATAAAAACCCCTTTCAGGAAGCCAACCTTTCTTGTTGCTTCTCAGAAGCAATGATTACACCATATGTTATCAATTTAATACTAAGAGTACATTTGGCAGAAATGTATTTAGGAGAAAAATGTGAGCAAAATTAAAGTACAGGTATTAGGCAGGTTTGGCAGTAGGGAGTTAAAGAAGCATGAAATTAAGTTATGCTAAGAGGTGATTTTTTAAATGGCTGATTTCCACCAGAGCAGTACCGTATTCATGTCAAGTATTTTTTCCTCCCAAATCCATAGCAAAGAGCATAGCAGGCTCCAGAGGCAGCAGAAAAGATTGGTAAAGTGGAAATGCTGAACATGGGGAGATTAATACAATTTTGATTAAAAGACCAACCGGTTTGAAAAGGCCAGATCATCTAACTTTTTAATACATAAAATAAAGTGATCATTAATGCAACCAGTAAAAGATTAGAAATTGATCTTGGACTCGGGAGGCAAACAGAGAGCTTGCAACAACAGCACAACACAAAGACATTTAGAATTTCTTAGCCAAGGAAAAGGTGACCTCCAGGATTTTAATTTTGAACACACTGCTTTCCACTCCTCTATACCATGAGGCTTTCTAGTAGAGCCTGCATTGCTTCATGTCAGCATCTCAAAGGACGAAGAGGCATTTGGACTAAATGGCAAAGCTGGACAACCGAGATCACTGCTACGTTTCCAGGGTCACAGAGTAATTCAGGCTGGAAGGAAGCTCGGGGAGCTCAGCCAGACCAACCTCTGCTGACCAACCTCATCTTTCACAGATGCTAACAGATTTCCCTGCCTCACTGCTACGTTTCCCCATGCCCACACTACTATTTCTCTAATGCTTTTCCTGCCAGATAAGCATGGCCAATTGTCTCATATAATAATAGTGTAGTTTTTAAAGCATTAAACACTTGCATCTTTGCCTCCATCAAGCCATGTCTGCTGTGCTGGCTCTTGGCAGCAGCTCCAGCTGACTCTGTGCAAGCACTGCAGCACTGTCACACCTCTGCTGAAAGGGATCCAAAGGTGGGCACATGAGCAGACTGTTTCCACACTGGAGAAAAGCCAATGGCCACATCCCACAAGTGCTCTGTGTCAGCACTGGTACCAATTAACACGTTCAAAGATGATTTAGAAGTGAATACCAAGGTGGCAAAGTTTATAGATGACATGAAAACTATCCAGAGTAGTGAAAATGAAAGCTGCCTGTGACAATTCATTGAAGAACCTTTCCCATACGAGCATTACAATAACAGTATAAATTCAGCATCAATAACCAAAAGAAATACAACTGTGGAAAACCAACCTTAGGTAAACCTAAGCAGTGGTGAGCTCCAAATTAGCTGTTACACACACAAAGAAATCCTGCATGATACAGGCTATTCTCTGAAAGCGTCAGTGTTGTGTGAAGTGCCACTAGACAAACAAAATGTTAGAATTTACTAGGGAATGAACAGAGCAAAATTGCAGTTTGCTACTGTATGAAATGTGACATGTTGCTTTCTGTATCTCAAAAGAAGATGCGGAAAGATGCACAGAGATACTGCTCCAATAAGTAGAGATTCAAGACAGCTTCTACAGCCTACAGAAGGGAGAAAACTGGTAGAGAGAATGATAGAAGGCTATAGAAACATGAATGACATAGGGAGAAAGCATAAATGAGCCATGGTTATTCACTGTTTTTCATGTCAGTAAGGGAAAAAAGGACATCCAATAAAATTAACAGGCAGTAACCTGAAGTAATTCAAAAGGAAATTTTTTTTTTGTAACACATGTAGTTGATATCCAAAATTTTTTACCTCAAGAATTTTGGCTGCATTTTCTGTGATCTGCCTCACCAAATGGCCACTGACCACTCCCTCCTATGGGACAGGAGCAATTTGGACTGCTACTGTCATTCTAGGTGCATTACTCATTTAATGCTGCCATTGTCTGCTCCAAAGTCTTTTTTTAATCCTCACTCTCCAAGGACATACTTGGCTTTGCCCAGCCATTCCACATGATTCAACAATAGATTTTTCAGGTCCATAGTAATATATTTTTTTTATATTTCTCTTAAAAATATGTCACTATTTTATAGTTGTAAGATAATAGTCTATTAATTATATTTGCACTGATTTTTCACTCATAATTTATTTCCAGTGCACTCATTTCTAGAATAAATGAACTCCACAAAACACATTTGCATTAATATTCACTCAGTGTTCGAACTGGTCCGTAGATCCAATTTCCTGACACTCCAGGCAAGCATTTCCTGAACAAAAGCAAGTGGAGGTGTCGGTGCTCAATTCTTTATAAAGTCCCATGGTCAAGAGGACTTCACTAAAACATGGGAGCAGCCAGAAACAAATGTTTCACTTTTAACATGCCTGTCTTTACAAGTAAGTACTGATGCACTCACTGTATTTCAGTCAGAGGCAGCAGCTGTAAAGAGGACTAGGCAATGATGAAATACAGCCAAACTTGTTGACCATTGCACTGTCTCAATAAATAGCCACATTATCCCTAGTACAGCGAAAACCATGTCAGGAGCCAGCAATTTCTCCCATCAATGGCAAATAAATCTAAATACAATGCATGTAAGTCAAAGAATTATATTAGATAGTGTAGTACTCTGGTGCTTAAATTCATTATATTGAAATAATCTTAAGCATGAGTGATCTCAGTCGCCAGTACAGTTAAAGACTCTACACTGAACCTAGCTTATCTCAAATTCCTTATTCTCTAGGAAATACTTGATGTGTAGGTTTTATATGGATGAAAATAATAATACCATTTTTGTTGTTTTCTTCTTCCTTTTACTGCTGTTTGCAGATGGCAGAAAAATAAAAGGAATGAACATAAAGAGAATCCAAACCGTGTCACAAAGATCAGCTCTAACGCAGAACACAGAGCAAGAAATGGACTGAGCTAATACATCCACTCCAGCATGATGCAGTGCTGCACAGGAACACTGGCACCAATCTGGAAGCAGCATCATTATGTTCATGTGCCATAAAAGGTCTTATCTGGGATGTTGCTGGCTGCCTCAGTGAAAAGAACCAGACAAACCAGCCAAAACCATTTCATTTCCCTGCAGACAGCAGACATGTCTGTGCAGTACGCTGTCTGATGGGGCAGGGATGGACCAAGACTGTCTTGTTCAGGTTCACTGAATCTTCTCTGGGTTTGAATAAGGCCTCAGCTTGAGCATGGATGATGCACAATCACCTTTTAAATCATTGTAGGAAAGGAACTATGTCATTGCAAAGTGCTGTTGAACAGCAACTACAGAACCTCCACACACCAAATGGGAAACCTGTGGTCCTAGTGGAAGTAAATTAAAATTTTTCTGCCTATAGTTCAATTTTCCTGTTATGATCTGTTTCAGGGTTTGCGGAAATTTGTTGGTACAAAGTTCATTCATTTCCATCAGCAGCACTGACCCAATGAGGTCCATTTTTACAGTAATGGTTTGTTATTTTTATTACTTTGAAATGACTGACGGCAACTAAACATTATAGCAATCAACAAAAAGCAATCATTTTTTCTCATTCTTCCATATGATTGCCTCATTGCCATTTATTTAACCTCTCCTTCACTGCAATGCCTTGTGAACGGTACATAAATTTGTACTTGGTCTCAAGGCAGTCATGAGATGGGTCCTGCACTGAACTACCATGGTGAACCACCCAGGGAAATTCAGTTTTGACCTCTGAATGCATAAAGCCTATAACTCAGTCATGATAGACCCTTTCCAAACCTTTTCACATGCTCTAGGATGTCTTTTCTACAGGAGCCTTTTCTTCTTAATGTCATTTCAACCCATAGTACTAAAAGGGACATTATAGAAGACAGAGAAACTTCAAAAGTTCCAGAGAAAACTGCTTTATGTTGTAGCAAATATTTGTTAAATTATGAAGTTATAAGCACTGCATAATTAGGAGAGGCAGCCTTCCAGGAGACTGCTGCAGTGCTTTCTACCATGGTAGAAATAAGTCTGGTTTTTTTTGAAATAGGATTAACCACACAAATCTCATAGAACTTTAATCATCAGCAAGGCACAGAACACTAAGAAAATATGCCAACAAGTATATGAACAAATTCTGTTATAAGCAACACAAATTTTAGCTGTAATTATCCCACAGAAGTAACATTTGGTAATTTTGTATAGTCCTTTGCATTTACTAATTCTCAGCCAGTTTTTGAGTAGTCATTAATTTAGTCTCATGACTCCACCTATTTCCCAAATATCACTATCACCAGTTTAGAGAGAGAGAGAGAGAATTTTCTCATGAAACAGCAATTTGTGCAGAGACACACAATCAAATAAATATTCAAAAAGCTTAACCTCCTTGCCTCTGTTCAAAATTAATACTTTCAGTCTGTAAGCGAGGCTGCAGACCGAACTAAATGGATTGTCCCCTGAGGTAACGTTCCAGGAAATAAAAGAGTAAGAGAAATCTTAAAAAATAATAAACACTGTTGATCACTAATTATGCCAAGTAGATGAGAACACCAATAAAAGGAGAGAAAAAAAAGAAAAGAAAAAAACCAAACACTATCAAAAGGTTCTTCAGATACAAATAAAAAGAGAATAGGAAGCGTGTGGGACTAGCCTTCAGCAAACATGGATTAAATAACCCAGCATGGGCCCACACACACTAAGGTGATATCCAAACAGGAATTTATGCTTTTGGATATTCAATACAATGACAGAATTGGATTTCCAACTCCATAGACCAAATTCACAAGGCTGGACTAAATGCTTGAACTCTCTGTACATCAAAAGGTAGGGAGCTGAATGCGATTCTGAGATCCAGCCAGCTAAAGAGTGGGATGCCTCTGTCACTCAGTAGAAAATGATGAATGGAAGAATGCGTGCTCCTGGAACTCACCCCTGTCATCTCTTCTCCATTTAGCTAAGCCCAGATGTCTATGAGAAATCAGTATTCAAAACCAGCCATTTATACACAGATATGCTTTTTTGTTCCAACAATTGGTCCCTTTCTCTTTTTAGAAAAGCAGTGGCTGCTTCCCATCTTCCCATGATAGCCCAATAGTTAGTCAGTCCCACAGCTGGCCAGACATCTTGGGTCCTAAGCCCTCTACAGCCATAAGTATTTAAAACCATAGCTCATGCATTGCAAGAACAGCCCTATAATCAATCAATAGGCCCAGGAATAAGCTATAGAATAGCTGGAGAAGAATCTTGTTCACTCTAGTAAAACAAAAGCATTTAATTACTCTGTAAACATGTCCAGGTACAAACCAGACAGGGAAAAAGCAGTTTAAATTAGCAATCAATACAACTGCAAGTGTGTACTTACTACATTGGCAGCTGAGCAACTGGCCATAAATAATTTTGAACTGGTGATTAAAAAGACAACTTTTCAAACACAGCATTTTGTAACAGCTTCCCCATAGAAGGAATAAGGACAAGAAAACCTATCCAGCCTCTAGGATATAGCCTGAAAATTTTCTAGGGGCATTTTAGGAGGTGTTGGCAGGAGCTACTGACCCAGGTCTTTCCCATCCTCCATTTCTATGCTGTTTTTGCATAGCAAGCTACCAGCAACATGGTCCCTGGCTTTTTAAATGACTGGAAGAGCCATTAAGAATATATATGGAAGAGCCATTAAGAATATATATATGTAAGAGCTGGGAGAGTTGATACCATTTAATTCACACTACAGCATTTAAACAGACAATGGAAAAGCATGCCATGAGTTCAACCTATTCAACAGAAACTGCTGAGGACAAACAAATGCACAACTGTTGCCGTGAATCTGGGAGGATATTTTGGGGATGAACCTACTCATCCTAAGGGTCTACACTTTGAAGCTAAAAGAGAAAGTAGTCTCAAGATTTAAAAGAGTGAAGGTAAACATGAGAAAAAAAAAAAAAAAAAACACAAACAGGGAGTTAAATTTAAACTCCTACAGTTATATTTAGGTACCATATGGCCATATTTTCCAAAACACAGGGATGATTTAAGAGCAAAAGCACTGTTAAAAGGCACCGGGACATGGACACTCTAGAAACTGTTGCCCAACTGAGGATGCATATCTTCAAGAATTAGGGTTTATGTAACCTCATGTAATCATAGTTCTGCAAAATTACAAACAGTCCCTACACATTTGTTGACACTCTCAAAAGCTATATTTTAACTCCTGTCGAATGGCACCACATGGCGAAAGTGGCTCCGCGTTTTTGTTGTATGCCTGAACAGCGACAGTCAGCTTGCTGAAAATGTACCCTGCTGTGGTGAATGCAGATCCCTGTATTCTTCTGCGACCTGTTCTCATTTAAAATGCTGTGATTGACCCACAGGGTAGGCATAACCACCCTCAAGTCCACCATCAGCTACCAGCAGGTAGTAAAAGCAGTCCTTCATTGGCTATAAAAGGTCTGTAGAAGCACATATTGAGGTATTTCAAAAAATAGCAGTTCAGAGGTTTGGATTAGAAATTCCCAATAATTTTCATGAGAATTCAGGCCACAGATTATTCATGCAGCTGTGGACCTCCCAGGCAAAGTGTCTTCCACTGTGCTCTTCTGTTCAGTCAGTATTCTTTCCAACACCATTGTACCTAGATTTGACCATTACACCCAGCCTTAACTGGTTTCCCAATTTCAACATAAGGAACAAAACAAAAAAAATGAACAAGCAGGGGAGCTACGTGCTCCTTTTTTTATTATTCCGGAGAAAATAAACAGGTTTGGAAAACAGTAGGGCTGCCCATGGATCTATCTGTCTGTTGAAATTGATCCGTTTTGCAATCTCACTCTGAAATTTTGAATTTTCCTTCTTGTCCCCATACATAAACTATCCAGTCATATGTTTGAGGATTAAGGTTCTAGTTCTTTGCACCATGTTCCACACTGGTAGGATTCATTTGGATAAATTTTATGATTCTTTGTCCCTTTCCCAAAAAGTAAAACTTACTACTAAAGAAATGGATCTAAAAAACACTTCAGAAACTACTTCAAAAAGTAGTTAGCTGATGCCATCAGACAGCCTTAGAAAGGCAACTGGCTAGAAAAGAATGAAAAAAATATATAAATAATATAAATATAAATCTTATTCTACTTTGTGTAGTGCATTACCTATATATGATAGATTACCTTTCATTTAAAGGTTTTCCATGTCCCACTGGCTGGATCCATGTACAACCACCATGTCTCATGAGGACCTAAAATAATTTACTTTAATTCTTTAGGAAAACAAATTGTGCATGATAGTATGTTTGAACAGCTGTTAGTGGGTTTGAACATTTCTAGTTTGTTGGCATTTTTCTGCTATCACAGTATAAATTTTCAAAATTGCACAAATTTTTCCAATGTATTAATTTTATTTACTGTAAGGGGTTGTTTAGCTTTTAGTGGATGCTTCATTTATTTTTGTTCAGGAACAAAAAAAAATCTAGACATGCACATGTTTGTGGTGATTACACTTTCATTTTTCTTTTAGTTTAGCTGGCTTGCAAAAAAAAAGCCCAATTAAAATATAACCTGGCGGTTTAATTACATATACAACCTATCTGAACTCAGTCAACTAGTGCAATATTAACAACATGGAGACAGTCTGTCTCCTTGGTCATCAGCAGAGCAAAGCAAGCTCCAAACACAGCTGAACTCGAGCTCCTCTCCCTCTCTTCCCCTGCCGATCTACTGCGATGCATCCCTGGGAGCAAAAAATCAGGCAAGGGAAGCGGGAGACCTGCGTGGTTGAGCAGGGAGTTTCTGAAAAAAGTCTTACTGAAAACTTTGATGTGAGAACTCGCATACCTGCAATCTCCAAGCATTTATTTGCAAAATTGTTTCCTTCTACATGGGTTTTCAGCATGGTACTGAATTCCAGCTTTCATCTCAGACCTACTTTATGGCCATATTAATTTAGTAAGGGTGAAGACGGTCCACAATCTACTGTTTATGAAATATTCTCAGATTAAAAACTGTTCACAGCCAAATCAAGAAAGATTTCTGGCTAAAGCTTATTACATTGATTCATCTAGCCCCATGCAAGGCTGTAGTAGTAATTTCCTTACATAGTAAATTTTGCAAGAAACCCTGTAATTATTTGCTCTGTTATATGGTAAAATAATCACCGCAGATGTGTCTGGTATAATTCTATTAAGACAGATTGAAGATAAGGATGGAGTAAGAAAGCAATAAAAGAGAACACATTCAGCACTGCTGCCTGTGATGGCTTTCAGGAAGGATCAGTATGCTCTAAGAGTGTAAGAAGAAATTATGACGTATTTTCTTTTGCCCCTGGAAGCTTCTTTGCATAGAAAAGGCAAAAAGTAACACCAAAAAAGAAAAAGATGGAATTTACAGAGAACCATGTCACCTGAGAAAGGTAAAAAACTTTTCTGTACAGATAGTAATTGTGATTTCAGTGCAAATCAGATAAGCCTATGCATGAGCAGCTAAAAATATAAATTTTACATTCTTTAATGGAATCAGTGAATGTATGACATCAGTACATATTGTGTAGTACAGACATATGCACTGCTGTACATAAATTTGATCGAACAACACAGATGGATGTAAAAGCAAAGTCTTGGGTGTTATTAAGGCCTAAAAAAATAAAGGAGGGGTCATTTAGGCAAATTCCAGCTATTATATCTACATCACCCACAGCAATAATGGTAGCAAGCTGCCGACCAGTTTTCAAGCACAGTCACTAGGTTCATGTGTTAACTCCAAAATTCATGTGCACAAATTACTGTTTGCTAAGCATAATACTTGCATATAATTTTCACTCCTACAAGACCAATACACAATATAAATCATGCTACAATGTAGGAAATTTATGCAAGCAAATTGAAGGAACGTGAAAAGTCCTTCAGAAACTTCTGAAAGTTATTCCTTGATCATTTTTTTTTCCAAGGGTATAATTGTGTTATTTTCTCCCAAAGTAAAAGGTGGTAGAATTAATACACCAAGGGTCTAGAAACCTCTAAAAGCTATTTCCAGAAAGAAAAAATAAGCAATCCTGACTTAAAAACAGACACAGAAAACTTTAAGTTCTGGTGAATCTGTAGGGCAGGTCCTCTGTTCTATAATCTTCTCATTATTCAACCCACAGACCACTGTATCTGATTTTGGTCTCAGTTAAGAACCAAATTCTTGTTTGTTTATGTTAAACCAAAAATTCTCAAACTTTGAAAGTTTATTTATTGCTAGGTAAGTAAGTTCCTACCTTCATAACTCTGAAAAAGCAAAGATTTTATTCTTTCTTGGTGATTTTGGGTGCTATCATTCTGAGGCATCTGAAAGATGGTGGCTTTTTTTGGCTTAGTATTTGAGAATTTTGGCCCTGGTCAACTCATCCAAATCTGAATATTTATGAATTAGCCTTTCCCCAAAGACATTCAAAGACTGTAAATTACTTAAAATTACCATGAAAATGAAACTACTGGGGATAACATAAGCTTCATATCTGATATAAAGAAAATTATTTCTCTCTGTTGATGATCAATATTTTTGCAATGAATAAAGAGAGTCATAAATAACTAAGCTGTGGAAGAGTATTTCCAGGTGTTTTTTTTTTTTTTTTAATTAGTAGCCAACATAATGCCACTGTAAATTGTTTAATCAATAAATTCAGCTACAGAAATTAAAATGTTTAAATATTCAACTTAAAAAAATATTTATTAGCCATAAGAAAATATAATCAAGGCAATAAATCATCTCTTAAAGACATAATTATTCTGACCTGAAGTATTCCTATAATAATTATTCATGAGTAATGGAAATGACACTCTCAAAATTAAATTCTCACCCTGTCTAATAACTGCTTGTAATCAAAGAAAAAAAATCATAAGCAATTAAAATTCACTGACTTTCACAGTGAAAGAATATAAGGAACGCAAACAAAGTATTCCATTTAATTCAATCACCAGTTAATTTGATGAAAGACTTTCACAGTGGAAGAATATAAGGAACACAAATTATTCCATTTAATTCAATCACCAGTTGATTTGATTTTCCATATAATCTTATAAAATCTTAAAAATTGAGTTGTATGGATTTAAAGAACCTTCCTTCATATTGTTTTTACTCTTGTATTCAGATGGGTAAATAAGAACAATAAATTAATGATGTTAGTAACATTAAAACTGTGTGCAAACACTTCTTAAGATAGTATCATGACCGTGCCTACCATGCATTTTGCAGTACATGTGAAAATCAAACACTCATTATGTTTGAGATTAACTAATATATCAACAACACAGAGACTTAGATCTAAGAATTTGCTGATGCGTCTTTTACATTATTGGCTTACACGAGGAAAAGTTTTTAGTTTGGAGAAGGACTTTTTGGATTCTAAATGATTCAGTGAAATATCTCGGCCTTCGGGGTCAAGTTCACACTTTCTGCACAGCTATTTTATGGGCTAGTATATGGCAAACTGTATTTGATAAGCTCTTATTCTAAATGGAAATTCAAGTCTCTCCTCAAAATCCACCTGGTCGTCTCTGTCTCCTTCAAGGATGAGTTGTATTAAACTACAGGAACCTCCCTCTGTCCTTACACTGGGCGTTCTTCAGGGCAGGCACTGCTTGTTTCAAAATTGTAACGCTGAATTTGTGACAACATATAAACAAATAATATTACCAACCTCCTATTCACATAGTTTATCATGTCCATTATCACAGACCTTAACCAATGCTCATCAAGTTTGTTTACCTCCCTGTCTTCCCAGCTCCACGGTAGAGAGCTTTTTTAGCTTACCTGTTGTTCAAAAGTGATTGTATCCTGCATAGAAGACAGTAACACTCAAAAGTCTAATAATCCCTGGGAGTGAAATCTCAGCTCAAAGGTCAGTGGAGCCAGGCCCTTCCACTTCACTTTCACCCCTAAGACAGTGTTTCAATTTCAATAGCATAGACAATATAGAGTCTATGTCAGAAAATAAGAAAAAGACTGGAGTGATGGTATGTAAAACACAGCAGTGAAAAACATGAAACTAAAGTGCTCTTTTCACCTGCTATATACTTCTCCAGGGATATTTAATCTCACAGATTCTTATTTTCTATGGCTTTAAAAGATGGATATTCCCTCCTGTTTCTGAGAAAAGTAACTAGAAAATTACCTACTCATTTCTGTAAATATTGGAAGAACAGTTCTTTCCTGCTTCTCTCCAAAAGGGGAAAAATAGTCATATGGAAAGTTTAAAATACCTTCTCTCTTTACAAGACAAAATCAGTAAGTATTGATATTCTTTAAATGAATGAAAATGATGCAATAAACAGGTTGAAACTGTTGTCATCATCTTATCTCTAGAAACCAAACTGATCTGTCCTTACACTGAGAACCTATCAGTCAGAATCACAGAATCATAGAATCTTCAAGGTTGGAAGGGACCTTCAAGATCATCTTGTCCAACC
>JAOXJM010000023.1:55103242-55113380 GCA_026413425.1 Tringa solitaria
ATAACCTTAGTTCCCTCAGCCTCTCCTCATAAGACTTGTGCTCCAGACCCCTCACTATCTTTGTTGCTCTTCTCTGGACCCGGTCCAGCACCTCAATGTCTTTTTTGTGGTAGGGGGCCCAGAATAATCAATGCAAAATATCAAGTATCATAAAAAGGTGAAAATTCAACCAACTTAAGGCCAGCTGCTGGCTCGGCTCTGGGGCAGCTCCATAGGAAGCACTGAATGCCCCCAGGGGCAGGTAGCAGGCTGGCAGGACTGCTGGAAGCAGTGGACAGAGCTGTACACCCTGGACGAGTGTTGGCTGGAGGTCTGCAGGCACCCTCCTACAAGCTGTTCTTTCCCAGCAAGGGCAGCTGGGCCCCAGATCACTCCCTGGCCCCACTGTCCTCTCCATGGCAAGGGCAGACTCAGCTCTTTTCCCACATTGCTCCCTGGGCAGCAGATGCTGAAAAAAGGTATGGTAGGCTTCTCACAGAGGGTAAGATCAGGCAGGTACCAAAGGAGGGTAATAGTCTGTGAATGAAATGCAACAATGAAAAGAAAACCTGTACTCAACTCCTTGAAATTTCCCTGAAAAGAGCTTAGTAACTGTTTCTTTCCATACCCTTAGCCCCGGTCTCCCCACAGTTTCTCCAAAGCTCCCCCACCTCCATAAATCACCACTGACTACCCCACCTGTCTTTTGGTGTGATCTCTTGGCCTCACTGTCTTCTCCAAGGTGTCCCATCTCCGCTAGGACATCTTCCACTGTTCCTAGTGATAGATTGAATGTTTTCATCTAAAACTAGAGGACAAAGAATTCCTCTAAAAGTAGAGGGAAAAAAGAAAGTATTTTAAGATTTCTACTTCTGTCAGCAACAGAATAACCAATTATTCTTAGAGCTGTAATGTACACATTGTTACAATTGTCTTTTCAGCTTCCTTCTCTAGACAAATGCCTAGGCTCTTTGTCATGACTATACAAAATTTTTTACATAAAATTAAATAGCGTATATCAATGGAACATTGTATTTAATACAAATAGCACCATTACTCGGCTACAGAAGACCATTTGGATATACCTTTCAGCTTTTTAAATAATTCCAAGAGCACAGCTGTTCACTGTCTTGGAGATGTATAATCAGATATTCTTTTTAATGCACTGTGAATCATTACTAGAATGAGGTTTTGTTTCTTTTCATAGGGAAAAGATGTGAAGTTTCACTGTATTAAAAAGACGCGATCAAATTTGCTCTCCCTCCCTGATAGTAACTCCCTTTTCCCTTCTGTCTTTTATTCCCAGTAGAATCTTACCTTTTCCACCTCCTTGCCTCTTACCCTTTTCCACCTTCCTTGCCTCTTACCCTTTTCCACCTCCTTGGTATTCACTCACCATCCTGAGCATGTGTGTATCCCACCAGTGAGCCCCTATATTCATCAGTTCCGTGCTATTTCCTCTAGGATTTGGCTGTGAAATGGGGAACAGCTTTCTCCTGAAAATTGTAATGGGATGGCTGTTTGAAACTTCCCTACCATTGTTCTTGCGAAGCTGAACGCCTTAGAATAGCAGAGCGGCAGGAACAGAAGAGATACATAGTAGCTGCCCACAGTTAATACATTTTCAAGAACTCATTAAAAAAAATTACTGCATTTCTTTGGCAGAAAAGTATTCATAGCTTACGTAACATCCATCACTAATATGATGAGATTTGTACCTTCCTTATGGTCTGATATTCAAAGAAAAGCAGTACCTATTGCACTATGGTATCTTTTCCTTTCGTTCTCAAGGACTCGTTTTTCAGCAGTTTTGAGTTATTCTTTCTCATCTTGTTTTTATGGTTTATTCATTAAGTTTAAAAAGTTGAGGCCTAGTTATATGAAGCATTTGTCTTTAACTTCAACAACATACCTCTGCAAAATATACTAATCCCCCTTCTTTATTCTTTAGGGCATATGTGCGTTTTCTTCTGGAAGATACAAAAATATGATATTACAGTAAATTATGGTCAGAGGTTAATAAGGAAAATCAAAATGGGATTTTATTTGTGTGTATGTAATGCATCTATTTTTCTCACTTGACTTGTATTTCATTGGAATTACTCGGAAGAACTCTGGTTACAGTGACACTGTGAAGTCCTCCACCTCAGTTGGACTAATAACCAGAGGTTTTATAAACCAGAAGATCGCAATTTACTGTTTCCAATAAATGTCTGAATATATGTGCAGGTTGGGCTTTACACCAAATTCAAATCAGTATACTGTATTACCTACAGAGGGTGGAAGAGAACAAGTTATTAAATTTCTGTTCTACATTTGAATTAGTCTGGCACTCCACAGGACAATATTTTGATATTGGCTTAAAAAAGGCACATGAATTTAGAACGATTTGCACAGTTTATAGTTTCAGGAAAAATAAAAGGTGAACACCACCTGGTTGTCTCTCTTCTGACTTTTCAACTTTATTTCCAAAAGTTTGACTCTTAATGATGTGCCTTTTAATGAAATTATGGAAGTCATTCCAGAGTAGAGGTGACATCTGAATTTCTGATTTTTGATCAGCTTCAACATCTTTACATCTAACTTAGCCCACAGGGCCCTCGCTGTGTAAGGACAGGACAGGACAGGCCAGGCCATGCTTGAGACAAAAGTGTGCCATAAGAGGTCAGTGGCAGTACATATGTCTTTCTAAGATAGCTTTTGTCCTGAAAGACACTGAGACCTTGAAAAATGCCATGAGCTCTTCACCACAACTAGAGCCTCACTCTCCTTTCTCCTTTCATTTGCACAGTTGATTAAATAGCCTGGCACACCAGGCTACTGAGTAACATCTTACCATTATCAGTGAAGAAAACAATTCACAGGGAAAAAACAATTTTGGATTGGAGCTTTCACATCTGTGCTGAACGTTCACCACAACACATACATCCTTCCAACATCCCTCACACTTTGTGGCCTGATAAACTTTATGAAAAGAGGAGAGATGCAGGGTATTGAAAATTGCTCTGCATGTTATACTGCAGTAACACTGGAATCCCTTCTGTGGGGTCACGACTGTCTAGCACCGGCCATCATTTTCTTAAAAGTTCAGCTAGGGACCTGGAACTCTATCTTGGGGAAAGTCAGCCTAAGTGCCCAGTGATGATCCCCAGTATAGGCACATTCCCCTACCAGGTGGGAGCCTGACCTACAGGACTTGGTGTGCACAGCTTTTGAAGTTCCTACACATTCTTCAGACTATAAGGCACTTTTTTAATGCAGGGATTTGTAACGTGTTACAGTCTTCTTTCATAATCAAGACTTCCGCTGTGTTTGTTCTAAATAAAATAGTTCAGAGATTTTCTGATCTTGGAGAAAATCTAAAAAATTGGAGGACAAAAAATTTTTCTCAGTGCACACATGAAATCACTTTTAATAGTCATTCTCCCTGTTAACCCTGTACTAAAAACATTTAAGTCACCCTAAACTCCCTTTGGAGAATCAACTGTGATTCAGTACTACTCATTACCTGTGAACCGAGAAATGAGAGCACTAAGCTACTGCCTGAACTTGCTTGCAGAACCTGCCCTAGGAAAGGACAAATGATTGGCAAGTTATATACAAGCATAATAAAATCAACATGGTTGGACTGCTGCAAAAGTTGTCAGATTTTAGAACTTTGTTTTACATATGCTTTAGAGGAGACCACCATCTTTTTGTCTACACTACTGGAGCAGAAATTTCTAAACTGATAATATCCTCTGTTGGTTTTATTTATTTTCCATACGCTGAAAAACTCCATCGCAAAGGCATCAGAGAATGGACTAGACCCTTATCCCAGTAAATGGTAACTCTGGGTACCTCTAAAAACACAAACTGCACCTGAATAAGTCATTAAAGAAAATGTTCTCCCATAGCAGATCAGAAATAAATAAATTCCACATTAGACATTAATTCTTTGTTGTTATAAATATTCTCTTACCTCTATTGCTATATAATCTATGTAAGAGTTGTGTAAATGGGTTGTGCCTGGGTAAAAAGCACAGTGTTGCCAGAATTGGAGCACAAAGTAGAGCAAAACCTTCTTTCTTTTTAGTCACAAGACTTCCATAGAAGGGAGTAACAAGGGCAATTATTATTTTATAGAGTTTTAAAAAGTGCTGAGCGTGAAAAATGAGGCAGACATCTATGCCTGAAAGAGTTCACAATTGAAATAGCTAGCAAAAATAGACAGTTATCAGATGATGGCTAGAGAACGTGATACATCAAAACGTGTTTCAGCCAAGAAGATTAGCATGCACCATATTAGTTCCACTATTTTGTATTCATCCATCATCTCGGATCTTCAGTTTCAGAGAAGTTAGAGCTCCATATAGGTAACATTAGAAACAGAGGTTGCTGGGAAAACAGCTGGTCATAAATTTTCCCGTGAAACAAAATTTCATTCAAAATATCAGCAACTTGGTAACCTTTGATGAGTGCAAATAGGGTTTGAAGGAAACCCAGCCCAGACTCCTAGCAGAAAAATACTTTGAAGCCTTGGAAACACTAGTTGGAGTGAGAGATCTGAGAAGGCTTCATGCTATGAAAACAGCGCACAGAGTTTGAACTCGCAGGGTTTGTATCCCTAAGAGGGTCCATATGAAATGGTGGTCCAGATGGCACCTACCCTGAGAATACACTTGCAGCTGCTAGGGATCTTATCTATCCACTGTCCTAAAAGGAATTTCCTGTCAACTGGTATCTCACCCTGCAGTTAGGAGTTGTTTACCCAGGCAATTTAAAAATTCCTATCTCTGCAGGGATTTTAGGACCTGGCTGCAGGGTCAATCTTGCAGACAGTGCTTGCTGAGAGAATGACTTCTGTGATAAAACATTGGAATCCATCCAATTCCACCAAAACTTATACCAACAGTTGCTTTTATTTGTGCAATGTCTGCCATTTCAGCTTCAAAATTTAAGGAAGATAAAGAAATTGTAATGTAATAGGGGCAATGCCAACTCATTTCATGTTTAACTAATCAGCTATCAATTTGCAAGAAATTTCAGGTCGTATTGACCTGGACCAGATTCAAGTAAGTGACCTAGAAATAAACAGCTATGTATCTCATTACTGCTCCCCTCATCCATCTTGTCCTGTGGCACTTCTAGGTTGAGCCTGAGCCAACAAAAGAAATTATATTTCCTTTGCTCTTAAAGATATCACAGCTTTTTGCTCAATGACCAAAAAGAAAAAAAGTCCAGATTTCATCATTATCTGCCAAAGAACATGCTTTTTAACCATGCATCCAATCCTAAAAAAAAATAATCACGATCTACAGAGAAAGGCACACACGTTTTCTATTTACTCTATTGTTACAGAATTAATTAATTGTATTTTGCTATAAGGAGAAAAAATTTCAAAAAGTTCCTGTTCATTTCAGGCATCATAGTGCTTCACATTTTAGCTTACTGCAGTATAAGCTGTAATGGATCAACAGATTTGGCATGCCCTTTGTTTACAAAACTCATTACTATGTTTTACCTGCTCACATTCATCATGCAGGGATAGAAAAAGAAAATCTAAACTGAAGTCCCAGTCCCTAAGTATGGGTGCTACAAAAGAACCATGTTTAGGAAAAAAAAAAAATGTCTCTTAGTTGTAACAAATAAAAAAGGCAATCTAGGGTGGGGGTTAAGAGATTTAAGATTTAGTCCAGATGTTGGACTATATCCAGTCCACTGCATGAGTGGAGGGATATGCAAGTTAAGGCACACCACAGGAGGAAAGAAGAGAGGGGAAAAGGTGTACTAAAGGAGAAAAAAAGGAGAAAAGACAGATCAAAGGAAGAGGAAAGGAGATAAGGACTTTGACAGAGACACTAGAAATGCTGGAAAGGTCTCCTATTTTGTAAGCACAGAGCAAAGCTTTGTTTTATGTTTACTTTTAATTTATTTTTTTTTTTGCTAAGTCTACAGATTAAATTCTCACTCTGATGCTTTAATTCATGATAAACAGGCATTTGTTTTACTTACAGGAATGCCTGTCTGGTGCTGTAAAGCAAAGACCACTGCTGTGAAGCCAGCACACGCAGGATTCAATGGTTCCTCAGAGATTGTAAATTGTACTAATACAGAGGAACTCTCTCAATGCAATAAATTTAGGAGGCTCATGGGCTTGGAAATACCTCCTGCCTGGCTTCAGGAAATAAATACAAATATACAAGTAATTGGCAGTTGCTAACTTCTGAGAATTGTCTATTCATATCACCCTTTCTTTGCTGAGTAGGCACCAATACTATCTCACAGCCATGGTCATCATCTTTCCCAAAATATCACACACACACACACATATTTACATAAATAATAGCCTAGCACACCTTAGCCTGGAACAAACACTATGGATAGGGAAGATAAAACGGTGATTTGTGAAATCACACATGCTATGGGAAAGGTAAATAGTTCCCTGCCCCTTCCAGTACCAAAACTATAAACCATTAAGCAAAATTTCAGAAAGCGTGTCCAAAACAGCTAAAAGGAGGCAATTCTTCACATAGTGTAAAAAAAGCTGTGAGCTGCTTAGCGTAGGAAACTGTGAATGTAAAATTTTACATGTTTGTGAAAGTGACTGAACGCATGCAAGAAAAAAATCTTCTAGGAGAGTGCTTCTGAATCAATTACATGATCAGCCCATGATAACCTCCCAGTCTCCAGCAAGCACTTCTCCTCTTCTCATATTCTTGTTATTTATTACTTTTAGCATGACAACGCAGAGCTAGACAGACATTTTGTCAGAGTCATTACAGTGAATCTCAGATTCTTTAACTAGAAAAACAAATGTTTTTATTACTGTTCCCTATCACAGAGAACTGCCACTGACTCTTCTGTTAAACTGGAAAGTTACACTGCAATGCAATTAATGACCTGCTATTTCCAAAAGAAAGCTTTAATACATTAACAAAGGGGACATTTTCAGATGTTAAAGAATATCTAAACAAGCAGTTTCAACACTTGATTCCCATAAATGATTGTAACTTTCTCATATTTTAACTATTTATTAGGAAGTACAGTACTATGCAGGTTGTAAGGGAACCTCCTTTGCTCATTTAATCAAACCTTCTGCTCATAGAAAATCTAGTAAAAGCAGGTTGCTCAAGATCATCTACAGTCGCATTTTGAATAGATCCACTCCTGTGCTAAAGAAAAAAAAATATATCTGGTTGTATCCACTGCCTTTAAACACGAGGCTCCAAAAGTCTGGCTTTGTCTTCATTGCTGCCAATCCAGAAGATAGATATCTAATACTGAAAAAGAGAAGGCCCTGTGTCTGGTGTCAACTTGAAGAGACTGGTTAAGTTGACTGGTAAATACAGGAGAAAAACAGTTCTCCGTGGATTGTGACTACAATAGGAAACTTCATCTGGTTTTCAATTTCCTTTTTTTGAGACCCAGACTTCTTAGTAAAATCTCTTTAGGAGGTAACCTCTGGTATCTGAAACCTACAGTCTTTAAATTAAAATCTGATTAATTTATAAAAAAATCCAGATGAAACTGCTATGATAAGTACTTATAGGAAATTAATCCATACACATTGTATCACCTCTCAGTAGCTTTATCTTGTTTATAACTGCATGACTGTCCTATTTCATCATGTCATTTAAAAAGCAACACTCAGAAGCATATGTAAATTTGTGTCAGTCCTTACACCTGCCAAAGTGTCTTATTTACAGTAATCAATATCATGCATATATTTTCTTATGGTTTTTCTCCTTTACAGATAGTTAAGAGGCACCAGAAATTCACAGTCTCACTGCTATTTATTATTAAATAGTATTTATTAAGAGGAGGAAACATTAAAGTGATGGGTTTCTCAGGTATTCTAGATTACATGCCTCAAAACACCACTCTGTCTCTCTGAAAAAGACTATGATCTTTAAGATGTCCTCTGAAGTTCTCTCATCAGAACTGATACGCACCATTGCCAGGATCTCTTTTCTGTCTTGGCTCAGAAGACAGATTATAAACACAATTTCATTCCTTCTCTTTGGTACTACAGAACACCTGCTTGCTTGCTTTATGTCCCTTGATTTTTCCACTCAGTGCAGTCTCCCTAAAACACTTGGAGATCTTGGTGAGAATGGTCTATTTATTTCTCTTCCGTTTTGCATTTCCTTGATTTATCTTGTTTGTGGAAGTAGATTTTCTTTTGGGTGACACAGCATCCCTGTGAACTCAGACATTTTCAGATCAACATGATGAAGTGTTATATATTGCTCTCTTGTTCATATTTCAGTTTTGCTCCCATGCAAGGCAGAAGTGCAAAAGGAGCATTTCCCTTCTTTCCAAATATGTGATATTTTCCTGGAATTGATTTTAAACAGTTATTTATAGTTGTGATTACAGCTGCAACTCAAGGACAGGCTAGACTGCTCTTTCTCTAAGACTCAAAAAACAAGTGTCAGTACGAATGGACCTTGAAAGCAAACCTGTTGTGCACTTCCTTTCACCTTGTTCCCATAAACTTTTGATGGTGACATAATAAAAACAACTTCTGCAGCTCAGTTTACTTTATTTTATTTGCCAATTCTTCTCCCAAAATTGTGTAAGATGTGCAGTTTGGATGTGTATCCTGACAAAGTGCAAAGTGAGGTGGTGTGAATGACAGCAAATATTTTGGGCTGCCGAGGGTAACAGAGCAGAAGGATTAAGTTGCAATTGTTTTAAGTTTTCAGTTCTCAGGGGAAGAGAGAGATGACAGTAAGTCACCAAGCACAAACTTTAGAGTCAGCAGACAAGCTTGGGCACACACAAGTACTTTGTGGGAAGCAAAGATAAAGTTGCATGTAAGGGTCAGAGTAACATTTTGAACATCAACAGACAAAAAGGGTGCATGGCTTTTAAGTAGTTTGGGAACGTGCATGGCTCCTTTTAACAGAGTAAACAGGAAGGTTTGCTGCTCTTGACTTGGATCTGGAAGTACTTGTAAGACTTTGTCTTTTCAACATCCACACTCAAAGCCAACAGAAAGTGACAGAATTCAGACCTCTCTATGCCAGTCATATAGAGAAGTGATCAACTATGGAACTAATGAGCTTTTATGCAGCAGAGCCTCGGGCTCAAGTTTTGAACTTGCTGCTGTCCTGCTGCAATGGGAGAGAAAAATCTCTGCCAACAGTACAAAATCTCAACTGCTCGACTGTCTGCGACAGAAGCATATTGAAAGCCCTAGAAGAGAGGGCTTCTGCTGACTGCCCAACTGCATGATGATTTACATCACAGTCTCTAAAAGGGAAATGCAGAGCATGCAGGGAGCATAACATCACAGGCACAAACAGCTTTGAACCCCTACATGAGAATATAGACAGGGCCTGTGGGTCAGAGCAGACCAGAACAAGTTGTCTTTTCAAACACCTGCCATTAGATAATGAGTACCAACATCTTGGGATTTACATCCTATAATAAATCAGGATTTTTAAACTGAATGCAGCCCTCTGTCCTCCTCCTTCATTTCTAGCTGTGACTACCGAGTGCCTCCCAGCTTCAGGGCTTGGATGTACACCCTGAATGCACTTTCATACCATGCTTGGGCAAAATCCCACTACATAATAATTCTCCCTCCTGCATCATCATTTTCACAGAATGCAGGCCAGGAAAAAACTGCACCATGGTCCCACAGATTTGCAGTCTTTACACAGAGGACTGTCACCAAGGGTACCCTATGAACTACATGCAAGCCTGAGACCAACCATCGTTGCTTAAAATTGTCTTCTGTCTTTGTTGTGCAATGGCTGAACCCTACAGCTCTCCTGCTTGGTCTGCTTGCTAGGTTATGGCAACCCCTGTGCCAAAAGTACTCACTGACTGGATTCAAGTATTTGCAATTTCTCTCTTCGGGAGAGCTGTAGCTAATACAATGGAGACTGATTGAAGATTCCGATGTACTTAGCCACAACAGTAAAAAACTAAAGCATAAACAAAATTCAAAGTTTTTAGCCCTCAAGAGACATCCAAAGGGAATTTCTCTTCTCAGAAAAAAAAGAAATTTTATAAGAGCAGCTACTCTACTCTTATTAAACGGGGACACCTGGATTACTGCATCCAGCTCAGGGCACCCAGAATAAGGACATGGACCTGTTAGAGTAAGTCCAGTGGAGGGCCACAAAGATGATCAGAGGGCTGGAGCACCTCTCCTATGAAGACA
>JAOXJM010000023.1:55139065-55150782 GCA_026413425.1 Tringa solitaria
TCCACTATTTATACAGTAAGATAATTGACCTATAGTCATATTCTCATGGGAACAATATATCTAGGTCCCCACTCCAGACAGTATTTGGACTATGTTGCCAGCCATCCCCAAAAGTCCAGGTGCAACTTATCACAGCTGCTGTTGTGATGGCCATGGTGGCCAAGGCCTGAGCAGGAGCTGTGGGGGGGTGTGGGGGGAGCAAAACATGGAGAGTACACTGCCACAGTGATAAAGTTACTAGTCCTAATGGAAAATAGAGAAACAAACAGTTATTATCTAGTTCATTAGTAACATCTCATTTTTTTCTTCAATTTCTTGTTTTAGTCTTTTGACTTCACAGTATAACATAAGAGAGAGTTCAGTGAGTTTTCTGGGAATTGTCTTATGGGCAGAAGATAATAAAATGTATATTCTAATTCACTTCTTATTTTGAAATTAATTGTATTTTCATTCTACTCGTGAACAATTTAAAAAAAAATGCAAAACATATTTTTTCTTCCAGCTTCTGTGTGGCTAATATGGTTTTTAAAACATCATGCTGCTTTGCATGAAAAGTTGTTATTTCTCCTCCGGATAGAAACACTGTTTTCCAAACAATTTTATTCAAAAGGACTGCTTGTACAAAGGCTGTGAAAAAAAATCTCATTGAGACAATTATTCTTCAAGCCATGTGAGGAATTATTACTGTGTTGGTCTGGAGGCAAAATAGCAAAACTTGTGCAGGCCAATGGTGCTTTAACTTCAGATTATGAGATTGAATAATAATGAAATAATAATATTTTTATTATACGCAGCTACCTAAACGCGTGAAAAAGAGGTTTGACTAAACAAAAGTTAAAGCAGAAACATCAGTTTAAACGATGCCTAAACTTGTTTCTGATTAAAAAACGCAAGAACTATATTGCTTCATTGCTATGCACATAAAACTGAAAGCATCTGTTTTTTCTGGAAATGACCAAATTCAGATCTGTTACAGGTGCCCCCAGGCACACACAGACAAACTGTCCTGTGGTAAACAAGGGTCTGAAATTACAGCACGGCTACTACATCTTAACGGCTCATGTGCATGCTCCAGCATGGTGGGAAGCATACGTTAGCTCTCCCCTCGGATGCAGGTGGTCGGCAGAAGCTATGAGCACGAACACAGGTGGTTTACTCATCGTAGTCAATAACGTTGTGCATTGGCACCCTTGCGTGCTTCTTTAAACCTCTGCCCAGAAACTCGCTGTTCCTTTACGGCAGGTGGGCCTTAAATACTGAATTTCCATCAAATAATGGAAAAGCCGCACAAAAACCCTCATAAACAACTTGTCCTGTGCGCATCAGTGCTGAATACGTTTCCCAGTAATACAAAACTGCGTAGCCTTGCACATCTGTATCTCATCTGTAGTCAGCATGACAATGTGATTTTATTCTCCTGCGTGCCTTTCACTGCCTTTTGGAAAGATAGAATCATAGAATAGAATCATAGAATGGTTTGGTTTGGAAGGGACCTTAAAGATCATTGAGTTCCAACCTCCCCTGCCATGGGCAGGGACACCTCCCACTACAGCAGGTTGCTCAAAGCCCCATCCAGCCTGGTCTTGAACACTTCCAGGGATGGGGCATGGAAGATCCGTGTGAAGAGGAGGACTCTTAGAGATGTAACATGGCCTCGCATAGGTATGGGCTTGCCATGGTTCTTCCAGTGGCTCCTCAGGTCATGTAGAGAGAAAGAAAGGATATGGCCAACCAAAAGCCCTAGTTGGAGCCCTTTGATATACTGATTTAATTTACCTTGTGCTGCAGCAGGCTAGAGGTGGGTGTATAAGAAGATGCACACCCAAAATACACCTTGGGCATGGAGGAGGGGGATGGTGGGAGCTGGGCCCAAGATTCAAACTAGGAATTGAAACTACACACTTTCCTTCCCCTTCTCAAATTTAGTCAAGGGAAAAGTATGTATTTTCAGTTGAAAAAAAGCAGCCAAGTTATTAAGGCTGATGACAGCTATACAGGAAAGTGCCCCAAGTGTCAGAGATCGTAGAGGAAAATACTTTATGCTGACAAAAGGCCAGAGACACAATCAGTAAGGATAAGCAATGGAGAAAACACACATCAGAGAAGATGTGACAAGTGACATTGTTATCAAAAAACAAGCAGCAGGTCTGCTCACCAGCTCAGCAAAAAAAAATTCAGTAGCGTAATGACATTTTTACAAAACTTCAGAGAGACAGGTGAGACAGGCCACTATTACTCTGTAGCGCTTTCCAACATCTCTGAGACATTGAAAGCAGTGGATTATAGGGACACCTACTTCAGAAGCTCTCAGAGCAGGCTTGTTATTCACACTCTAAGACAGTTGGAAGGTCTTTTTAGCTATTATTTGAACGCAATGGAGCATGGAATATATTAATTCATAGTTGCTTTCCCTCCATATCCTAATCTATCTCACACGTGTCTAAATAACATGAATCACAGAATCACAGAATGATTCATGCATTATTTTCTGGTGCCCAGTACTATGCCTGTCAAGGAATGCAAACTTGTATTTAAAAGGTGTCAAGATATATTTGGCAAAGTAGGAAATTATTTGGATTATTCAGTAACATCAAAGAGTCTTCCACGTTGTACCCACAAAACATGACCCTTTAGGTCATAATTACCCTCTACTAACTTGTTATTTGTGTGTACGTGCTGTGCAGGACAAAATACACAACAGAAAGAGTGTGATCAGATCAGACACTTTATTACCATGTTGCTCTGCTCATGTGCCCAATTATGATTCATTTTGCTAGGTGAAGTAAATGATACAGGACTGAAATACATAACAATCTCTGTTCCCTGTTTATTTTCAAGACACTGTGAGCAGATCTGATATTTCCCAATTTAAGGTCCCTCTCATGGGGAGTCTTTGAGTTAAGACAGGCTTTATCTATCTTCAACTTCTGCATTTTCAACAAGTAATGTACACGGGCAAGGGGTTGGTGGAAGAAGTGCTCCCTTTTAATGGTCCACAAAGCTTTAAAACTGCCGTTTTTTCCAAAGTAACACAGATGTGGAATAGGCTTTCCCTCATTCAAAATATTCATGGGTAGAAAATGTAGAAACTAATTACAGTTCCATCATAACAAGCCTGCCTTAATAATTAGGAAAATTATTTTCAAAGATTTTCGCTGGCAAAGTCCAACTTTAAGTAAAGCGAATATCACTGCTGAACAACTAAAAAGTTATTGACCTTTTTTCTCACTTTTGTATTGCTTATTTTTACTAACCTGGTTTTGAATATTGACCAGTTCTCCAGCAGCAGTTAAGAATGTATAGGTAATGTGAGTGTTTTCTTCCCAATTTTCCAACTTTTCTTTTTGCTTGCATCCTTGCAGAAGGTCAGCAGCACAAGCCACAGGACGGCAGGAGATGGGAAGGGTTGAACTTTGATGTCATACTGAATGAGAAAGAAACAACGTAAACCTGGTAAGCTCTGCCCTGAGGGAGATCCTCCTCTCTACAGGAAAAGGAAGGTTAACTGAGGAAGAAAGCATGGTTCCTATCTTCTAGATATAAATCTAGGAGCATAATTAACATTTTTAATGCAAATTAAAAAGTTACTCCTGTAGTCTGGTAAATAAGGTCAAATGGAATTCATGCTTTAGTGAGGGCATGACAGACATGAAAAAGATGTAAGGATGTGGAAAGGAATGGGGTTGCAACAGCTTCATAAGCTGTGCTTAGGTAATGTCTACACCGTGGGACTGAGCAGCAAGCCAAGGCACTGTCAGGACTAAACTCAAATACATGTCATTCTCCCTGTGTTCTGGTTTCCATGTCAAGTTGGCTTTGACACAGGTCAAAAGGCACCTTGGTCCACTCATACAAATTCCTTGCCTGGACAGGCACGGGACCAAGGACCTAAGGTTGCTCCAAACTTATACACCTGCCCCTGCAAGAAGGACAACATGGAGCCATCCGAAAGTACTGATGGAGATCTCAGTGGGGACAAGCCCTTCTTGACCTACTGGAAAGCACTCCAACTGCACCCAGGGATCATGTCCATGTTACTAATGAATAAGATGAATATCATAGGTCCAGCATCAGAAGTTTTATCCAGCTGCTAGCAACAGCAAACATGGAATAAAAACTGTTCTTTGTATTGACATTCTGGTCATGCTTACATGAATCAGAAAAGACATTATCAGACCATAAAAGCATTAAGAAGGAATTTTTAAAGACCAGTATACATAGCATAGCAGGCTAACTTTCCAGCCTCATCTCAGAAGGCCTCAGAGGTCCTTACCCCAGTCAGCTCTGGCATAGACGACAACAGGGTTGGTTTTGGATAAGAACTCATAACAAAATGAAAGGTTTGCAGAGCTTGACCTCCACTTATGGTGCAACTCCTCTTACATTCTAAGTGCCAGACTATTACACAGATTTTCATACTAGAATAAAAGGAAGATATGAAATGAGAGAGCAATTAAGAAAAGACAGTAAAAAATGAGCTGTAACCCACAGACGCTACTAGTAAATCGAGCTTATTTCCATTCCCACTACCTATCTGATGAAGGCTAGACGAATTCACCTCCAGAAGATTACCTTTATTTCACTGAGCAATAAAATATCAGCAAATATACAAAACAAATAAATCTTTTCCCCAGTGTTACAGCTTCCCAACCCTTTTCTCCCATTTTCTAAAATCATTTTATTTGTCGCTGTTTGGCAAAGTATTACAAGTTGGGTGCTTTTCTCTCATTTTAAATTCACTCAAATTCATAACTTATGACAGCTGAGTGTAGCTATGATTAATGCCCTAAACCTTTTCTGTTTGAGTTCCCACTGCATTTCACTCTGCAGTAGCTGAGCACTCAGCACCATCTCTGGCCAGCTGCATAAAGTACAAGCTTAAATTCAAATAAACAGAAATCCCCAGTATGAAATACACAGGACTCAGGAGAGATTAAGTTGTCATGAAGATTTTTTAGACCAAAAGACCCTTGCTCATCTGGAACGTAAGGTGCCCTCATAAGTGAAAGACATGTGAAATAAGATTTAGTTCTTTCTACAAAGCTATAAAATTTCCATAAATTTCTGTATTACACATTATGTTTTTCAATTTGTGTTTTTGTTTCTCCTTTATCTAAGAAGCATTAAAACCCTGTGCTTCCTTTTGCAGGATGGCAATGTTTTCTGCCTTTAGATTATTTAATAGCTGCAGCATGATGGACTAGGCACGGAGAAGCAGTGCGGAAGAAATCCCTGTTGGGAATTGAACCCATATTTTCTGTTTGTTTCCTTATCATAATAAACCAAACTTAAATCACAGATCCAAAGACTCATTATTACTGAAATACTGAAAATACTGAATTTGAGCTTATGCATCTGAACCAAGAAAAATGCCCTCTCCAATCATCTTGCCCCATATTGAAGCCTGCATCTTTCCTTCATAAAGTGCTAAAGTACTTGAAGGATAAAAGTAATATGTGGAATCTAATTTACACATCACTTTTGCTTTCAAATCTCGGGAAACATCAAGTTTAACTTATTTGGTTGCATGAGTTCTCTTTCAGGGTTGCAGGTTGAACAATATAGAGGAAATATAAAAATGACTGAGTTGAAAAATTATTTCCCTGAGTCACATACGCTGAAAAAACAATTTTGGGTCTGTGTGGCTTAAACCAAGCCTTAATCTCTATGAGTGGTTTTATTCACATCTGCTTTTCTTGCCATAGTCTCAAATGCACACTTAGCAAAGCCCAAGAGGAAAACAAGATCTTCAACTGCATTTGGACACACATAGGACAAGGACAGTGACCTCCCACTTATAAGTTAGTGTAAAGTGCAAGCGTAGATTTCAGTTGCACATTAAATTCTACTCCCTGACCCAAAATTACTCAGAAACTCACACTAAAGCAAACTTAACAAGTCATCCTTTCCACATTCATTCTGTGCTCTCACATTTTACAGCATTTGAATGTTTTTTTTCCCACAAAAAACTGATAATCACTTCATTGGTTTAAATGGTTTCTCAAAAAGAAGGTTGACGTAAGAGAAATTTCAAATTAGTACAAGGCCTAATTGGAAATTAGAATATTATGATAAGCTAAATCATAGACAATGCCATACCAGAAAATCCATTTATCATCTATTTAAATTCAAATATATCATTGCCATGCTAAATAGCTAGACATGAAATACCTATGAACCAATCCATTGCATTTTTTCAGATGTCCCATAGACATGAAAAACAAATCTGAGTTTTCTTTCTATTTTTTTATTAGTTTCTGGCAAGCATGGAAAAAGCTTTATTCAAGAATCAAAAGCAGAAAAAATGTTCTATATTCACCCAGTATTTGCTCAGATTTTTATGCTAATTGATTTCCTGTGTTTTCCCAATCCTTGCATGTTCTCTTCCTGTGAAGGTAAAAAACAACTGATTTTCAACCGCATAATGTGATTTTAGAACATAAATTTAGACATGCATCCTTGAATACTTGAGGTAAGTGGATTTAAAAATCAGTGTTTGAAAGAGCTTACTTGGAAAGTTGATTATAGTCAGCCAGCTTTCATGTCATCCTGGAACTACAATAGTCAGATGTCACTTGTGTCCCAGCCACAGGAGATCACATTCTTCGCAGCTTCTGAAAGTTGAGCAAGTGTTACATAAGTAGAGGTTCTTTGCTTTCTCCTTTCTATTCCCTCAGCTCCCTGTGTGCTGTCCATCCCCTTGTCTCTGCTTCTAACTCATCCCAGGGTTTCCCCTCTTCACCCTCCTCCCTATCAGCTCAGCTTTGTCTCTGTGGTCCCACGTTTCTATTTTCCACATTAATATACACAAGGTCTCCCTATTGCTCTTTAACACCATCCTTTTTTTTCACACCAGGACTCCTGTGTAACCCACTTTTTTTGTATCTTCTTCCTAGGCCAAAGGTTTCTCCATGTACTTGAACTTTCCTGTTGCCTCATCCTTCCATCTCACAACTCATCTGAAGTTGATCACAGATTAGTCCACTTTCCCTGGGAGTAGGTGGGGAAGAGTGAAGTTGGGAGAAGCAGCTTTTGGACAACATTGAACCCTGCTCAGCTGAGGTGGTAACACTAGGGGGAAAGAGAGAAAGCAGGAACTATGAAGCTGAAGAAAGGCCTGGATGTCATTGTCAGTTTGGTTCCTTGAATAAAACAAACAAACAGTAAGGAAAAAACAATAGGAGTTAAAATTGTCTCCACTTTCTCTCCATCATTCTTTTTACTCCTATTCTCCTCTTAATTCAGTAGGGTTCTCTCTGAGATTGGCAAGAACCTGATCTGAAATTTTATTCATGAGATACAACATTCAAAACTTCATGTCCCAGAGAAATGATCTAACACACCATGAAGCAGTGTGCAATCGTGGCTGATCCAATCAAGCAAGTGCTGATTTCAGTGGTGACTCCTAGACTAAACACAAGCATGCAAAATATTATTTTTTTTTCCAGTTAACGTCATTTAAAAAATGGCCATTTTTTTTTTCTGAAGGCATGCTGCAAAGAGAAGGGAACAACATTATTAAAATAACCTTTCATTAATACTATTTCTCTCAGCTCTAGGAAGAAGATCCTAAGAAAACAAATGTGAAAGAGCTCAACTTGAGTGACAGGAGAAGCTGTTGGCAGTGCGTGTGGCATCTCTTCATTCAGTTGCAGGTCTGTGCATCTTTTCTGTATTGCAGATTTCATGATCTTAAGCCCTTGTAGGGCTGGGATGGCAAGTTAGCTACAAGACTTTTCGGAATTGTGGTTCCAAATTGTATGATAGAAAGAAGTTAGAAAAGAAGAATTAGCAGTAATTGAGTGGTCAACCCCAACTGCAGGCCATTATTAGGTTAAAAAGGCATGTTTACTCAGGCAGAAATCTCAGCAGAATGCCTGTGCTTCTAAAAAGTACAGCAGCACCATCAAAGACAATAACAGCAGGATCCTGAAAGTTTGTACTTCTTTTGTGCCTTGTATGAAAATTCTTCAAAGCAATACAGTATCTCTTAGCATCATATTGGAGCTCTGGCTCAGTAATTTTTTATGGGAAATGTAAAACCCAAATCATCAGCATCACATACAGACAGTGTATCACTCCCTTAGAGTATTTCTCAATTATAAGTAATGTAGCATCAAGAAAACAGTATGGAACATCATGTCCTGGTCATCAGCTCCTCAGTACAGGTTAGATATAAATATGTCATATGGAGAGACCTGTTAGTAAATTCTTGTGATTGGGATACAGTGACAGCTGCTTAGCTGTCATAACTTGTCATAACTTCAGTGACTTCAATAAGACACAGCTTGTCCCATATCCCCTTACAGCTGGGTTCTTTTAATAGGCTCTGGATGTTTTTTAAAAGTGAGCTTTCCTCATAGAAATATGTCTTTGAAAATAGAAATGATTACTGATGGTTGGACAAACTCTACCTTCATTAACAAATTGGTACAAACCCAGACTAAATTTTACTTTGTATTTCAGATGTGTACAAATGCTTGCAGATGAGATTGGTTCTTGGCTGTTGCACAGGGAAATAACCCAAGCAGACAGAAACGTTACCTCTTATATAGCAGTAAGGATTAATTTTTGGCGTTTCCGTTTTTTATCTCTTCTTCCCAGATGTTTGATGCATATCAGAGTAAACACCAGAAAAACAAAATCAAAATACTTACACAAATCCTGGTCATGTGTAACCCTTACTAATGCCTCTGAGTTCTGTCACACAGGACAGAGACTCCACAGGCGTTTGACAGAGAGGAGTGTGTGCCAGGGATGAAGTCTTAGAGAGACTGGCCAGATTTGCAGGAATAAATCAAGAAACCTCTACTGGATTTCATACTTTTGCAACTGAATGAAGATGGCCCATATCTTCAGAGAAGACAATCTGCAGCTGCTCTTTATGAAATCTTTGTGTAAAATCTTAACATTAAATCATGAAACAATGGAAAGACATTGACTGCAAGGCAGCAAAAGTAAGATTTGAAAGGATAGTGTGACAAAGCAGAGACAAATGTGTACAACAGATAGAAATGTTTCAGAGCTAAAAAGCAAGTGCTACTCCCTTGACATTTCTTTCCTGTCAAAATATAATTAAAGAATAGCAAAAATGTGTTTCAGTAATGCATATAATTATGTCTCCAGCTGTAGACATATTTGCTTGAAGTGATAAAAATAAAGGCATTCCCAGGTGCTAATGTTGACTAATCAATCTGCTGTTAACAGGTAACACACCTTCAACTGAAAGAAAGGAAAAGGGCATTTTCCTACATCAATCTGTGCATCAGTCAAGAAGTCAATCGAGAGAAATCAGGGTAGCAGAAACAGTAGATACATACCAGAGGCCCTGAATTAATGTGAATTACTAGAACTACAGAATATTTCTACCCAAAACGTTAATATTCCCCCAGCTCCTGTGAGAAAGGTAATACTGTTAATACTTCTCTTGAAAAGCCTGAATTGTAACTTTTGCATATTACTCTTAAGTAAAGAGGGAGAAATTATGAGCTTTGACATGCACAACTGTTTCCTGATTCTTCTTTAGAGACAGAGCAGCAAATTGCAACTGCTCCCTGCCTGCCTGCTACTCCTTCAGACATTTCTAACTGTTCCTCCAATGGCTCTCATTTATTCCAAACCTAATGCAATGGTAGTATCAGAACATCAACCTGGCTTGCTGATCAGCCAAACAGTCCCTGTCTCCAAAGGGAAAAATACTGCTAATGGAATAAAAAATTCAGAAAAATCGAAAATATTTTTGTTATCAAAAAAGGTAGATAAATATTCAGGGTTTATAAACTCTGTAAACATCACCAATTTCTCTTGAGATCTTTCATTAGCTACATTTTTAGTTAATATACAGATAAAGAGTTACAGTTCTGAAAAGTGGTTTCTATTAGCTGTGGAAATATTATGCTTCAATGTTCTTCTCACAATCAATGTAACATTCAGAGAGTCCTTTAGATGGATCCAGTTCAGCAGAGCTCTTAAATGTTTATACAGCAGTGATGCTATGCACAAAACAACAACATACATTTCCTGTTTTCCCAAAATGATTACTGGAATACCTACTTTGACAGACACATTTCCAACTATACACCACACCAAAAAAAAAAAAAAAAAGGAATTGTTGAGTTTTCTTCCTACTAAGAAATAATCATAATGGCAAAGAAACTGATGATAAACTCCTAGCTCCTAGGGAAAAAGGCCTTCTGTGTCTGTGTAGAACAAGTCACATTTAAATCCTGCTTTACAAATGGGAGTCCACAACACTATTGTACTTAATAGTAATAACAACAGTATTAACAACAGCTTGATCCCTGCTCTCAAAGATATCTCCTTTCACACACAGTGACTGCTGTGGTAGCCTACGTTCGCCCAGGAGAAACTTCTAGTACCACTGTGCGTCTGGAAAGTGAAGGAAATGCACTTTCTGAGCAAACACAGTTGAGTGCTGCCCTACCCACCCTCACCCGCGGGCACACAAATAAAGAAAGCTTTTCACTCCTTCCCAGCACGAGGACTCCCTGAGCAACATGAGGAATGCAGACCGTACCTCAACCAATTCCACTCTGCTTCTCACCAAGCAACATCTTGGTGATGGCAGCTGCAGCAAACCTTCTGGGAAATGTGAAGATGGACAGAAAATGGTGCATTGACCTTCTGGATGTTTTCAGTTAGTCCAAAAACATCAGTTTAGTGCTTTGGGTTTCTTTGCTGCTTTTTAACAATTTTTCTAGCCAGATAGCCAATGACAATAATACTTCCACTGTAAAAACTTTTCTTAGTAGGTAACATTTCAACACAAAACCACAAACAGTTAAGAAAAAAAAAATGTTGATCAGGGATTTTTATGTTAAATCACTATGCACTTTTGGAAAAGAAAATGATGTAAAGAAGTAGAAACCCAGGACAGTTTGTTTTCCCATGAGTCAAAGGCATCAGCTCTTGTCTTTCCATGTCATCTTGCTATCAATAAGCTGTTGCTAGGATGTGAACGTTTCCATGGCAATGAGTGAACTCTTCAGCTTCACTAACAGCACTGTTCTCCACAACCCCCCCTCCTTCGTTTTCTGAGACTATTTATTTTTTTTGTACCTCTGGAACAAATATGGAAATGAAAATAGAACAAGATGGGTGAATCTGCATCGGGCTAAAACCTATGAAGGCCTGAGGTCTTCAGTGTGACTTCAAGTCACGTCACTGAGAAAAGACCATGGCTTTAGCCATAGTGTGCGGCTTCCTTTCTTTTATTTCAGACTTCTGACCGGGAGCAGAGCACTATGTCACACTCAGAAAAACAGCCTAGGAACCTGAAAGGCAGCAGCTTATCCAGAGGAAGCTGAATTTTAAGCGCCGGCTTTGCCGGGTTTGGAGGACTGGGGAAGGCAGAGAGGCTCCTGTACAAGTGCTGGGTGGAGGCCAGGCTGCGATTGCCACCTGTTGGGCCTGAAATGGCAACTGCAGGGCCAGCAGCATGGTGGGGGCTGCCTGGGCCCCCTGGACGGGGTGAGGCCACCGGATGGCAGGCCTGCTGCCCGACAGCCTGACCCCATCTAGGGGGCCGCACTCCCCACATCGGCTGTCCTCGCTTCCACAGCCCAGCCATGTCCTGCTTCCCGCCATGGGGAGGAACCATAGGGGCTTCCACTTCCATGGCATTCAGAAGGAAAGGGTATAACTGAAGGGAGCCTACAGAAGAGCTGAAGAGGGACTCTTTGTCAGGAAGTGTGGTG
>JAOXJM010000023.1:55157652-55167835 GCA_026413425.1 Tringa solitaria
CAGAGCGTTTTTTTTTTTTACCTTCTTTCACAACTACCCTCAACTCTTCTATGAATAACACAAAAACTGTAACAGAAGAGCCTGACGATATTTTCCTAAGATAAAAGCATAATCCTTGGAGAAGGAAAATATAGATTCCTTTTTTTCAGGGGGAAAAGTAAAGAGATGGCAGGTGATGCAGACCCCTGCATGTGCATTGTAGCCAGGGAGGTCTTGCTTATGAAGGGGACACCTGCTTGGAAAGAAAGATCTTGCCATAACCTAATATTTCTGTAATCCATATACCTCCATACAATATTATCTCTGAATAATGCAAAGCAGCTAGTTATAGTGGTTTGGAAGTCTCCCTTTGCCTATTTTCAATATATCACAACCACCAAAGAAAATTGAATGTACAGATGTTTTACAGAAATTTAACATAAAATAACCTTCTTTTGTTTTTTAATTTATGCTATTTTAAATAAACTATAAATGTTGAACTTGTGACTTTCTGCTTGTCACAAACATCACCTTTCTCTGCACCTACCCAAAACTCAGCATCTTACTCTTCCCTTACAATTATTTGACCAAAACTTTACAAAAAATTAAGTCCATAGAAAGACAATTATCTCCCTAACTAGCCCTCAAAGAATTTGTTAGTGGTCAGTTCTTACACAGAGTTCAATTAGTAAGCAGAGAGCAATTTGACCTCAGAGGGACTTGCACAGAAGAAATGCAAAACTGGGCCTGCTTATTGATTCATTTCTTATGTTTCTTTAAACACCTTTGGACATATATTGTTAGTTCCTTATTTAAAATTTCATAAAGCATGGAGCATGGTATGAGTGCTTGTCTTTCATGTACCAGTGAGCAGATTGCAGGTGTCACAATGTTCAGTTTAACTCTCCTCAATTTTTTGCCCATGTGGCAACTCCTTCCCCTAGTACCAGAACCAGGTCCATCCTGTTCTCAAACAAAATTGGACTGAAATCTTTGGAAGAACTGAACTGTCAGCAGCAAAAGTCTACCTATTGTGTCTTGTCCCTTTTCTTCCTTCCCATTCTTCTCTTAACTGAGTAATTCTGACTTGACATAACAAGATCTGTAGGCATTCCCATGTGATAATTAAGAATTTGAGCCAAAAGCTGTCAAGACACCCTACTTTTACCTCTGGTTTTGAACAAAATTAAATTTGAAATTATGGAGAACACTACTCAGAATGTCTGACTGAATGATTAAAATGAATAACTGACTGAATGAATAATAAAAATTATTGAACTAAAAGTGACCCTAAAAATGGAAGGTCATCTACTCTGTGCCTCCCTAATCAGGATTAGTTGTTGATGAGTGACAAGTGGGCTACTCTCCAACTCTTTTTAAACTCTCTAGTGCTGAAGATCCCATGACCTCCCTAAGTAAGGGTTACCGGTCCCCAGAGAAGACACTCCACTGCAGGGTCAGAGAATTGTCCCAGGCAATGAGCGGTTCTGTCTCGCCCGTGGCACAACAGTCCCCAAAGCATCAGGCAGAGCAATGGCCCATTATACAGCCTCAGCTCCAGGGTATGCCTCAAAGATCAGGTTTACACTTGACTACTAAACTACTCATAGGTTTTGCACTTAAAAAAGAGCTCAACTATAACAGTGTAAAATGAATCCATCAAATACGAAATAGCACCTTTGGAATGAAACCAGACTTCCTCCCTTAATCTTTCTGTCCTGTGTTTTCCTCAAGCCCACGGTTCAGGGAAGACTGAAACAAGAATCTCACCACAGTAAGTACAAAACAAAAATTTTATATCAATTATTCTGATTATTCAGGCTACAAAAATGATTGAGGTGAATTCAAAAAATGTTTCTTTCCTCTAAAAACTGGAAGCCTATCTGGCACTGAGTAAAACCACGATTTGTAGCTATTGGATTTGGGAGAAAAAAAAGGCTAATGTAATTACAGCCTTCAAAAGAATCCCTTCACTGCAGTTGTTTCTAGCTATTTCATGATGCATTGAATAGCATTTAAAATACATATCATTGGTGATTATGTGGATACAAATTGAAAACAAAAATTAATGTGAGAGCAAAAAAAAAACTATTACAAATCAGAAGTCAGACACATATTTAAAGCTAACTCATTAAAGTAGAAAATTTTGCCTAAAATCAGAGGAAAGTTTCAAGGAGGTTTCTGGAGCATGCGGAAAACTCAGCACGTTTATGAATTCAGTGCCAGAGGAGCACCACCTGGGCAAAGGACTGTTCTTTTATTATCTTAATCACTAATATAAAAGCATTTTAATGTATATAAAATGACTGGATACCATTTTAGCAAAATAAGATAAAATATATGTCCACTGCATCCTTCATGGTTAAGCTAGTTCGCCTGACTTGCTGGTGAAAATCCCTAAGTCACCTCTTTTTCTCACATCAGGGTTCCAGTCACCTAATTTTCAAATTAACTAAAGCTATGCTGACATAAACCACTTGAAACGGTTACTCATATATGCTACATTGCTATTTGTATCTTACTCTGTCCCTCGTGGTTGTCATGTAATATTTCCTTTATTATCTGACAGTAGCTCCCACAGTTAGGACTGCTAAAATTGGTTTAAACAAATAAATAATGCCTGAAGACATTGAGATTTTTTTCTGATTTTTAGAGCCAAGCCTGACTTTAATTAACTTAAAGCATGTAATTTAACTAGAAGATGAATGCATGGATACCTCTCTGGCTGAATCGCAAATCAGGAATTCATATACTAAGGTCACAGATTTTTTAACATTCATAAAGCATGTCTACAGATTCGATTTTTTCCTCCAAACATGGCAGCAATTCAAATAACACCAAAAATTAATCTCCATCACTGGGTTTTTGCTCATGCAGTAAACAGCACTCTCTTCCTGAGGAGAAAACAAATGAGGTAAGGCCAGTTGTCCTAAGCCAGTTTTCCTCACACTATGAGACAGGGGCAAAGAAAAAAGAAAAGGAAAAAAGGAAGCTTTTTTTTTTTCTGAAAAAGAAAAAAAAGAAAAGGAAAAGCTTGCTTTTCTGTTTTTGCATTTTTTTTCTTTGACAGAAATATTTTTTACAACCCTGAGGCTCTCTAGCCTTGGATGCCTTGTCCCACTAGTTTTCTTAATGGAACGGCAGAGGAGGACATGCCTAGCAAATTCATCCAGTTTTGATACGGTAAAGGACAATGCGGAGCAAGTGTAGGTGCAGCTTTATGAACAGGATAAATGTATTCCCACTCCAGGAAGTAGTCACAAAGATACTACTAGATGTATGAGTAAAGTGTGCTGAGGCAAACTGGATGGTCGGGGTGCTTGTTTGCATGCCAGCACTCGGGAAATGCCTCCATCCTGCAGACCTCACGTGGCAGTGGTCCAGCCTGAGACCTGGGAGTGAATCTGAAAAGTGTGCGCTGCTTCCAGCCTCTACAGACCATTCTGAGCACTTTTAAGGTCAAAACTATGCAATCAAATACATAATCTTTGCAGCTGCAGTGCTGCCCAGTTAGACACAGGGGTTCATAAATTCCTGTCACTGAATCAGTAAATAGGGAAGGATTCTTCCCTGTTTCATTCATTAAAAGAAGAATGCCTTATAGTGTTGCCCTGCAGTACTGGGAAAAGCTTTTTCCAGCTGCTACAGTCTTGACAAAAGATGCTGTTAGTCTCATGCAAACCAGAGCCAAAACAGAAAAGTCAAACACTGGCATCATCCCAATGACAACTATTTAAGTTCAGATTTGACAATGGCATGATGCAAGATTAATCAGAAAGCCAATTAGAGGTCAGCAAGTCACTCTTAAGAATTCATATGTAGTAGATGGCAAACACTGGCCAAAAAAAGCAGAATATCATACAAGAAAAAATATGAATTGTTGTAGAAAATGTCTGCATACTTAACATTACAGTATTATATCTTTGGAAATCACTGAACTCCATCATTAATTGCATTGCCTACTGGCAGTCATGACGCATTGGTAGAGGAAGAGACACTGACATTTGGAAATATTACATTAAGTGCAGATGGGTATTAATGTAGACAAGAGAGGTCTAACTACAAAATGCCTACAATTATATTCTGTTGTTATTTACAGCTGACAGTGGATTTCTGAATAACATATTAGGATAAAGATAGGTGTAGGCTGATCTCAGACAGTAGAAAATAGCATTACCACATACCATACTTAGTTGTCTATGAAAAAAAATATGAAGCTACAAGTGGGGGCCAGGGAAGGCTCACTGACACTTCCTCCTGGATTATTATAGCTCATTATTACCATATCATAATAAAAAATCTTCCACTTAGGAAAAAAAAAGAAAAAAAATGATGGTTGAGGAATAAGAAATGTAAGCATTCATAACTGGCATTGCAACAGTGACTGGAGAGCGATTCCCCACAACTTCTTTTTGGAACGTCTCAGCAGAAACTAGCAAGTACTTGGTTGAAAATGAACAAAAGAAAAAATTTCTCACATGATGGATTGTTGGACTTGATGATCCCAAGGGTCTTTTCCAACCTGAATGATTCTATGATTAAATCACATACTACTGAATGCAGTGGATAGTAAAAAGTTACATAAGTTCAGAAGAGATTGGATGAATTCAAAGAAAAAAATAAGTTGTATCTTAGTCAGTGCAAAGATATCCCCTCTATCTCAGGAAGTCCCCAAGTGAAAGCCTGTGGAATCGAGAAAAAAATCTGAGGAATCACTGCTACAGGCTTGTCCTGCTGCTACCCTGTTCCCAACAACACCTGCTATTGATCATTGTCAGAGTCAGAATTTAGGCTAACATCCTTATGTTCTTAGCCTGTATGTGGTTTTGTGAACCATAAATGGAATTCTGGCTTTCCCAAGTAAACACAACCTTGATCCTTCAAAGGTCTGGGTTCTGCTGAAACACGTCAGTAGGTGATATGTTAACTTCAGCAGTTGCTTAACACTTAATTCAGTGGAACTGGTGGTGATTTGATTCACTTTAAATAAAACCTAAAGACAGGATTCTTGTACTATTTAAGGGCACTGTGTTGTTGCAACAACACAAGACTTCCTGAAGACACAACAGGAGGCCAGAGGAACACCATATAGGATATCTTCAATGGCAGTAGATGTCTATGTTCAAGCAACTGAACTTCACCCTGTCTTGACTGGCTACAACAATTCAGGACTGTCCAATAATTCAAGTTCAGCAGCCCACATTTCACAAAGCTTTTAGGCAGACAACAGCTAAAGAGCACTTAAATATTCTACTGCCTTGGGACACAGAGAAGGTACTAATTGCCTACAAGCCAGAGGAGAAGGGATGTTCCAGGACCTGCTCTGGTGAAGGTCAGAAACTCAAAGGTTTTGTTCATTTCATTAATTAATGTAGTTCCAATCTTTTGACCATAATGGGAGAAACATCAGTGACTCCCAACACTGAGCAATGCAATGGTGCGGAGTGAGAAGACCATCCCATGCACAGAAGCAACACGGTGAACCTTATAGAGATGCAACGATAGAAAGAGACAAAAGATCTTGGTATCTGAACTGGACATTCTGGGAATGCTAAAACATTACAGAGACTGCCATGACTGTGGGGCATGACTGGTTCTGACTGCAATTTTTCATTTTAAAATTACAATTAGACCACATGAGACTAATAAGAATAAATCACAGATAGAAAATAAAGAAAAAAAAAAAGAAAATGTTTGGAAAGTAAAACTTTGCTCTGTGTGAATTACTTTTTTCTGGAAATTATTTTTGGCAAATTTTAAAACGTCAGGTTTCATATATAATTGGAAGAAAAGTAAATTTTAAAAGCTGTAAACTTCTCTGAGAGAATGAATTTCTACTTTACATGTCTCAGAAAGGGATTCTGGATGGGCCTGAGAATTTTACACAGAAATAAGTAATTTTAGAAGGAGGCAGAAAAAGATGCAAGTAAAAAGAAATAATTGAAATTTGCACTATCAGGCAATTTGAAACTGAATTGCCTTTTAGCTGCTGGACTTGTAAATTACATCCAAACGTTGCTTGGACATAAGGAGAAGGTATTCTAAATGAAAGTAGCACTACAGCCAGATAAAGAAGGCAACTTGTGCTTTCCATTTGCAGAGTTGTTTGAGACATACTTTAGTTATATTGGAATGTGTCACTTATTTTTTGGTGCCCTCAGTTTCAATCTGGAATAGAGATTCCTGACTTCTTGTACAGTGTCCTTCCAGAAAGAGATTTCAGAGGGAGGCAAATGAGCTGATCTCTTCTCCTATCTGGAGGACAATACAAAGTCATGTGTTGTATACGTAATATGTCTCTCCGTGGATAGGTTGCCTTCTCTTTTTTTCTCCCTTCTTTACCCTTTCCTCTACTCTTACTGCTAGAAATAATCTTCACAAGTTTGGTGGGTTTTGTAGGAGTGGGGAGTTAAGGCCAAAATTGATATAGATCCATCTTTATATTAAAGAACATCACATATAGTGAATGTTGATAATACCCATGCTTATACATCCTTAAATGCTGTTCAGGGATTACAAGCAAACTCTTTTTGTAAAAGTGAATGGCTTCTAGCCTGCAGGGCACAAATCTACTACCTAAGATGACTGGAAATGTCTGGTAATGATGCCTCATCCCCTCTGCCACACAAATACGTATTAGATGGAATGAACAAATCCTTTAAAAAGGAGATATCACCTTTAAAAAGGAGATATCACATATCACATGTTCTGATAGCACATTGTGAAAAAATCAGCCCTTCACTCATATTTTTCTATACCACCAGCAAAAGTTTGAATCAATAGTTAAAAATAGTAAGATAGTTATGGTGAGAAGAGACACCATCTACTAACATCTGATGGCAGATACTTTGATTTATTTGCTCATATTGCTTATAGAAAACCACACAAAAAACAAGGAAAATGTAGAGCAGTATGTACCAAGTAAGGAATCAGCCCCAGCGCAACCCAAGGGTACCTGCCAGAAGAAGCAGGTGGGACAGTGGGCACCCAGCACAGTGAGGGCACAGCTTGGGATCTCAATGCATGTTGAGAGATCCAGCAGCAAGGAGCGGTCTGTAAGGAACCAGACAGGGAATGTGCCCAGCCCCAGCTCAGGGTTCAAACCCTTTGAGCATGCACTGGTGTCTGGAAGCAGAAGCAAGGAGTAGCAAACAACTCCTTTTATCAGCAAGTTATATCAGGTCAACTGATCTTTTCTCCCCCACTCGTCTCTTAGATCCACACTGACAGTAAGACTCAAACCACCCCCTCTCATTTGTTGCAGCTCACCTGCATCCCTTTCCCCCTCTCCAGGGCTGTGACAAGAAACATCAGAGTCTATCCCAAAGAAAGAAGCTGGTACTTCTAAGTACTAAACTAAGCAGAATTAATTCAAGAGAATATAGTACCATCTGTCTTGAAAAGGCAAAAGTCCACTGGCTCCTGCAAACCTACCCTAATTTACACCCAATAGAGCAAAAAAGTTGTTCCTTCCTGTCTTACAATGCCATGGAAGAAAAGACATACATAAAATTAAGTCAAACCTCTGTTGCCTCAGCCTGAAAAACTCATGGTTTTAGTCAACCAAAATTATTTCAGTTTATCCTAGGGTACTATAGGACATGGCATGGTCTCATGGGCAAGTTATCACATGGGAATTAATGAAATTGAAGTCTACATTCATTTTAATTATGTTTGGGCACTGAACAGAGGCACCTGTGTTAGGGATGTGGAGGTCCAGCATGGACAAAGTCAATGGAGAGACAGAAGCTTCCTCAGGAGGAAGAAATCCCTCTCACACATGATTCAATGTACTTCCCACTCTGCCAGTAGCTAATACTTCTCCCCACTGTCGTTCTGTTCTCTCTCCCTCTTGTACATCCTGCGGAGCTGGGACTTTTTCTTCAGTTCCTGACAGGAAGGAAATCTCACTATGACTGGGCTGGAATAACAGCAGGTGCCATAAGAAAAATGATACTGGAAGTTGCTTCACTCTTATAATACTTGAGCACAAAGCATAACTTTCCTAGCAGGATCTGGAAGAAGAGAAATAAGCTCTAGCTTGCTGAGTTATTTATTATAGCCAGATCCTCAGCTGCAATTAACTTTTCCGTGTTACAGCTGAAGGTCTGTATGCATTTGTTTACATTTTATTTTGCTCTCACGCTCTAACCCCAAATAGCATTTGATGGTACAATGCTCTCCTGGATGCTTGCATTTCGAGAGCTCCATCAGAAGGGCCACCTGACTGATCAAGTGGGCTATCGGAAAGCATGAATCACTGGGTGCTCTGAAACCAGCTTCACCATACTTGTATATAAAAAGCCTTTATTCATTCAAAGAGGGCAGACTGACTTCAGCCTTTCTTCTGTGCAAATGATTCATTCCAGGACTAATGAAACTTCAAGGTTTTGGCAATCCATCCTCCCACAATCTGTCATATCAAAGGGCAAACTTACAATGATGATCTGAACTCTAAATTCATGTTCTAATTACTATGCTTACTCTACTTGACCTGAGAAGTGGTGCAGGGACTGCAAAGACAGTCATGCATGGCAGATGAAATCTTCACAGTGCAGGATCATGGCTTCTGCCTTCTACCCTTCCTTTGTGCTCTTTCTCACATTGACTTCGTAAGTCCTCAAAGTTGCAGGATTTAGAATTGTTCAGATTTTCATATAACTAAAGTCTTCAACAATGATTTGTCATTCTCCCTTCAGATGTGAGTGATATCAATGAGCAAAAAAAATCTCACACCTCTTAATGCTATATTTGGCTAGTACCACTGCACCAGTTCAAGTGGCCTTCTAACCAAGAAAAGAACACTTCTACCCGAGAGTAACTTGATGAAAGATATATACGCATGAAAAATTATGCATTCAATGGGTAATAACCATTTTTGTGTGCTTCCACAGTACATGTCATCTGAGGATTGCAGAACACTTCTCAAATGTTAATTGAACTTTGTAATACCCTTCTGAGATACATAAAAGATGTAATGGATGCTTCAGCTCCTCAGTAAAATGTGTGAGCTTCCAAGAGAGAACCAAGAAATTATCTGACAGTATATAAACACTTCAACAGGAAGTGAGAAATGACAGCATATTACTTTGAAATAAAACAAAAGGAATTCAGTAGCAGTTTATTCTAGAAGGCTAAGGCTTCCTTTTGCATCAAATCTACTGGATCATTAATGAACACATAAGTTAGGAATTCACTTCTCTCTCCTACTAGGACAGTGGATCCTTTAGTAATAAAAGTGCCCCCAAGCTCCTTCTGAAGTACTGGTGCAGTAACAATTCTGCCAAAAAGTGCCATGCATTGCTTCTCTCCTCCAACTCCAGCAGCATTTGCTGTCACTGTGTGGTAGCTATACCATTAAATATGGCTATTGTAGAACCTCCCAAACCTGTGGGCCCTGACATGACTGCAGTGTGAGATGGTGTGGCTCCAGGCACCACTGAGTAGGTGAAGGGCTTACCGATGCGGTTTCCTTTCTCCTTGGCAGCCCCACTCCGCAGGACAAGGCTCCAGTGACCATGTTTGCCGTGACTTTTTGCCCTTGTGTTCCACACAGTTAGTTATGGCAAAAGGAAGGCCTTTTTCCCCCCAGAACTTGCAGTCTAAGTAAATAAATGTACCAAACAGAATCTGTGTCCCCAGGTAACAACAAGTGACAAGTCTTTCCTCAAGTTCCTGTTGTCCTGTGCAGCTCCACTGATTTCAATGGAATTATACCTTATAACACCAAATGTATACTTCAGTAATACCACAGCCAAATTAGACATACAGTTTTTGATTAAAAGATTTATAGTACATAAAGATAATGGAACCCACAAAAGGAACAGTTTTGCTATTTGAATGTCATACTAAGGGTAGCATACCCAAAACAGTTAAGAATAAGGCTAACACAGATACTACCTTTCTAGCATTTCAAACACTTCAAACACATAAAAACATTTTAAAACACACCAAAAAATGCAACTATGACACCCATGTTGCAGCCTGGAGAAGAGAAGACTCCAGGGAGACCTTATAATGGCCTTCCAGTACCTAAAGGGGGCCTAGGGGAGAGATGGGGAGGGGCTCTTTTTCAGGGAGTGGAGCCATAGGACGAGGGGCAACGGTTTTAAATTGGAAGAGGGGAGATTTAGATTAGATATTAGAAATAAATTCTTTACTGTGAGGGTGGTGAGACACTGGAACAGGTTGCCCAGAGAAGTTG
>JAOXJM010000023.1:55193861-55205528 GCA_026413425.1 Tringa solitaria
CTCCCCTCAGCCTTCTCTTCTCCGGGCTAAAGAGTCCCAGCTCTCTCAGCCTTTCCTCATAAGGGAGATGCTCCAATCCCTTAATCACCTTAGTTACCCTACACTGGACTCTTCAAGTAGTTCTCTGTCTCTTTTGAACTGGGGAGCCCAGAACTGGATGCAATATTCCAGTTGTGGCCCCACCAGTGCAGAGTAGAGGGGGAGAATGACCTCCCTCGACCTACTAGCCCCATACTACCTCTCTGATACCTTCTTACCAGGGATGATTTCCTCTGCTGTTCTGCGTCACAGCTTCGAGGATCTCACTTGTACTGGTGGTAAAACTGTCTTCAAAGGCTTCCCTGCCAGCTTCCCTGCCAAGCTGGGGGTGAGCTGATCAGTCCACAAATCAGGAGGAGGAAACCAGCGCCTGGAAACCAGAGAAAATAGCTGTTTACTTGGCCCCCTAGAAAAATATTACCACAGTTATCATAGACGTAGTCAGGGGTTTTACTCTCAGTCACACCTCCCTGAAGGCAGAGGGGAGAAAGTTAAGTCGCAGAAACCGACGGTTTTCCTTTCCATGTCTTCCTGGCAAAGCAAAAATTTCAGCAATAAGCACCCTCTGCTGGATAAAGACAGTATATTGGAGTTAGCCTTATTAACACCATTGATTTATTGCTAAGAAATGTGTTACACAATAACTGTGAAAGCAGCAACCTTTACTGGATATAGAAATCATATATGCCTCAGCACCAGGCAAACAGAAGCTCAGCTAAAGGTGATTTAACGAGCAGGCCAGATAAAGCCCTGGAATAATTTGCGTATAATTCTTCCCACATTTATCTAGGCTGCAGGGGAAAGAAGTGTATCAGCAGATGACTTGGAGCATATATGTTGCTGTCCTTTATTTTTTATCGTTGAGTGGCTTTTTGTTGTCTCTGGGAAAAGAAAAAGAAAAAAGGGTAATGGAAGTTATAAGACATTGCAACATTTTAAGTGTTTTTGTGGCAAGTTGATTACGAATGTTATCTATAAAGACCAGTTCTGGCTGGTTCCCCTCCCCTCTTTGGAAAAAGAAAGAATGCATCACATCAGCTTTATTTTGTATGGATTTCTGCCAGGATATTAAGCATATAGATGTAATTTTAAAAGGCATGAAAATAATAAAAGATAAATAATAAAATAGTTACCTGTCATGACTGCTGTGGAGTTTGTGTGTTCTATTTGAAGTAATCTCCTTGCTCGTTAATCCTCTCTGTTGGACATCAAGGAAAAGGAGCGGCCAAAACAGCTGTTTTTCCCAAAGAAAGAAGCTTGTTTTGTTTTCTCTGGGAAGGGGCAAACTCACTTATTCAAACTAAGCAGCAGAAAGAGGACCTCTATATGATGACTTTCAGTAGCAGAAAAACAGGAAAAGCTATAAAGAAAGCAACAAGTGAATTTTAGCCCAAAGCCCAACACAGTATTGTAATTAATTGAAAACAGGATGAGTCAGATGTCCTCCCAACTCTCTTGGTGCCACATTGTTCCCAAAAAGACCTGCACAAGAGCCTGAAGAAAGCTGACTCTGCCTAAAAGGCTTTCATTTATCTCTCCCTCTCCCAAAGCTGAGGTCTGAGAGTCGCTAATTGATTTTGAGAACAGGAGAAACGGCCCTAAACCGATGCTCTTCCACGAGAAGTGATGTGCTCTGCCTATTCTCCTGCCTGGGTCCTGTAAGCAAATGCTGGTGGAACTGCCTTGAGACAGCCCCCGGTGCAAGGACAGGACAAGCTGGGAAGTCAAAAATGCTAGAAAGACAACCTGAGGGAACTAAACTCTGACGAAATTCTGGATTAATTCCATTTGTGCTATGGAGGAGAATAAAGTGAAAAACGAACTTGACAGTGGGAAAACAAAGCATTAGGGAGAAAAGAGGCAGCAGCTGAAGCAACTACAGTCCAGCACTTATCTGCCCTGTGTTCATATCCACATTCAGCATATACATTCAAACTGCTTTCGAAAAAGGACATCCCCTTGCTGGTGCATGAGGAAGCAAGGGGAAGGCTGCTCCAGCATAATGTACATGGAGGCCTTGCTGCATTCCCCACCCAGAATGAAGAACTAGGCCTTGCTATTTTAGATCTAGTAAACCCCCTCAGCGTGTCACGACTTGACACCTGAAGTGACGCTTGGCGTTTGTGTGTTTTTTCTTCTGTCTGACTAAACCACCATCACCAGTCACAAAGATGACCAGCTGGAAGGATGCTGGGAGTCAGGACACAAAGCTTTAACAGGAGGAAACAACCGCAGCCTCTGTCTTTCTTGTTCTCTTCCCCAGTTCAGTTTTTATCCCCAAACCTCGGATCAGTGCAGGAAGTCAATGTGCCTGCAAATTGCACAATTTCATTGTAATGAAGTGTGAATCTTTCCTGCTAAAAGGTACCTGCTAGAGGATTTTTATTATTATTATTATTATTTGTTTGTTTGTTTGTTTTTTTCCTGAGGGCTTATTATTTTTAAATTACACCCTTGTATGTGATCTCTTTAGAAGAATATAAATCAGAAGGGCTGAGTAGATGTTAATCACAGTATTGCACCTCCAATCTGGGTGGCCTGACCACATAATGATGTGTAAGGGTTGTACAAAGATTTATGATGCTTGTTCCCAGAGCTTGAATTTAATGGCTCAAGGCATAAGCATTCTGAAGTATCCCTGAATAGAAAAATCAAATAGAAATCAATAGAAAAATCTTTAAGATAATTAAGTCATATGCTCCTAGGTAGGTAGGTTAGGCTCATATGGACTTCAAAAGTTTAATAGGTAACAGTCTACCACAGCACACATCACAGCTGTGGCTGAAATGCAGTAAGGGTCTTTCACCCTATAGAGAGCCACTACCATGCAAAGAAATAAAAAAGTCAATGAGATAGCGTGGCCATCAGTTAAGTCTTTGATTTGAGACAGTTTATCTCAAACATACTTATTGAATCGGCAGACAGAAGAATTTATTATATTTTTTTTTGGCAGGGGGGGAGGTGTTCCAAACTGTCCTGAAAAGTGAAAGGGCTCAGTGAAAAATGAAAGTACCTGATATCTCAGGAAAACATGGAAAAAAAAATAAAATCGCTCTTTCCTAGTTTTTTTGAGTTGCATATAGAAGATGCACCAGAACAGCAATGGAAATAAAAGTTAATTTAAATTGGTTCAACTAGGCATACTTCACATGTTTTAATCTTCCCACCCAAGGAGACCTCAACTAATCTAATGTATGCACATAATGATTCTTCATTTGTTTAACAAGCCATTTATGCAAGAAGAACATGAATTTGAAACGCTAACCTAATCTCCTCCAGCATCAACAAGACTTATGTCAGGTTGTCTGTATGCAAGACCTAATTGCTGGCTGTTGTTTCTTTCAGCAGCCAAGCCATTTTCATGAACGACTGCTTTCTGCAAAGAATCTCCTGTAATTAAGCCAGTTTTTCATATATTTTGCATTGAACTAAAACACAGATCAGTTGAAGCAGGCTTTGTCTCCAAATTAACATTCTGTGGACAAAAGCTTCCAGGCCTTTGTGTTGCTGAAAGTAGTTATTACCAATCTATCATTGGCCAGCCCATTTCCGAAGTACAAAAGGCTGTTTCTCCTTTCCTCTTCACTGTTCCTATTCAGATGGGAGCAGTTTTCAAATTTATTTGTAATGGTATGTGTTACTATATTCACTGGGTTAGACATGGAACCCCTGTCTGACTTCTTTGCACTAGCCCCGTGGTACAAGGGCATTAGAAAACTGAGCTGGTACAGAAGGGCTGAAGGGTCTGGAGGAGGGTATAGTTCAACGATCCACAGGGATGTAAACAGCTTGTCCGAGAAGCGACAGGGACAAGACCCAGGTGGCGGTACATCAACGGTATCTATTAGGCTTAGAAAAAGCATGATGCAAACTAAAAATATCATGATTTTTTTAAGAAAAGAAACAGTCATCATGTTATTTGTTCTTTACTTTTCAGCTATGCAAGCTGAAAAATTTTTGGAGTTGCATATACAAGATGCACCAGAGCAGCCATGGAAATTAAAGTTAATTAAAAATTGGTTCAACTAGGCAGACTTTTTGGAGGTGATAAGGTGGAATCTAAACCATTGGACTGGGCAGGCCAGAAACAGATCTGTCTCGCAGAAATAGAAAGAGGCACAAGTGTGCTCACATCACTCTTGTCAAATGTTTATGAGGTGGAAGGGAAGGTGCCCATGGCTCCTCAAGGTGCTGTTAAATGTTGTCTCCCTAGGTCAGTGTGGTGAACCTTTTATTTGGTTTGCGAGCTACATGTGGCCCATGGGCTGCCAGTTGAAGAGGTCATTTCAAGACTTTGTATTTATGCTTGAGTAGTAAGAACTTAGTGACTAGCTGAGAAGGATTTTCATGATTTTCTGCATTGCTTTTTCTTATGCCAAGCAAATCCCAGTTGAGTGGACCTCTGCAGATCAGATCTTCAAACTTTAAGTATATTTTAAAGCTTTGCTGGATTGAAGATAAAGGCAAGGCTGAGTTTACCCTACAGAATTAGACAGACACAAAGTATATCCTTACTGTTGTAAATCTCCCCTATCACCTACTACCAACAAAAATCGTTTCATAAACATAGATATTTTACGACATAAAACCTGCGCTGAGGAGACAGAAGGGGCATACTAGTGGGTGTGAGCATTATAATGAGCATAATTAATTTGAATATATATCAAGAGCCGTATCAAGCTAAATATTAATAAAAAACTGAATCATCATGTTGCTCTATAAGTCTTTCATTGCAAAGCTGTAAAAATAAAAGTAATGTTGCCCAAAGCCAGCTTCTGTCTTCACTTGCAACCTTTCTCATTGTCATGCAAACTTTAATATACATAGTATTTCAGATGCTGAAATTTCAATGCAATCTAAATGCCAGCATTCAGATTTTCATGGGTTTGCATTTAAGACTCTTTCTTTACACACCTCTTCATTTTTAGATTCTCTGGTGGCTTTGAATGAAAGTGCAAAACCAGTATCTGTTAAAAGATTGCATTTCTAAATCCCATGCTTTTGGTATAATAAGTCATTCAGATATCCTGTGATATCCTAATTACATATAAAATTCAATCCCTCTGAAGTATTGAAATCTCATCACATACACATCTGTGTCTGGATAATAGAAATACTTGTGCTGCTTGTTCAAATAAGTAGACTGATACCTTAACAAAAGATATAGTAACAGCTAAGATCAAGGCTTTCAAGAGCTCAATTTTGAGGGACTGTTATTTTTCATGCTGTTAAAATTACTTTTAATCAATTGCTTCAGTATTTATGTGTTTGTACCAAAAAAATAATCCTGGGAACACTGATAATCTACTAATTTGGAAAAATACATGTTTAACAAAATGTACCTTTTAGAAATAATCCCTTTATAAAGTCTTGCAATATTCAGTACAGAAGAACATCAAAATGCCATAGAATTCACTAAGAAGAATACTGTAAATTTCAATAAGCTTTTGTTGATTAGGCAATTGTGGAGGTAAATACTTTCTATCACCACAAAAGCTCAGCTTCCTTTCTTTGTAAGAACAGTGATTAGAAATATAAAGATTGCAGAGTACATCAAGCAAAATCCTTCACTAATAGCCTATAGAGCCCATTAAACAAAATAAGTCTGAGAACTTTTAAGCTTAAACTGACAATGAAAGCAAGATAGCAAAACAGAAAATTGTGTAGCATTTAAGCGGGATAATGCCCATGCCAGTCCCGGTGAAGAAGTTTTATTCCATTTATTCAGAGCTTTTCTCTGCCCATCCTCTGGCATGCTGGCCTGAGAGTCGATTACATATTCGTTGATGCATTTTTTTTTTTTTGCTGTATTAAGTATTGCCTTAAAATCGTCAGAGTGGCTTTAATTACTGATAAAAAAACCCAAAACATTATTATCTGATGATGTGCTCTGCAGACAGAATTGTAGCAGAATCATGTGTAATGGCAGCAGCACTGAGCAGCACCTCTAAGCGTGATTTTGGCCAGCCATAACGACAGAGACAGTACAATCATCTCAGAGCTGAGTAGGGATCAGCAGCCTGGGTGAGGGCGCAGGATCCTCGTTGGCCTGTCCTTGTCTGTGCAGAACTGAGAGCCACTGTCCCACCACTGCTGTTCCTGCCTGAGCAGCTCAGACTGGAGCAAGCTGGATATGTCTGCTGGTAACACAACTAAATCTCCAGGTTAGCTCTCTGGACGCAATTACAGCTAGTCCTGGGTCTGTTGTCAGACCTATGGAAAAGACATTCATTTTTGACAAACAACATGAGACATGGCAGAAGGAGGGCTTGGTACTACATTTTCATTCTCAGTAGTAGTAAAGTGATTATAAAAATGTTGCGATTTTCATTCTGTTCTGCAAGATTCTATAGCAAATTGCCCAGAAAATATTTTCTTCTCCCACCAAACTGTTTTTAGAGCAACAGCTTATTATGTTCCTCTCTCACACTGCAATCCTGTACATTTTTTCTAAATAATTCCCAGCAGAGAGAGGCATGAATGCTTGCAGCATCTACCTCTTCCTAAGTTAGTGTTACAATCTGTTGGATAAATGTAAAAGAAAACTTTTTTAGGGTACTTTCAGAATGCAGGTTTTGTTTAAAGCTTTGAAGTATCATACCCAGATCATAGTTTCTCAAGACATCAATCAAGAAAGAGCTTGGAAATCTTTTCTTAAAAAACACGCTAAATTGCAATTAGGGTTGCTAGTAGCTCCTCATGCATAATGCTAGAAAATGAGAGAACAAAGGCAGGGCAAACTTCTTCAGATGTTCGTCATAAAAGCTATCTAGATACATTCAGCATGAAGTCTAAATTTCTCCAGACCCTACAAAAAAAGTTCTGAATATGTGTTCCTTACACAGCCCTGCCACCATTTTTTTGCAGCTGACTCATGTTCTGAAGAGATCAGAGACAGCAAACTATGGAAGCCTTCCCCAGCAGGTTGCCTGAAAGATCTTTTTAAATGGTCTATTCCTCTTGCACATCATTCCGTAAATTGTAAAATGTTTGATCAAACACTGTACTTGTTACTTTGCAGAAACAGAAGGGAGTTTTATCAAAAGAGCAAGCCATCTGTCCCCCCAAAAGCCAGTGCCTGAAAACCTTGGCAGCAAGCAGGACAGCAGGACAGCATAGCCAGGAACAGAGTCATTTTACTACTGCAAAAGTGTAGCATCCTCATCAACATTAGGTGTCAAGTGCTGCTCAGGTGATGCAAGAACTTGAAATTGTAAAGGCTCTTCACAAAGGTTGTTAAAATTAAGGAGGAATTTGGATTCTACCATTAGCAATGCAAACACAAAACATAAAAAACTCCCCCTGCTCAGCTGTGATTAAAGTGTGACATATTCAAAATCCAAAAAGTGGGATTTGGGTAGTTAGGGGCACAGACTTAGCAAGAGAGAGGGAGGTACAAAGGAGTTTGAAGACCCTCCTGCTGAAATAGACACCGTGGAGCAGAGCGGGCATTCCTACCTCAAACAACAGGGCTGCAGCATCCACACAGGCGGTGGTTCTGTTGATACGCTCAATGCATCTGGTTAATTGCATCTGGGTAATAGCATCTGTCTCCTCATTTAGTTGGAAGAACCATCTGTCCAACTTGTTTAGGACATTAAGGTTAGCAAAGCAATGTAAAAACCATCATTACAAATGATTTTAGAATTCTATAATTATAAACAAATGAGAAACTCTTAAAAGCCTTCATTTTTAGACACAGCAAATTTGATAATTACACTAACGTTTTAGGTACTTATTCCCTAAGGAATTATATCATTAATACTCCACAACCTTCAAATGAGTTCCCCATTTGTGTAGACCACAATTCTGATAATTGACATGACATCAGCAGATGCAGAAAATCTATCCATTCAATACAGGGTCCGATATGTACGGATACAATTTATTCAATTAATTTCTCAGTTCTTTAGCATCCATAAAATCATTTCTTCTATGTGGATCCTTTCTCTCTGTAAAAGTTAAATTAATCTTTTCTTTCTCACACCATTTAACTAACGTCTCACTGAATTGCAAAGATCATTTAGATAAACCTTAGCAAGGTCATTTGGTTAAAAGCAGAAAATAACCTTTATAGCATCAAGCCAATTATTGCACAGGACTTTCTTACGCATGATGCACTGGACTCAGTTTTGTTTAGCATTGTCAGTTGTCATGTCATTCACATGCTTTGCTGATTTTTTTCTAGGTACACGAAAATGAAGACTGCCACCAATATCTATATTTTCAATCTTGCATTGGCAGATGCTCTAGCAACCAGTACTCTGCCATTCCAGAGTGTGAATTACTTGATGGGAACGTGGCCGTTTGGTACAATCCTCTGTAAGATTGTTATATCCATAGACTACTACAACATGTTCACCAGTATCTTCACACTCTGCACCATGAGTGTGGATCGCTACGTAGCTGTTTGCCACCCAGTTAAGGCCCTTGATTTCCGTACCCCAAGAAATGCCAAAATTGTCAATGTCTGCAACTGGATTCTTTCTTCTGCCATTGGCCTGCCAGTTATGTTCATGGCAACTACTAAATACAGGCATGGTAAGTCTGACTTTCATTCCTAAGTTCAATATTTCGATGTTTAAACTCCTTTCTGCGTTGTTTCACTTTATTTTAGAGATGTTAACTTCTGTCCTCCAGCCTGTATAAAGCAGGCATCAGTGCAAATGGACCCCTTCAACAGTGTGGTTGACTGGACACAGAACTGCACGTGGTCTGTTTTTTACAACAGGCAGCTCCAGCTCCATCTGTGGATTCATGCAAGTCCCGCTGTCTCACACAGTGTTTGGAAAAGCATCTGTGCCTGCCTGCCTTCTGCTGTGGGGTGGCTATGCACTCTCTTATAGCACACAAGTCTGTGCTTTACCTATGGTACTCCCACAGAAGTTGGCCGCCATACATATTTTGTACCTAGTCTGGCAGGACGTGATACAGATCAGAGAGCATGTTCTGGATGACAGAATCAGAGAATAGTTTGGGTTGGAAGGGACCTTTAAAGGTCATCATCATCAACTAGATCAGGTTGTTCAAAGACCCATCCAACCTGACCTGGAATGTTTCCAGAGATGGGACATCTACCACTTCTCTGGGCAACCTGTTCCAGTGTTTCATCACCTCATCACTTGCATTCAAAGTCCTTCCATGAAGCAACACCATCTCAACATAAATCCAAACCCTCCATTTTGCGCAGTTAACAAGTGTCATGTCATCCACTTCCCTATTGCCCTGAAATGCCCAAACTCTCAGCAGATAAGGTGGTTAAACCATTTATTTTTCTTCTTTTTTTTTTTTTGCCAGATTTTATACTGAAAGGGAAAATGAGTCAAAGTTTAAGCACTTATGACAATTCTGTACTTTTTCTTGTCCAATATACACACAATTTCAAGCCATAAAATGCAAAAGAGAACACATTACTTTGGTTTTGTTTCTCTAACTCACAATACATAATGTTTTGCAGCACTGTGTCCTATCAATGTTTGTGCCAATGACAGGTCACAGATTGCTTCAGTTTAGCCATTTACTTAGTAAATCTTCATGCATTTGCCTATGATATTTAACAAAAGGGTTTGACGAAAAACAAATTAAAAACTGACCCACCTGTTCTTCTCTGCTGTTTTCTTTTTTTCCTCTAGGCTCTATTGACTGCACACTTACATTCTCCCATCCTGCTTGGTACTGGGAGAACCTCCTGAAAATCTGTGTGTTCATCTTTGCCTTCATCATGCCAGTCCTGATCATTACCGTGTGCTATGGGCTGATGATTTTACGCCTAAAGAGCGTTCGCATGTTATCTGGCTCTAAAGAGAAGGACAGGAACCTGCGGAGAATCACGAGGATGGTTCTTGTAGTGGTGGCAGTGTTTATTGTCTGCTGGACTCCCATCCACATTTATGTCATCGTTAAAGCCCTGGTCAACATCCCAGAAACTACTTTCCAGACTGTCTCCTGGCATTTCTGTATTGCTTTAGGGTATACAAATAGCTGCCTTAATCCAGTCCTTTATGCATTTCTAGATGAGAATTTCAAAAGGTGTTTCAGAGAGTTCTGCATCCCCACTTCCTCAACCATTGAGCAGCAAAACTCCACTCGAGTCCGACAAAACACTCGTGACCATGCTTCCACTGCCAACACTGTGGACAGGACTAACCATCAGGTATGACTAGCAGTGGAGATGTCATCTCTGGATCCAGGCCTCCCGCTTGGAGATGACATGTATTCTGAAGTTACGGTTTATACTGATTTGTAGCTATCTGAAGGTCTAAACACCTTCAAGGTTATATTTTAAACTGGTGCATGCATACACGGAGACCCCAGTGCTGCATGGTGCTAGTTGTTCTGTCCTCCAGTTGATGCTCAGAAGCTGAGGGCTTTCAGAGGTACCTTGTATGATTGGGTCCAACATGCCTGCATCTACACAGCACACAAAACAGTGTTTCCTTTGCAGGATGTTTACAATAGGTGACTGCTCTAGAACTGGCTAGAGAGTAATCACAGATTTCTCTATTCTTATTTCTTGTCTGCTGAGGGTGACAGGAGTGTACAGAATCTTCTTGTCCCATTCCAATAGTGAATAAAAAAAAGAGAAGGAACTGTGCTTTGACACTGTTTGTTGATGTACAAAGGCAGCCTACCTGGCTTGTTTTTCCTGTAAGACACACAAGAAGTAGACAAAGGCTTGTATACATGCCATTCTAGTATCAGACAATTATCTGTGTTGGCTACGGTGGGTTTTGAGATATACATACACATATAAATATATATACACACATGTGAATAGAATAGAATAGAATAGAGTAGCGTAGAGTAGAATAGTTCAGTTGGAAGGGACATACAACAATCATCTAGTCCAACTGTTAAAGACTATTGTGCCATTTTTGCTATTTAAGGTATAGTGAGAACATGCCTTTTCCATGTAGAAAAAGCCTTTGAGAAGTAGGGATTTTATTGCACAGCAGATCCGAAGAGAAACAGATGTTGGGTTTTTTTGTTCAGGCTAGTTTTGCTTAGCTTTCGCAAAGAAGCTGTTTTGTTACATCTTCAACACCCATGTCCCAGTGATTAGTCCTGAGAATTTCCAATGCACATCCCTCAGTGAACATCAAGCAAAATATGGAGGCAAATCTTAACATTCATGGAAATAACTCATGCACAGCACAAGTGCTAGAAAAAGTTTGAGCCGTCTCTGTAATTCATGAAAAAGAAGAACAAAAGGCACAAGCCTAGTTCAATCCTTGACACACCACCTTTCAGCAATATACTTAGGTTGCTTCTGCACCAACTTCTCACTGCTGCCACTTCAGCCACGAGCTAGCTGCCTCCTCGAGGTGCAGGCATCAATGGCTTCTTGTGAAAGCTGTCACTCAGCTGCTGCCAGAAAACCCACATCAGAACATTGTCATCTCCAAAGAGACAAAATAGTCATTGCTGCAGAAAAGGGGAGGGAGCATGTGAAAGGGAGAAGGGGAAGCTTTATTAAGCATCCACAGTTGGTGTTGTAGTTCACCAGCATCTGCCTCATACATGCCAAACTGTGGCCTGTGAAACCAGTTAGTACCTGCTCAATCTTACACACACTTTGGTGGTGGAGCAGAACTGCCAAACTTGGCAGAGGTGCATACGTATCTGTAT
>JAOXJM010000023.1:55205628-55227613 GCA_026413425.1 Tringa solitaria
AACATTGGTCTTATCATTCTGGGAACGAGCAGTTTTCTCCACAATATGCCGTTAATTTCAGAGAGTTAGAGGAGGCCCAGCTAAAACGTAAAATTACAGAACACAAACTTGGTTTGGTTTTACTTCAAACCGGGACAACTAGCTTACAGAAATTAAGCATGAGTATTGGGCTTTTTTTAAAGGTTTGTCTGCTACTTCTCTAGATTGGTGGCTCTCAAAAGTCAGAGATGAGGGGGAAAGGCAAACTGGGACCTTATGGATGGATATATTTTCATTTCCTAGTGGAAAATGGCTAATTCAAATTCTCTTTATCCAGGTGGGCTATGGTCTCAAAGTCTCCATGTCCCCTTTTTAAAGCCAGTTTAGTAGTAACTTACAGTCTGCCAATCTATGAAGAGGTAGCTACGGAGGACTTGAATTAATTTTGGAGGACTTGACTTAATTTTAGGCTTCTACGCAGACTGTCTGAAGTCAGCTGTTGTCTCTTGTTTGTCTTGAAACATTGTCACTGACTGTCCCCTCATCTCTTCCTAGTTTTGCTGACATATTTGAACTGAAAGAACAACATAAGAAACTCGCTAAATTCACTTTCTCAAAAGATGAGTTGCACAAATGGTGTGACTACTATTCTGGTTATCTATCAATATCTTAAGAAAAAATAAAAATAACAAAGGCAATAAATTTAATCTCCAGCAAAAGGAGAGGGATTTCTAGAAGGGAAAAAAAAGGTAAGTTATTTTAATTTGTTAGTTAACAGATAACTCATTGCCTTTTTTCTGTGAAGTCCCACATCTGTTCCACTTGTTTTGATTCAGTATAACTCCCTGCTAGGCATGATCTGCATCTGTTTGTTGCAGGAAGCAGGCCTCTTCCTTGAGCATTCTTCAAGTATTCAGATTGAAGGCCTATACTTATCATGAAAGGTTGTGCTTGGTCTTGTTTTAATCTGTGGCAGCTTTTAGATGGAAAAGACAGGTAGGTATTAATTTACACTGTCGTGTAGAGCCAAATAAAGTGCTCTTGCAGTAATTTACTGATACAAAGTCAATAACTTATTGCTTTTGGTATTGTCTGGATTTCTGCAAAGAGGGGCTTTCTCAAAAGTCGTTTCTGGACCTTGCCCTTGGTGTTTGACCAAGTGTAGTTATTTCCCATATTGCACAATCTTACACAGTAAGATTGGATGAATAGACCAAGGTAACAGCTCAGCCCCAGTCCTGCTCCGGTCAGCAAACATACTTGCCTTGCTAGCCAAGCAAGGGTCTGCAACCTCTGAACTGGGGGCAAAGCAAATTCCTGTTGTTCTAAAACAGTCAAGGGATTAACCTCTAATTTTATCCCTCTGACAGACTTAACTATTTCACTATGTATTCTCCTTCAGATTCCCCACAAAGCCTTGACATAGTCACAAACCTCCTAGTCTCTTTATTTACATGATTTTCCTCTTTGTGGCATTTCCATCACTGTAAGACACTGTCTTCTTCAGTATGAAGAGGCTGAGCAAGCCTTTTGTTGAAACATAGCTACAAAATACTTGTACCGTTGTACATGTGCAACTCAAATGGGAGGGGATTTAATATAGGAAACTTGGATTCTGTGTAAGTGCTTTGTGTCATTAGAAGAGTCAAGTTAAAGATTTTGTTGCATGGGGTGTTCAGGCTCCTGTGTAGCTTAATACAAAACAGACTTAACCCTAAGAGATGAGTAAAGATTTTTTTATTGGGTTTTTTTTTTTTTTTTTTTGCCTTCCCTGGGACATTCTGCTGTCAAAGAATTTCTAATCCAGGCAATTTAAGCAGCTGGGCAAAGTGTTAGTGCTAACTTTTCTATGAAGACAGATTTTACTGAATTGATTAACTTATTACTCCTGTGGTAAAAGGAAGACTTGTGTGGCTGAATAAGGAAGTATCAGGGCTTGGGACTTGAGGCTTTGGTAGCACTCCCCTCACCAGCTTCAAGTGAGTTGCTCTCAATGGATAATCATTTCTTACTGTCTCAGATTGATAGTTCAGGTGAAGTTGTTTCATGATACTCTTCAATGACAGCTCAAACTTAAAACAGTTGTAGGAAGTCTTATCTTGGGTTCTGACTTCTGCAACAGAAATGCTGTAGTACAGTGCTCCCTGAGAAATTACTGGGTGAGAAATTTGCTGGGAGTCTTAGCATCTCAGACTTTTGCAGCAGTCACGGGTTAGTTTGACTGGTCACATATTTGGTGCAAGAAACCACAGGGCCTTGAAGAGAAGGACAAGTACTAAGAGGTCTTCTACATTTTGCCTAGAAAAGGGACTTTTGAACCCAAACAATTAGCACCTGTTAGTTGATGCTGATACCAATGCATGCTTTGTTGCTAAAAGTGTAAGTCATAACCTGTTAGTCTTCCTCTAGCAACTTCATAAAGACCAGTTTCTTTCATCTTCTTAACTTCTTTTTTTGATGGTGCTTTGTTTTGAAATAAAACATGATGCTGGTTTGTCTGGACTGTATAGTTGTCCATTTCCCCTGAAATGCAGGCAAGAAGCAGGTGGGTGGGTAGGGACTACTGCTGTTTTAACAAATGCATCTACCCAACACAAGCATTATCTCTTCACATTACAGTACAAAAAGGAAGGGCAGAATGTAACCAGCTACTGTAATGAGACTCTGCCAGGATGGGTTCATGATGTACTTGGCCACAACTGGGCTTGTTTCACCGGACAGAAAATTTCTTCATCTGCCTCAGATGTTCACATAAATGAGCTACCTCTCCAGAAGCCCAGGGGAAGGTAAGCAACAGCTAAGTGACCTTTTACTGGAAGAAAGCGTTTGATGCCTGTGTTTCAGGTTTTAGCAAAAAACATATGGACCAACTCTGTTACTGGGGGCAAAGTTAATGCAAGGAAATAAACCTGGATGCACAAAAACAGAGGAGGGTGTACCTGTTGCCTCACACAGTTTCTCCTTCATTCTGTGATGAAGGCAAATTACAAAACTAGCATGTCTAAAGATGACTGTCCTAGTTTATCTCAAAGTTCAGAAGCCTTGCCATGATCATATAGTTACATGGCTCTTTATCAGTATCTACCAGAAGACACTTCTAGAGTTAGTCTCTTCCATGTTCAGTTTAGAGAACACCTTTACTTTTCAATCCCAGTCCTTTTCTTACTGATTTGTTTGGTTGCTTCTGTTTGCAGCCTTTCAAGCAGACGTTACGTGCACAACTTTGACTTTGTAAATGCTATCAATGCTCGCCAGAAGTCCTGGAGAGCAACAAGATACAAGGAGTATGAGTACTTTGCCCTGGAAGAACTAACTAGAAGAGCTGGGGGCCTCTATTCCAGAACTCCAAGGTACCTAAGGCCTTTTGTTTAGCCATAAACCCTACTGCTGCAAAGAATCTGCTTGTATTTATCCTGGTTCTTCCTAGCTGTGTTTTGGCTCGTAGTTTGGATGTTTAATCAAGTTTCAAGGCCTTCTAGTTCATTTTCACGGAGTGCCAACATATTTCTTCGTTTGAATGATTATTCTGAGCATCTGTTGTCTCAAGCAGTTAAGACAGATAGGGTCATCTACCCTTTAATCTTGCCCGGTAACTTGCTGTTGAATTCATATGGGCAGGGAAGATGTGGGGACAGTACCAGCTGTCATCTCGCTTTCCTGTCTACCCATCAGCTGCTTGCCATAGTCAGGAGTTGCTGCTTGACCACTTTTCTGGTTCCTCTACTTCATAATTGCAGTTAAAAAGCAGTGAACTTCATTCTGCTACTAAACATGACTAGTAGAGATTTTCTGAGGAACTGGTTACTTTGATAATTTGCTGTGCCTGCAACCAGGGTCCCCTAAAAGGAGGTAGAGTGTCTCAGGGAAGAATCATGAAGTAGCTCTGAGAGTGCCTTCAGAGTCTTACAGATCACATGGCAGAGAGTGGTAATGGGGATGGGCACAAAGTCCTCTGTTAATTTGAGAAACTAGAGTTCTTTGATCTGCAGATTCCCTTTACAGCTGTTCTATCTTCTTTGTATTTTTGCTTTTTTCACTCTGATACTGCTGTGGGTAGGAATGCTACTTACTTTCCCAAAGTGTGGCAATTATATGTTTGTAGAATGAGGCCCTACTATGCAATAAAACTTCTGATTTGCATCAGAAGTTCATCAGAAGGGAGTATCATACAGATTATTGTGCTTTCATCCTGTAGACAGAAGTCACCTTGTAGATGGGCTTAAATGTGGTAACCTATTTGGAAGCTCTGTTGCACCATGTGTTGCCGTGACAGTATTTTGTTGGCCCTCTCATGGTTTCAGAACAGACTCCAGTGCCTGGTGTTTGTTAATGGCACTTGATGGCATGTCTTATGGAACAAGCATTAGGTTATGTGACAGCTGAATGCAGGAAGCTCTTGACATGCTGATATCTGAGCATTGCTTGGCTGCAAGTGGCAGATGAGGGCAAGTAACATTCAATACTTCTTTGATAGTCACAGTAAAAACCTGCTCCAGCAGCAAGTGGGACTGCAGTTATTGAAGTGTTGATGGAAGCCATCTCTGTGTCTGCAATTAAACAGTCTGTAGTTGCTGTCAGTGCATGCTACCAAAGTGAGGTGCCTTCTATAGTCAGATGTTCTACACACCTCATCATTGCAGAAGTATAAAATAGCTGTTGCAGAGCTGCATTGCTGCAGTGACTGAGAGTTACCTCAGCGCTTCACATTTGTTCAAAAGTATTTGACCTCACTGGCTTGTTCACAATATAGTTCCCTCAGGGAGGGATTTGAGTAGGTCTTGCATCCTCCTGAAACTAATCTCCTGAGATTGACACCCACTCAGCTTAGATGGAGACTATTTCAAATTGCTTAGTGTGAAGTAAATACAACTAGTAGGAGCCAGAAGATGACAGCTGAGTGTTATGTGATTGTTTCCTTGCCTAGAGTGTGATATGTTACTCAGAAGTATTTTTCTTTTCTTCAGACCAAAGACTGCACCTCTAACACCTGAGTTACTCAAAAAAGTTTCAGCCTTGCCAGAATCCTGGGACTGGAGAAATGTGAATGGTGTCAATTACGTCAGCCCCGTTAGGAATCAAGGTAAAAAAAAATAAATCACAAAACTCTGAATGAAATGCTGAAGAGCTCCTTTGATGTACTTTGTAATTTGCTATTAACAAGAAGGTTTTGTCTAGTGTCTTGCAGTTGACAGATTGCACCTTTACCATGAATAACCTGTGGAAACCGGGTGGCGTCCTGGCTGACAACACTGTGCCAAAATAGAAGGTGGTACTGGCTTATCCAAACAGCAGTGTCTCTTGCTGGAATGAAAACCAATTAACCACAGTGCCCTGCATAAAGACAGCTGTCAAGTTTTGTCCAAACAGTCTCAGTCATGGTTTTCTGCATGCTGACAGAACTGATGTACATTTAATTCTTTTCCTCATTCCTGCGGATGGGAAATTACCACGCAGCTTTAATGAATAAACCCATGAAAACTGTTTATACTAACTCCAAATCTTACCACTCTGATAACTTTAGGAGTTACTTAAATGGCTAGTTGCAAGAAGAGGTGTCAGTCGCTATGAAAGGTGTGGGCACTGATAAATATAGTACACTTGTAAAAATTATTTTTTTTCTGCCCTGTGAATAGGAAGTATTTAGCTCAAAGACTTAAAAGGACACCATTCTGGTTTATTTTATAGGGAATGCTTTTATAGCACGGTGGTGTGAGATCTGAGTTGGATAGTTACATATTGGAGGCTAGGAGTGGACTTGGTTAATGTTTCCCTTCCCTGCTCCGCCATTTCCAAATAAATTTGCATCTGCTGGTAACTGTCTGGTTGTAACTTTGAGGGGAAGGGAACATAATATTAACATGGTGGGGAGGGGATCACATAAATCACTGGTCCCTCATTTATGGCTTAGTTCTTATGCCAAACTGGTCTCCTGGTAGCAGAAGAATCATAGAATGGTAGAGGGTGGAATGGACCTTTGGGGGATCATCTAGTCCAGCCCCCCTGCTGGACAGGAGCACATCCAGATGGGTTTTGAATGGCTCCAGAGAAGGAGACTCCACCATCTCCCTGGGCAGCCTGTTCCAGTGCTCTGGCACCCTCAAAGTAAGGAAGTTTTTCCTCATGTTGAGATGGAATTTCCTCTATTCCAGCTTGTGCCCATTGCCCCTTGTCCTGTCACCAGGCACCTGACCCCATCCTCTTGACGCCTGCCCTTTAGACAGTGATAAGCATTGATGGAGTTCCCTCTCAGTTTTCTCCAGGCTAACCAGACCCAGGTGTCTCAGCCTTTCCTCATAAGAGAGATGCTCCATTCCCTTGATCATCTTTGTAGCCTTCTACTAGACTCTCTCCAGTAGTTCCCTGTCCTTCTTGAACTGGGGGGCCCAGAACTGGACACAGTGCTGCAGATGTGTCCTCACCAGGGCAGAGTAGAGGGAGAGGATGACCTCCCTTGACCTGCTGGCCACACTCTTTTTTTGATACACCCCAGAAGCTTGTGGGAGTTCTAGCTCACAATCTGACACATGGCATCACTGAAAGATGGCAACAGGAAATAATACAGTCCTGTGTAGGTGTGAGTCCTTTACTTTTTCTAATGTGAACTGTGAATATCCCAAGGGCTTGTTTACCTTCTAAACAGTTGGACACTCAGTTCCAAACTTGCCTATTATATTATATTGCTTCAGTTTCTCTAAATGAGAACTAGTCTGTTGCTTCCAATAATAAAGCTGCCTCCACATTTCCTGTAATCTGAGAATTCATGCTGAGTATGTTAAATGTCTGTGAAATATGCATTCTGCTCCATTTAATAAGAATTTTAGCTTTCAAGCTTTCAAAAAAAAAGACACAAAGCAAAAGCTCCAGAAGATGACCTTGTGCAAAATAATACTGACATACAAATTAAGTCTTGCTTGTGGTAGCTTGAATGATTTTCTGAGGCACTGGATATCAAGGCTTCATTAAAATTATGGTGTTAGAAAGTCTTAGTTGTATATCATTAAGATTATTGGATAGCTAATTAGAAAATGCCCTGGGGGAGAAGGCTGCAAGTAGGAAGATGCAAGTTGTCTGGCACACACAGAGAGAGTTGTATGAATTACAAGATCCTGGCTTCCCACATCTCGCATGCTTGTGGGGTCACGGCTCTTTACCGAAGGAGGAAAAAAATACATCTGAAGTGAACAAGCATTAAAAGGGAAATACGCTCATTCTCTCTAGAGTACCTTGAGACATGGCAGGCTTCATGTGACTGCAGTCGTCCTGCTTGTTACCAACTACAGGGAGAAGAGCGGAACCTACAGATTTTGTTAGTCTTAAAATGCAGTTCCAATTTCTTGCTGACTATTTTCTGCAAGCTGTTTTTGCAGACCAAAGTAGGTGAAAAGTGGGGTCAACTGCTTCTTCACATGGATGTGCTGTGTCTTCTCTTTGCTGCTCGTAATATAAGAGTAGAGTTAGTAGAATCTGATGTGGCTGAAGCTTTAATTGGCTCTGGCAGAGAATTTGAGGGAAGTCTTACAAAAGCAGCTACTTTTGCAGCTGTGTTGGCTCTCTGCTGGCACAGCGTGGTTGTCGTGCTCTCAGCCTCAGAAATACCACTGTGGTAGCAGGAAAGAAATTTAGCAACCACCACAACAGACTTCAGACTGGAATGGTTATGTTAACTGTATTTTTCACGTTTTTGCACACAAAATGCAACAAAGTGGTCTACAGTGTGGCCCATCTCGGATGCTGTGACTGTACGATGAGTGGGAGACACTTTTCACGGCTTCCGTTTGCCCTGCTGGGCAAAGAGCATTCATGTACAGGCTGATTTTTGCCTCTTCTCTTCAGAAATACGTCTAACTGAGTGAAGGTGCAATTTCACAAAGTCTTGCTTTTGTAATAGCTCTGCTTTTATACACCTACACAGTTCAGTGGAAAGTATTTTGTTTTGTTTCTCAGGCCTCCCTCCTTTTCATAGCTCTGCAATATTTGCCTTTCCTACTGTCAGGAAACAAAAGGAAATTGGGCACCTTGGTGACAATCAGTAGATAAAATAGGACCTCATCCAAGTAATTGTCCTTCTCTGTGATGCTTGTCATTCCACTTCTAAAGGCTTTTAATGTGTTCTGGGAAGCTCCTAGGGAGTGAAGAGGCCTAAAACTAGAAGCAATACTAAATTTTGATTTGAAAGTAAGGAGACTCAACTCTGCCAGGAAACAGAAGGGAAATTAAGGTGCCTCTGAAAAGCCAGTGTGAAAATTACATGCCTTTGGGAAGTAAGGGGAGCTGGGATGAATCCACTATGTCAAACCTGATATTTATACTGCTAGACTGTCAAAAGCCAGTTATTTTAGGGGTAGCTCTAGAGATGGAATATTTTTTCCACTGGAAATGACACTGTTAAATCCATTGATAGGTTGAAATAATCTAGAACAATATTGCCAGCAGTCACTTAAAATAGTTGATTGCCCCTTAGCATATGTGCTCCATAAAGGGCTATAGTCTGAGGCAGTAGGTTATGAGCCTTCTCAGCCCTGCTAATGTGGTCCCCGTAGGTCCTTTCTGAAGGGTTAGCACAGGTCTTAAATGATACTACTGGAAAGCACTGAAAAGCAATATATTGTCTCTTATTCTTGAATAAGTTCAGTGTTCCTTTAAAAGTTGTTAAAACTATTTGTTGCAGGTTTTTTTAATTGCGTGCTTAAAAGCTAAATGTATATTTAAAGTTTTTGTCCTATCAGTATTCAACTTCTAATCACTGCCTGGGAGGTTTTGGCTCTTTCTGTGGATGTAGTTGTCCCTAAATGCAGATGACTTGCCTTGTTTATGTTGCTGACTGCTCTTTGCGATTCCTTTTCCTCCTCTCCACAGGCTCATGTGGTAGCTGTTACGCATTTGCCTCCATGGGCATGCTGGAAGCAAGAATACGCATCCTCACAAACAACACTCAGAAACCGGTCTTTAGTCCCCAGCAGGTTGTGTCTTGCAGCCAATATTCTCAGGGTAAGTACAGGGGTGTGTACAAAGATAATTTTCAGTAATGATAATGCTGCAGAAGGAGACAGTATATTAAAAACTTCCATGCTTTACCCATCACCCACAATTTAGTTTTTTTCATAAAGTATCTGGCAGGCTGTACTTTTTAGTAGTTTATTTTTTTAAAGATTGCAGAAAACATTGCAGAGTTGTTAGCCCACCTTATTGTAGGGCCCTGTGCTCAGGACACTATTGGATTTTAGGTAGATCTACTTGGGAACTGGGGAATATCGAAGGAGTAGGGCTAAAAATATAGCTAAATTGTAATGCATGCCTAGAAAGAGTGGAACCAAATATCCTCCCAGAAGCATTTTCAGAGGAAGGAGGAGCATATGGGGAGGGAGAGATAAGCAAAAGCAATGACTAAAGCTTTCCAAAGGACAGTACCTGTATTAGGACAGGTCTTTTTACTGCATGTAACTACCTGCTCTTCTTGATGGGGGAGTGTCAGGAGCAGCTGGATGAGAAAGTCATCCACACATTAGTGTTCCCAGTTATAGCTCCTGTTGATGTGAATTTTGTCTTGTGTGTTTCAGAAACCCAGCTACAGCTAGTGGGAATATTAGGACTATCTGGGGTCACTGCAGTTTGTGTTCAATACTGTATCTAAAAGTATTCCAAAAGATCAGAGTAGGAGTCTCCCACCTCAAATAACTCTCCAAGGGAATAAGCAGATTTTTTTTGTTTGTTTGTTTAGGTTGCGATGGTGGCTTCCCATATCTCATTGCTGGAAAGTACGTCCAAGACTTTGGTGTGGTGGAAGAGGACTGCTTCCCTTACACAGCCCAAGACTCTCCGTGCACTTTCAAGCGCAGCTGTTACCACTACTACGCTTCTGAGTACCACTACGTCGGTGGTTTCTATGGAGGCTGCAATGAAGCCCTGATGAAACTTGAGCTTGTGCTGCGAGGGCCGATGGCTGTTGCCTTTGAGGTTTATAGTGATTTCATGCATTATAAAGAGGGGATCTACCATCACACTGGGCTGCAGGATGAATTCAATCCTTTTGAATTGACCAATCATGCTGTCTTGCTGGTGGGCTATGGTACAGACCCCCAAAGTGGTGAAAAGTTCTGGATTGTGAAGAACAGCTGGGGCACTTTGTGGGGAGAAGATGGTTACTTCAGGATCCGCCGCGGCACTGATGAATGTGCAATTGAAAGCATTGCAGTGGCTGCAACTCCTATTCCAAAATTATAAATGCCGAGGTCTTCATCCAGTGCCTTGTCCCCAGCCACGGAACGTACTGATTTGTTAGGACTGCGGATAAAATCAGTCCCCTTGCTTGAACAAGGGAGCTTTAATGAAATGTTCCAGAATAGAGCAAACAGTTTCTCTAGTTGAGAGGATGAACGCTGTTAGCTCTGCTCTGTGCGCTGAAGGCTTCCTCTGGAGTCTGACAGTAGGTCACCTAGAACGGTGCAATGGCTGTTTTGGTAACAGTGGTGATAGTTATTCATCACTAGATACACGTCTTCAGGCCCCAGTTGCATTTTCTTCCATGGGAAATCTTGAACTTCAGATCTCAGAGGGAAGCATCTGCTATGATAATCTGTAACTACTTTGAAAGGACACTGTAGTGCCTTACTTCTCAGAAATCAGGAAGTCACTGCAATTTAGAATGTAAGTGTGTATTGGGGAGGGGATGGGCAATTACACTGATTAAAAGGAAATTTTAAAGCTTTAAGTGTCATGCAAAAACTGCGTGTCAAACCCTTATGACAGTAAAAATCAATTCTACATTCCAGGCTGGTACTAAATGTTCCAGTTCTGGATTTTATTGTGCTTTGCAATTGATCATCTCAGATCATCAATAAAAATTATGCCACTCCTGGAGGAGTTTGTACTATCTGTATGAATGTACATATGTGTGGCATTTACAAGGTATACTAAAAACTTAGATAGATTCATCTGTTAATAATGCATTTTTTAGCCTCAGTGGAGTCAATTATGTGCATGTGTCTGACAACAGGATTGTTTCTATATCTAGTATAATTCCAGCTTTTTATAGTGCAGTGTGTATGCACATATTTTCTACATTTAATTATGCTTCTTTATAATATTTGTAGGACAGCTGTAGCCTTCTAAACTTCAACCCTTAGCAAAGATTAATGTTGTACTTACTGCCCAGAGGCTGAATGAAATAAAGTCTATTTCCCTTGGCACTGAGGAAACACAGAATAGAAGATCATCCTTCCCACAAAGATCTTTCAACCTACACCAAGAAGGGAGAGAGCCAGCTGAGGCAGAGACAGACCGAGGAAGTGAAGTGATACCACTTTGTTGTGGTAATAAGGAGGAAGCTAGTCTCATAGTTGGGTTCTTTGTTGGTTGTTTTGGGTTTTGGTTTTTTTATTTAGGGAATAGTGATGGAATTAGTTACGTGATAAAGCATATGTAAAGAGAAGTGAAGGGATAGACACTGAAGGAAAAGGGAGGTGAGAGGAAGAGGGTGGAGGAGAAAGAGGAACATCAGGAATGAGGTCCAAGTGAGGTAGTAAGAAAGGAAACTGAAGAAAAGAGCCAATATGCACAGAACAAAAAAGGTGTATGCAGAGCTGTAAGAAATTGTGTGACTGCCCAGCTTTGTCTATTTTGTAGCTCATAGTTGCAACTAGCCATCAGTTTTCCCCAGGGCTACGGAGAATAAGACAACCCTTGGAAGCTCATAATCTCATAGATGGGTGGAGAGGTCTCTTTGCATGGTCTGGTATTTGAAAGAATTTGATGTGGCCATAAATGGGCCCAATTTCACTTCCCTCACCACCATCCCTGCACTCCTGGCTTCAGCAGCTGCTGTTTTATTTCTGCCAGATGTGCTCACTGGATGCTGACCTCAGCCTTCTCACTCCTGCACTCCCTGGAGTACGGCACCACAGCTATCAGGTGCAGTCTTTCTCACTCTCCACAAAGTCTATGGAATACATTGACACCAAGCCATGTTTAAACTTCAATATTAAACTACTTTTTTTTTTTTCTTCTCCAGATAACCTTTTAGTAAAAGACATTTTTGTTGTCTGCTACTATCAAAATGACAGACAGTGTTGTAGGACTAATCTACACTTAAAAAGTTCTCTGGGGTACTACTTACAAGTGTAACATCTAATTATTTTTTTTGATGTTGTTCTTTTCAAACAGAGAAAACCCTAGAGTAAATACAGCTTTTGCTTTCAGAAAACAAAAATAAAAGCAAAAAGAAAAGAGAAAAAAGACCCAACCAAAAAAATCCTGTTTGCTCAAACAGTGAACTTTAGTAAATTCTATTGACAGGGCATTCTTTTCACAGGTAAATGCTTTCTGTACAAGAAAGTCTAGCTACTATATCTGTAATGATCTAAGTATACTGACAAGCCCTTTCTTGTATAGACAAGGCCTTGGAGAGCATTTGGTATGAATTGTAATTGCCAGGCTGTATAGTACTCGGTGCAGTCCAAGTCATTTGCAAAGAAACAGATGTTCTACAAGTTGCTTTTTTGCCAAGTGAGAATTCTTTACTCCTGCTAAAGTTAATGAGAACTGCAAGCACTCAGTTGCTCAACAGCTTAGGGCCTCACACTCTCAAAAATAAGCAGTCACTGGAAGGAAGAACTATGTTTTATATCAATGCAAAAGCAGTAACAGAAAACATTACAAGTATTCATATTATTATGCATTAAGGTAGTGGCATTTCGTCTACTTTATGGGTCTTTGACACTACCAAAAACTTCTTCTAGATTAAGGGTTTGATTGTTGTTTTATCAGCATTTATGAAAAGTGGAGGAGCAAAACAAGTTCAGACCTCCTCCAGAAATGCATTTTCTTTCAAATGCACAAAGTAGCATCTGATCCCTAACACCGATGGTATGAACGTTTATAAAAATACATGTGTTCAGTGGAACAACATAGTTCTGAGGGAGAAAAGGCAGCGGTGAATCAAACATGCAAAAAATGGAAGTGGTGAGAGACTGAGGTGTTTGACATCTGTGGCAGACGTCCCCTGTTCAACTGAACTAACTCCTGCTGTGAAATGCACAGGTTATGCGTGTTCCAAAGTGAGCTGAAAGGCTCAACTCATTTTATTTTTTAGGGAGGCATAAGCAATCTTCTAAGTTCATTTACATGAAGAGTTAAAACAAGAGTAGGAGCGATGGAATCCTGGTAAAATTGCTTCTAAATAAAACTGCTTACTCTGAACTTTTCTCTGTATGACCCAATATTGTTCAGAAACAGTAATAGAGGACCAAATACTAGCTTTTGTAAATGGCTGAGGTTTTTTGATGTCATTGACATTAACCTGATTCATAACAAAGTCCTTGACAAATATTTTTAAATAGCTTTTACTTCATATGCACAGAGAATCTCTGCATTAATTTACCCTGAGATTTTTAAATGTTTGAATATTTTTTAACATTTAAAATTAATTTATATTTTTTCTCCCTGAAAACTGTTTTTTCCAAATGCCTTTTGTTTTTGTTAATATCTCTTAGTATCAACAAATCCTAAATACTTAGGAAAATGGTTTATTAATAATTATAGAAAGCTGATAAATTTAATTTGTTTCAGTGAGTTGGTTTCTTCGTGATCCATTTAAGTTTTTATAGCAGCCTCACCTGAATGTGTCCTAGCAACTGGGCAAATTATATATAGGCACATTTTCAAGACTATTTAGTCATCCTATGTAACTATTTTTTTGGTTTTTTAGCTTTCTCCTTAAGCACTGAAGTGTCTAAATGCCATAATGGAAGCTGCAAATCCGCCTCATATGCTGAAAATGAGGCCTCAGATAGGTTCAGTAACCAGAAGCTCTGGTATTTCTGTCCAGCTCTGAAAGTTTTGCCCTTATTTCTTGGATTGGCAGCCACGTGAACAAATAAAAAGGATATTGGATTAAAGAAAAATATTTTTAAGTTAAAAAAAGGGAAAGTTAAAAGCTAGTTTCACTTTGATTAAATAAATTTAGAAAGTGCTTTCTTACATTTTGATTTTCCCAGTGCTATATGACAGATACAAACAAATATGGGGAATGCTGGTGAGTCCTGTGCAGAAACATGACAGAAGCTGGACAGATTCTGTAACTCCAGACCTTGGCAGAATCACATCTACCTGTATGAACACAGACGTATCCATAAAGATAAGTGAATATGAACCTCAAAATTAATTTCTGGATCTAGACTTCTCCAAAAGCTAGGGACATTTACATTTAGGATCAGGTCCGTTTCTGGCCAAAAAGGGCTGAGAAGTAACATTCCCACTGCAGAATAAAGAAAATCCCTAAGTATAGCATGTTAAATTGAATGAGAATTTGAGTTTTGTTGTGGCCTTGGAGAAATTTATCTCCAAATCAGTAGTCGTAACAGCCTCCATCCTGCTGAACGTGCTTGGAAAGAGATTCAGTTAGAAAATGCAGTTTCCTTCTTCCTGTCCCAAAAAAGTTACCCATGTGCTGTTACTTTCATGGGACCACATTCCCTCTCTTGTCCCTCAGTCAGGCTGCATCTGTGACTCTGCTTTCCATACCATAAACCTTTTATTTGCAGTGTCTCCCACCCTGTTTTTGATAGGTTCTAGCGCTGCCAGATAACATTGGTTGGGCAGTTAAAAGGCTTGCAGACTTTCAGGACATGCTGTGCAGTGCAGTAAGTGGATTTTCTTGACGAAAACATATCTAGTGCTATGGTGGCTGTACAGGAATGGGACCTGACATGGATACTGTGGACACACAGGGCTGAGAAGCTGTTGGGTTTGTTTGCTGATGTAAGTCCATCTCACACAGAATTTAAGCTAGATTTCAACTGCAAATCCAAGAGTTAGCCAATGTACTGATGTAGGCACAGAAGGTGCCTAAAATACTAACTCCCCTACAACTGCTACAAAAAGAATACAGGGAAGGAGTGAAATCCTTCCATGCTTGTGAAATTCATAGAGAGTTTCCCTCTAGAAAGAGAAAAACTGGTTTTGTATGAAATACATTCCAATTCTAGTTGAAATCTCAGATCTACTAACATTTCATTATCTTTAAAGGCAAGGCATGAAACTTTTCTGTCATCATTCCCTCTGCCTTTGTTGCTTTATTGCAAGGGCATAGTCCTGCCTTGCTGTCTGGGCTACCTGTTTAGCTTTATACAGCAGGACAGTAGCTGCAGATGATAAGTAAATGCCTCTTAAAAACCACCCCACACACGCAAACGCGCACGCAGACTTGTGGGTGGGAAGAGATCAAGTAATTGTTCATTGTATTTGCAATTTCTTTCCTTTCAGTTGGAACTTCAAGAAGCTGAAACTCCTCCACTGCCGTGACAGGGTCTCCTGCCGCATAAGCTCTCCCAGCACTCGCACACCAGTGCCACAGTGTCGCTGGGCAGTATGCTATGGGAAGGTGTAGGATACGCTTTCTCTCAAAAAAAAAAAAAATACCACAGAGGAAAGTGCCTGCTTTTCCAGTCTGTCAAAAATTGCTTCTGCGTCACTTCTACATTGCGTATAACAGAAGCATGAAACTTAACAACAAGCAGAGCCAAGAGATACGGGGGCTTGCCAGGCTCTGGTGTTTAAAGCAGTCACGTTTACCAGGAATACATACGTTAGTCTGAATAAAGCTACTCTACCTGTAGCGATCTGGCATGCTCTTGGGAAGTGACAGTGGTGTTAAACAGGTTGGAAACAAGAATTCAAAGGCTAGAGAACTATAGTTTGAAAAACAAAGGTGAGCTTTTAATGGCTGGAGAAAATGGGAAATGAAGTTGTAATACAGTTGGATACTCGATTTACTCTTAAAATTTATTTGTAGAGATGTTTTCTGTCCAGGTTATTTGTGTGCTGAAGTCTCTCAAGATCATTTAGGACAACACATGTGCAGTTCAAGAGGTCTTCTCTTACAAGGATTGCATGTTCCACAATTTCAAACGGAAAATACAGTGCTCGCTTAAAAAAAACAGAAGGCTTCACCTTCTGCTTCTATTTCTCACATAAAGATAGACTTTAAAATCAAAAATAAATCAGAACAATGATTTATCACCGCTTCTAAAACAGATGAGTAAATTAAAGTATTCCATGTTGTTATTGATTGCTGAATGATCCACAAAAGAGCATAGGCTCTATTAACATAAATTCCTGTGTGAACAGAAATCTAAGCCTGTTGGGGCTGGCACAGGCTGCTGATGACTTCTCTTTCAACTAGTTTCTCGAATTCCAACTGCCCTGTCAGCAACATTTCGAATTTGTAAGTTGTTGACAGGCCCTACACAAAGCGCTTGGAGTGGTTAACGCATTAAAGCTTACGTTTTGCTAGAAATCTATTTTTTCTCTTAATCAGACCCATAATATGTTTGCTTTTCTAACTAATGTAATACAGCCTGCATCTCCATTTTTGTATTATCTGCTAAAACACATTAAGATTTATGGAAGAAACATTGTACTGAAGTGATTGCCACCTTAGCTGTTTTCTAGTATGAAAAATAGGAATATCCATGTAGATAATTTGTGGTGCAATGGTATTTTCTAGCCATTGTTTGTTACTTGCTTTGTAAATAAATCATCAGTAGTTAACCAGAGGAGAATGTGCTTTGACAAATTTAAGTGTATTCTAAAATACAACTCTACGGTATAGGTTGGGGTTTTTTCTTTTTATTTCTGCAGCCAAAATGTATTTCTTATTTTCATTGTTATCAACTATGTAACAATATGCTTTTAATGTGAAATTGTTTGTTTCTGCCATGGACTGCATAATAAAGATTGAAGGCCAAATCCATGCAAGTTGTAAATTAAAGTAATACATGAATTTCATCAGTGTGTTGCAGCTAAATACGAAACCCCTTACATCAGCTGAATAGGAAACTAGATATAGCAGGAATGCCTTAATTTTTTTTTCCCTTTTCTGTTGAAAATTCCATTGTTCTGTCATAGAGATTTAATATTTAATTTCATATTAGTTTAGCAGGATCTCCTCATAGTCATCATTAAAGTTTAAACCAGAGTTGTCACCATCCTAAGAGGTTTTGCATCTAATTTTTAAACAGCATAAGATAAACACTTGGAAGAATTTGACGTATTGTTTTGCACTACACAGCAGCATTATTTAGATACCAAGAAGAACATAGAATACACCAGAAATACAAACAGGATAGCATCATACAACTCCATTGCCATCAGACAGGTTCTGAGAAGTCTGCCATGATCAGAAAATTTAAATGCATTGAATGACAATTTGAAAAATCTTAAGTGATAAATCAGAAATATATGTATCACGGAATCACAAATCTTCGTGGTTGGAAGGGACCTTTGAGGTCATTGAGTCCAACCATACACACACACAAAAAAAAAAAAAACCAAAAAACAAAAACCACAACAAAACAAGACACCCAACCCAACAATCTTGGACACCAGAGCATGCCCTGAAGTGCCATGTTTATACATTTCTTAAATACCTCCAGGGATGGTGACTCCACCACCTCCCTGGGCAGGCTGTTCCAGTGCCTGACAGCACAATCCAACCCCCACCTTGGGCTTACCTCAGTTCTTGTCGCCAGCGCTGCCCCCACCTCACCAACCCGATGTAACTGAACTTAAAATCATACTTTCAGGACTAGTCAAAAGTTCATCACCTTTCACAGAATTTACATAATGAATTGAAACCATTATTTCTTTTGTACTTAGAATGGGATGAAGCTCACAGGAAAAATACTATAACTTGGCAACAGACAGCCTAACATTTGTAAAGATGTTCTAGGTTTCTGCAGTCCAATAATTAATCGAGCAAACTGAGTGTAAATATTTTAGCAGTAATAAAGTTGTTGTAGCCTTGATGGTCTAAGGGTACGAGGAAGCAAATTTTATTAGCAAAGTATTAGCAAAAATAAGTGACAAGTTTTTTTCCAGAAGGCATAAATATTCATTGGTAGCACTTTGCTGTAAGTAGCATATTATTACACAACTTCTGTGTCTTCATTGTAAACCTTTAATAAAAATATTTGTCTTTCTTATATATTTGCAACATACTGTATCCAATTATATGTTGATTAGCATGTTATGCTATATATTAATAGCTTAGCTCTAAAAAATGCCATGCAATCAACCAACACCAACGCAATTGCCTTGCAGCTTCTCAGATTAATTATCTGATTGCTTTAAAGAATACATTCTATTTCTTATTTTAAAAAGGGGAAAACCCAATAGTTCATTACTTAAAAAAAAAAAAAAAACATATAGGTAGAATTTGGTTTGGATCCAAACCGCACGTGTCCCTCCCATGCTGAGAACTGGCTGTCAGGGCTCAGCTCCAGCCTTCGGCAGCAGAAGGGCAGGGGGAGCAACGAAACTTTCCAGTTTCTGGCAGATGGAGGGTTCCCAACCTCTTTCTTATTAAATTAAGTAGCCAGGGCACATGCCCAGGCACTGGAACAGGTTTGCCCATACCGCTAAGCCCAGAGGAAGGGCACAGCCTGGCGCTACCGCCTGTGTCCCCGGTCCCTGCAGACCTGCATGCTCCTATACAATTTTGGAAGCTAAAAGGATTTATTAGCTGAAATGCAGGCTGGTTTGTCCCAGTGGGTCTCGGTGTCCCAACAACATTACTAGGCACATTTTCTCTATTATTGTAGAAGTACTCATCGTTTTTTAAAGACTTTAATGATTTTTTCTTTATGGAGTGACTGGAAAAATTCCTCAACCGATAAATTGATAGAGGTTGTTACCTGAAATGTCCGCTAGCAAGGAGTCATGTGGTTATGCTAAAATGTTCTTGTTTTGTTGATTTTAAAAGTTATACCAGATATTTTATTTGGGCATAACTATTCCTAATATCTGGACAAAATAAAAAGTTGAATTATGGCCATTTAGTACAACAACATATGAGCAAAACTACATGAATATCACTATTCAGTAAGGAATAATGATAACTAGTTATATTCTCCTCTTCGTGCCAATCATGATTTTAAATATTTTATTGTATAACTCCTCAGTTGTTTCTTCCTTAGCATGTTATTGCCATTTTGAACAAACTTGAGCACTGCATGGATGTTTTCAGGGGATTACCCACAATGTCTCTTAAGGCCTTTTGCCTGTAAGAACTAATTTACTACCCAGGATCATACACGTGGTTGGGATATTTTTTTCTTCGCATGCACATTATTTTGTATATCTCAACTTTGCATGCCTTCCATCATTTGATCCCTCAGTCATCCAATACCATGAGCTTTGCCACATCTGGCCTGGCCTTGGCTATCTTGAATAACTGTGGTTTTTTATAAATATTGTTACTCCACTGCATGCCCCTCTTACATGAAATGTGTGACAAAATCAGACAGCAACTTTCTAGGACATCATGGGAAACTTCCCTTCCAATTACTATTTATTCCTACTGTTTGTTTCTTGCCTTTCATTCAATTACTTCATGAAGGATTTTTTTTTTTCCTTTATATCATTATACTTTGGTTTCTTTAAAAGCCTCTGGTGAGGTACAGCACTCAACAGGCTTTTCAGAACTGACGCACACTGTATCTCAACTGCATCACTTTTTTCCATGTGCTCATCAACTCCTCCAATGACCTCGGAAATGCTGGACCAGTTCTTCATTCTGTCATACTTGCCACCTGTCAATCCATTCTGCTCTTCCACCTACCTGGCTTACTGAAATATCAGAATCACCTGTCAGTAGTTCCCCTTTACTCAGTGTTGTGCTTTAATCCCAGCCAGCAGCTAGGACCATGCAGCTGTTCACACAGTTCTCCCCTTTCCCCATGAGAAGGGCAGGGAGAAGAGAGAGAAAAGGAGGGGAAAGGGAAAGAAAAATATCTTGTGGACTGATATAAAGACAAGTTAATAAAACAATAACAGAAAAAGGAAATAATAATAGTAATAATAGTTATAATTACACAAGTCACTCTCACCAGCCAGTGAATCGGTATCTTACCAAGCAGTGTTCGTGGATTCCCCACTCTGGCCAACCCTCATTTATATATTGACCATGACCTCTATGGTACAGAATATTCCATTGGCCATTCCATTGTTCTGTCCATGCTCCTTCTCAGCTTCTGTGGGAAGCTGAAAATAGTCCTTAAGAAGTATAAACACCACTTAGTAACAACTAAACCAATATGCATTATTGACATTCCTTTCCCAGCAATCACTAGAAAGAAAATTAACTCTTTCCCAGCTGAAACCAAGACACTCAGGCTCTTCTTTAAATAAAAAAAAAAAATGAGGTTCCCAACTGCCGTATATTAATTTAGTTCTAAAGTAAGTTTTAAAGTGCATAATACAACACAGTTAGTAGCTAAGCAGTTTCATACTTGAGTTCTTTTAAAACCCTTGAGTGAGTACCATCTGGCCCTCACTATTTGATCCTATTGGAAAACTTGACTTATTCTAAGCCACTTCAGCTGACTCTTCATTCTGAGATGCCTCTTCAGGCTTCTCCTCTATGGAGGATGCAACACAGAAACTCTCCTAAATTCCTCTGTAATGAACTCTTACGTGAAGGATTGATACATCTTTTCATTTTGCAACATGTCTCCAATTTCCTGGTTATTTATTGGACTCTTGGCAGCCTTCCAGTCATGTTATGTTTGCTCTAGGTCATAATAGTACTTTTTCATAGTGCCAACATATAACACGAGTAGTCAAAGAAGCTAAGTCCATAGCAAAAAAACTAACTAACCTATGATCACTGTCAGAATCAGACATTGCATCATTTGGAGAAACATCACAAATACCACAGAAATAACTTACTATGTCCAGCGACCCCTTCAAAACACCATTTCTATGATTCTGTGACTGTAGAGTACAACACACGGGACTCAGTGAAGTTTTTGATATAGAAGAAAGAAAAAAATGCTCTGTATTAATGGCCTTGCTTTATGTCCATTCAACACCCACATTTCTCTATGAGTAGAATTGAGGTGAAACAAGCCAGCAGCTGATGAACACACTGCCCTCAGCTGTTCCCAGCCTGCGTAAGCCCCTGAAGAACTGTTGTTCTCAGGGAGCACATCAGCTGACATCAGGAGCTAGCATGACACAAGGCAAGAGGATCCCACAGAGAAGAAAAAAAAAAAAAAAAAGACAATTCAAAACCACATCAATCCCCAAGTTCAATTTGTTTCATAGACAACACCTGGCCAAAAAGTGAGCATCCAGACATAGTAAACCATGTTAGTGTCAAGAAAGGAGGGGGAGCTAACAAGAGAGAAACCACAGTAGGTTCAGTGCTGAAAGACACATTTGTACGTAGAGGGCAGCCTCATTAAGTCAGCCTGAGCTGTGGAGGATGGCCTGGACAGTGATGCCACTTTGGGCAGTATTGACAATCCAGTTTCTCCAGCCCTCCATCTTTTGATGATTTTATTGCTTTGGAAGAGATGAAACCCCACTATGTGAGTTTATATCTTCCTTGATGCACTATCTACTGCCTGGATAGGAAGCAGTGATAAATGTTGTTTATGATCCAAGGGAAGCTGTACAGACACTGCGCAGCTCCCCAGCAAGACATAGCTGGCCTCTGGGATGTAAAGCCATCTGTAGCCCCCAAACATCCCACAGTAAAATGACGCATCAGGTTAAGGGCAGGACATACTGTTTTCTTTGGATAAGGATCTTTGCAACCATTTCATACTCCTCCTTTCTCCGCTAAGATTTACAGTAAGGATCAGCACAATAACTATACACAAACCTGTATTCAGTTTTTAACTTGGCATCAAATTAATTCCACTGCACCAAATTTACCTTTGGCATTAGCTGAAGAAACAGAAGATAGATTTTTCTTTGTTAGACAATTCAGTGAATGTTTTGGAGTGATTTGTAATATCAGGCTAAACTCCTAAGTGCTACATTAGAGAGGAATATAAAAGTAGTATGGCTGAAGATGAAAGGCAGACATTTATTGTGTATTACTCCGATTAATTACTTCTAATCCAACAGCGTTTTCTGGACTACACATAAATTTACACATACGTGCAGATTCACAGGTTAATGTGCTGCTATTGGTTGCAACATAACACCTTGAGCTTGAAGA
>JAOXJM010000023.1:55234306-55248390 GCA_026413425.1 Tringa solitaria
GTACTCGAGGTGAGGCCTCACCAGTGCCGAGTACAGAGGCACGATGACTTCCCTAGTCCTGCCGGCCATGCTATTCCTGATACAGGCCACTCCTTGCCTTAAGTGAGTAAACTCGCCAAGCCAGCTCAAAGCCAGCTCAGATGCGTATTTCTGTGTGCAATTGCACACGGCCATATTCTGGCCTCAGGAGAGGCAAAGTCACACAAGGAGAATTGGGCTCATGGGGTCTAACTGCACAGGCCAACTCCAGGATGCAGCACTTCTTGACAGGGAGGACAGTTAGGCTGGAAATCCCTTCAGCTTTCCTCTTCCCTTACACAGAGCCTCCTGAAAGTATATTGCCAGCAGTGGCTTACCCATGAATTGTCAGTCCTCAAGATCTGAAAGTTTCACCATGTTACCATTGATTGTCACAGCCTGTTTTGGCAACACCACGTCATCCTCTATTTAAGGACAGATAGATACTGGAGTAGAACGCATGTTGAATAACCAGATATTAAAACCATCCCCTCTGAGACATCAGTTGCATGGCAGGCTGTGGGTTTCCACTGACCTCATGTCCCTCATTATTCCACAGGCAATGGATATCCTTTTTTGCCCCCAGTTTTACCACCTCTCCTTTCCTAGCACCTTCCTTGGCCTCTCAGGCATTAACTTGTTCCTCACAGAGCATCTTTTCCCTCAGACTGTACCTGGTTTAGTTCACTGCTGCTGTTTCAGGTCTGGAGAGGGCCGGTGTGCCAGATACTGTCTCCATTTTTCCACCTGCAGCAAATGCTGTCACCTCACTGGAAAATTCGCTCAGATGTAGACCAAATCCATGACACTTACAGCAGTATCACTGTTATTTGCCCTCTTACATGAAAACCTGTAATTTTCTCCCTGGCTTGCCATCTTGCCAGCAGCCAGCAGGCTGTGCTAAGGGATCAGTTTTTCCCATCAAACAAACCTGCTGAGACCCGTTTGCAAGAAGCTGTGTCTTCCCACCGGCAGTACAAGGAGAACTCGTGTGTCTTCCCGAGACTGACAACCCTCTACCCAGGGGTGGAAAGAGGGAAAATACACACTTCCTCATCAAAATAACAGAGCAGTTTGTCACCATGCACAGTATTCCATGTGCTACCTTGGCTTCTCTCAGCCAGTTTTAGTGACAACTGGGTCATTTCTTGAGCACAGGAAGATAATACAGGAACTTTCCCCCTGACAGTAGACGTTTTCTTCCAGCAATAAGAAACAGCCCATGACAACGTCAGAAAGGCTGAGTCTTTCCAAAATGTGATGTGATGAAATAGGGTCAGACGCCAGGAATGACGCTTTTGCCCTCTGTGTTGCCAGTGAACATACTGACCTCCAAGCTCACAGGGACTGTCTGGCAGCACCAGTGAAGCCTAGCATTTCTTTTAAGCAGACAAAAGACAAACAGCCAAATCATGGTGAGCAACTCATTTCTATCCTTATAAAACTTTGGAAGTGGTTATATTTTGTGCTACCACAGGAGGGTGTAAATCAAAAGCCAGAGGAAAACAAGGGGCTGTCCAAACGAGTGAGGTGCAATTTAATAGCTAGATTAAATGGATGCACGTACGGCGCCAGCCCCAGCCACTGCTTCTCTCATGCCTGCACCAGCATCCCCACAGTGACCATGCCAGGAAGGATTCTAAGGAAACATAACATTGTTTTTTGCAGCTTTTGGCTTTCAGACCTGGAAAGAAAAGGTTTGGACATGCATGAGGCACGGAAAGCAAGAACAGAGGATGAAATCACACTAAACCCCACATGAAAACTGTTCCCTCGCGTTGTCTTCACAACCATGTATTGAAGGGGGGAAATAAAGGGAAATCATCACTTGGTGAAAGTGAAGCTATAGCCTTGTGGGAAGGTGAGTTAAGCTAATGCTCTGCTCCTAAAAGGAAGAGGTCCTCCTCTTCCCACCTGCTTACGCAGCTCTTCTTCCTTCTGCTTCTGCCTACGCAGTCCAGCTGCCTCCCTTGTAAGGGCTGTGGCAGGCACCGAGCCTCTTCATAAGCCAATTTTGTTCACCATCACAGTAGACAACTATCCAGCTTGCTGGGTCTGTTCCTTGCTGCCTGACTCAGCTGAGCTGACAGAGCTGCCAAACGATGAGCAAATTAGCCTGAGGAGAGCAGTGGGTGCATGCAGGAGATTGGAGGAACAGAGAAGGACAAGGACATTCTCCCTTTAGGGCAGCTGACCCCTTTGACAGGATCATTTCTTAGGAAACACACCTTCACTGTGCTGTTATCAGGAGGCCTATCCAGCTAAATTGAAACCCTTTTGACAAAGATCCAAATCCTCTTTTAATTGAAACAGGTTAGTCTGTGAGCTAAAAAAAAAATAAAAATCCAACAATGTCCCATGCCTGTCAGAAGAGACCATCTTTCCCTAAGGGTGGCTACAACAAACAATTAAAGAGAATTAACTAATTTAACAGGAGAGTTTAAAAAATTACATTGCCAACTAGTGGAAGGCATTCCTCAGTCAACCCATTCATTGACTCTTACTGGTTCCAGATTATTCAACTTAATAGTAATATTAGTCCCAAGGGGAATTTGCTTGTTTAAAGAGCCAGAAAATCCTTATTATAGAGCAGTAAACTGAAAAAATCCGCAGTGAAAAGTCAAAAAAAAAAAAAAAAGGCTGAGCAAAATATTCTCTCATTTCAGTGTTTAATTGACAAGTGCAAACATAAGGCTCTCATTCTGCAAGATGTGTGTATCATTCCATTAAAATCAAGTCACATGTGTGGGCAACAAGCAGTAAAAAGGCAGCGCTGAGTGCAAACATTGTGCTTTGAGTTTGAAACCAGTGGGAAAAAGAAATAAAAATAGGCTTAGCAGATAAAATACCAAATTGACATTCTATATACCTTCATGGTGCTGCAGGCCCTGCCCCTGCCTGACAGATATCCTTGCAAATATTCCTCTGTGCATGGCGTTCCAGAGGGGAATGGAATAGACAACCCCATTCCTCCTTTTGGCCAGTCCTCAGTACTGAAAGCTTTGCACAAGAACACTGCTATTATTGTGCTCATGTGGCATTTCATCAGGTGAGTTATTTTTGCTAGATTTGCTAGATTAGCTCTAGTTTCTCTTCATATGAGAGTGGGATTTTCATATCCTCTTTATTTTTAGGTGTGAGAAGGTAAAACTGTCATAAGCAACTCCAGGAGTCAGAATAATATGGATAGGTCCTAAGACATCTAGGACACAGGGAGCATTAGAATTCAGGTGTTTCCTAAACTGTGGTGTGATGATATAAGCTATTTGCCCTATAGAATTGCCATACACCTGCCTCCTCAAACCGGCCCCCATGTGGGCCAGATGGGGTACATGAGCCTCAGAAACTCTGGTAGCTACAAAGGTTTCCCCAAAGAAATGGATTTTCTATGTTAAAGGCTGAATCATCTCAAGTCAACCAGTTCAAAGCAATACATCAAGGCTGATGAACTATCTTGTATTATATGCATATTTCATTTTTAACTTTCTGCCAGTTTATAAGCCACTCCCTTTGGATTTTTACCAGGAAGAAATAAATTAGAAAAATATTCATTTTTCCAGAGCAAACAGGTCTTGGAACTTCTCCCACAGCAAATTCGAGGAATGTAATACTCTCCTCAACACCTGACAATCTTTTTTCAGTGTTGAAATGCCTAGCTTTTGGCAGGCTTAGCTCCCATTACCCTTTGCACAAAGAAAAGACTTTGAGCCTGATCTTAGCTCAGAGCTTTACTGTTCTGTTTTTCCATTTCTTTTTTCACCTCAAATTTTGTTTTAGTTAATATGAAGCTAGTTCTTAAAAATGCAAGTATGTGGCAGCTTGGAGCAGACCAAAATGGGATAAATCTTCAGGATGTCAAGGAAATGTTGACTGACATCTTAAAATGTCTGCTGCTTCGAAATGCCCCACACAAAACAGGAAATAGCACTTTGGCTTTACTACCACAAGAAAACCACTTTGGCTTCCTGTGAACAGAAAGACATGTCTGTCACAAATGAAGTAAGCCCAGGCTCTCATTGCAGTTGGTCACTTTTGTACCACCAAAAAAGCAAAACAAAAAAATAGAAGGCCAAAACCCAAACTTCAGCCACCGCACACAGAGCTCCTCACATAGCAGTGTGCTTACATGAACTGTCTTGCTACATTAAAAGTTGAAAAATACAAGTTTTTATATATGTAAGAGACATTTAAGCTTACAGGCTCACACAATAGATGCAGCATGCCCATAATTTTTCCTAGTTAGAAAAAACTTTAAATTCTGAAATGCTACATAGTTTAAATCAAATGCCACCTCTTTTCTTCCTGTCCCTCCCTGGCTGTCCCAAAACAGCCTTTTCTCTCAATATGAAAGTTTTCTCCAGAAAGAAAATTATCCAAGGGGGAAAAAAAAAAAGTTGTATCACATCAGTTATTCCTGCTATAGGTGAAATCTAGTATTGAGTAAATCATCAGGATTAGATGCAGAAATGATTCACTGTCCCCGCACGAAACCTTTCCCTTCTTAGGAAAGGAAATGAGATCCCAGCTCATTCTTATAGCTTGTGATATTTACGCCACACAAACAGAGATTCAGTTTCCAGAAAAGCCACCATAGACAGGCTGCAGAAACAGCTGAAATTAGATATTGTCATTAGTTACTCCAAAATCTGCACAGCTGAACCAATATTTGCACCAATACCGAAAGGCTATACTGACAAAGGAATACGTGTGCACGTGCGCACATCCACGCACACACATTTTCTCCCGAAAAAGTACATAAAACGAGTCCCATGAGGCGGATGGTTAAAAACTTTCAGACATTCACTAGGGCAGGCGTTCCATATTCAGACCAACAGACACCATTTGCCCTAAGCATCACTGAGCACAGAGTTGTCCAAGTTTTTCCTGTGAGGTGGATCCCCGCTGCATCCACTAGCTGTAGCTGTCGGCTTGTGCACGCTTCTTTCTCCAGCTGTGGTTTTCATGTTGCTGCGAAGCCCCTCCTGCCGAACCCAGCAGCAGGTCAAAACTGTCACATTAATTAGCAGTGCTGAAAAATAAGTCCTTGTTTACTGCAATTTTTACTTCACAGTTTCCAACCTTTCTATTTGTTTTGGGCCTAAATAGTAGCTGAAGAAAATGGACATAGACTGCCTGCGATGCACTTGCATAAAACTCATACATTTTGTTTTCTTGGACACACAGAAATTTGTCAAAATAACAACTGCACTAAAGTTCATGAGTTTTCTGCTCTTTTCAAAGAGCCTATCCTCAGCAGGTTTTCCAAAACTCAATAAGCATCTACTCACCATATGAAAGAGAGTCATTTAAAAACTAATTTAGGCTACTGTAATCTTATCAAAACCAGTAGTAGAGTTTGGGCGGTTGGAGGACATTTGTCTGTATTTGGGAAACCTGTTTGGTATGTGCTTACACAAGCACAGTGTGAAAAGAGCCAACACAGCGTGTGCAGGCCGCACAGTGCTTTCCTTTGTATAGTGCAAATCTGCTTCAGCAAACGGCATTGATTAGGACTTTGATCACAACTGGAAGGCACTGACTAGTCTGGCTCAGTTCAACAGCCATTTATGCACACACTTATTTTTAAGCTCTAAGTGAAGACACTTTTGAAGAAAGATGGTGTTTACATGTTTTGTTGCAGGAGAAACTGAATGGTCTGCACCTGCAAGAGAAAATCTGAAGTATATGTTCCATTTGACCTCCGTTATTTATCAATTATTTAGCACCAAGTAGTTAAAATTGAGGTGGATCAAGCAGTGGGTGCTTGGCAGTAAATTGACAACATGTCAACTTCAGGGGTCATCCCACCTACGCATCTGCTTTGAAAAATTTAGTTCAGGAGCAGGATGCTCACAAAAGTCTACAGTCCAGAAGGTCTTCTGGGAATGGTGAAAGATAAAAAAGCCTTAGAATGAGCTCAGTTTTTAGGAAGTCATTACTCTAAACCAAATTGCAACAGGTATTGAGTTTGCCTCATTTCTATCAACTTCTAGTTAGAATTACTGAAGTGATGAAATCACCACTCAGATGGACAATTTCCTGAAAACCAACCTGGGGTTTCTGTCTGCTTCCCCATTTAGTCATTGTCACCCACTTCCAGGTCGCAGTTAACATTCATTCCCCACCAGAAGAGTAGTCTCAGTTATTAAGTCCTGATCCAATATCAGTCCACTCTCCTAAACCCTTCTATACCTGAAGCAATGATATTGTCCTCAAGTTCAGCCCTACTTCTGCATTCAACCAGCCCCTGTTTTGCCTGTCCCTCTCCCATTAAATCCTCTATCAAAGGAGTCTAAATTCTTCGTTCTATTTCCCCTTTTTTATAGCTCACTCTCTGCTCCTCGGTTCTCATACTCAGCACAGCCTTAGCTGCCATTTTTGGATGCATTGGGACATAATTCCATGTCTCTATTCCAAAAAGTAAGCTGTTGAGTGTTAAAAATAAAATAACAACAGTCAGATACCACCACACAGGTGGAAAAAACTTCACATGTTCCCACTAACCCTGTTAAACTTTTGTTTTCTCAATCAAGCTATGATAAAACATACAACATATAAAGGCAGGTGAATATGGCTGCACCTGTATAATGTATTTTGCTTTAAAAGAGAAACTGTTTTGAAACCTAATGATAAAGAGTATCTTTATGAAATAGCCAGCAGAAATGAAGACTACCACAGTTTCTGTAGTGGCATTAATTTGAGAATGGTGCGTTATTTCTTGTTTTTCAAAATTCAGTAAAAAGTCCCTCATACTTGTACACATGCAGAAGATGTAAAGGCAAAAAACCCAAACTGTACTGAAGACAATGAAGCCAAAAAGTTATAATCCTGCAGCAAAACCTCTTAACATACTTATTTTTGTTTGCCCAAAGGGAAATCCTAACATGTCATAGAAAATTTATTTTCCTGCCCAAAGTTGTACAGATTTTCTTCATCTAAAACTCCAAGCTAGAAAAACAGAAGAAAAAGTTACAGCAGATGCCCCAGGGTAGCCTTGGTTGTAGAGCTATTACTGTGATTCATAATGGAACTGAAAAGCCTGAGGCATTTCAAGTCAACCTGTAATCACTCTCATCTGGGTGGGTCTTGTCCATGTGTGCCTGTCTACATTAGGAAATTCAGCATATATAAATATATAAATAAAACATATATACAGTACATAGTCACATTCAATATAAGCCATAAAATGACATATATTTACAAAAATATTTGCAGCTATGTTTTACACTTTCAGGTCCACATCAGGAATTTAATTACTTTTTAGCTTCTGCCTTGTGAAGTTGATCACCTTCCCAAGTAGGAATCTGGGATGAACTTGTACCTAATACATTCACAATTGTCAAAAATAAGAAAAAGAATATAGTCTTCCAAGGAATTCTGCCAATTCCATAAGAAAATTTGAAACTTGATGAAGCATTAGCTACCTCACTGAAGAGTAAATTACATGTTAGCAAACATTGGGAGTTCTTCTCTTCTTCGTGTAGAAAGACAGTACCTTGGTCTAGTCCATAAATAAATTTGAAACTCATAAGACATCAGGCTGAACACAAACTGTGTGCCTGGCAGCTGCCTGTAGTATAAACTCATGCGTAATTACTCTATTTCTCTCAGTTTATACTGGAAGAGTGGTGAAAGTGAGTGAACGTAGAGACGAAAATGCATACATCAGGTTACCTTACAGAGTAAAAAGGTAGAGAGTAGACAACATCCTGTTGGCATTTTGTAGCTTCCTTTAACAGTAAGTTACATGATAAAAACAACCCCAAAGATCTCACATTTATACAGTTCATATTATACAGTTCTGTGACTTCCAGGAGTTGGACATACTTCATTTGCTTCTCCAAAGATGGAAAAACATTTCTTCACTGCTTCATAAAATAGTCTTCTTAGGTATGCAGCCGAGGTTCAGGAGTGCTTTTACAATTTAGGGGATTTGCCTTTTTGACATATAATAAGTTTTGGAAAAGGAATTAAAGCTTTTGAGAAGGGGTTGTTTTCCTTTCAAAGAACACTTGGAAAAAACAAACCTCAAAATGCAGCAGTTTAAAGTGCCTGTACGTAGAGTCCCATAGGGAAAAAATCTTGACGTGAACCACTGAACCATGACCTCAGATAGCACTTTCAGCAATAGGCTGTGGAGTCATCTCTTGTTCCTCACTATTCTCTGTGGACGCATCCTGGACCTCCTGCTGCTGATAGATATCTTGGACCAGCATGATGTTTGTGTTCCTCCACTCTCTGTACTTCATTGCTGTCAACTTTGGGTCCTCTAGCAACTGGTTAATTGTGGCCAGGTCATGTTCCTTACACTAGGAAGAGAACAAGTGGTTATTTCCCACAGAAATTGTCAAGTTCATTGTCTGTAACAAAAACACTCTGGGAACATTAGAGAACCATGTCACACAGAGATGGCTAATTACCCACCCTCCTGGCAGCTTGTTCTCATTTTTAGAAAGTAGATCATTAAAGTTAACTCCGTAGCAGAAATTCATCCCGGTTGAAGGCAAGATTATGACTCCATGTAGAATTTTTATTTCATAGGATTCTTCTCAAAAGAGAGAATCCATGTGAAAATTAGAGTTATGCTGTCTCACAAGTTAATTCTTGCACGAAACTAGACACAACAGCATTTATTTCTATAATTCAGACCAATTCCAACTTTCTCAAAACGCACTTATTCCCTGACCATGTTTTAAATACCTTTTCTCTGCAAGCTAGACAGAAAATAATTTTGGATAAAATCTGTGTACTGGCAGTGGAGTTTCTGGGTGGCTAGAACATATGTGCCTGCTAGTGCAACTACTACCAGCTACTACTAACAAATCTGGTCTCTACTTTTAGACAAGAGCAGCTCAGACCATAAATTGCAGGCAATTGTTCAATCATAAGAGCAGTCACTGATATAGGGAGAGTGAGGTACTTTATGGCACAGAATCACAGTATGGTTGAGGTTGGAAGGAACTTCTGGAGGCTATCTGGTCCAACCCCCTGATCAATCAGGAACACCTAGAGCAGGCTGCCTAGGACCACGTCCAGATGGGTTTTTGATATCTCCAAGTCTAGAGACTCCACAGCCTCTCTGGGCAATCAGTGCCAGTGCTCAGTCACCCACACAGTAAAAGATTGCTTCCTGATGTTCAGAGGGAACTTCCTGTGTTTCAGCTTGTGCCCATTGCCTCTGGTCCTGTCAATGGCTGCCACTGGAAAGAGGCTTGCTCTGTCTCCTTTGCACCCTCCATTCAGGTATTTATACACATTGACATCCTCACATTTTCTGACACAACAAACCACTTTGTTTTTCCAGCCCTTATTGCCTACCCACGCAGTGGATCACAGGACAGAGAAGCCCTACATTTCTTAATGGAAAGAAGCTACAATTTCTTAATGGAGACACCATGCTGCACTAACAAACTTTTACTGCTTTTGCCTGATTTCATTCCCTCCAATCTGTGTGTGAAACTGATGGAATAGTTCTCACCATCTTCTCCTGCTGCCACAAGTACTCTGTATTAGTGGCTGCCTTGAAAATCCTCTCACACATTTGTGATGCTTCCCAATAGTAGCAATGAGCTGCTCACACATCCATATCCCACTGCTCTAATGAACTATCAACTACTCTAATCCCTGTGATGCCCGCGCAAATTTTGAAACAGAAAAAATTGTTTAACTGTTCGTTTACACAAGTCCTACCCTCCAGACCTAGTGTTAGCCCTTCTAAGAGGGCTTCTGGCATCAATGCAGAGATATGTGCAGTTAGCCTGAGAGAGGAGGAGATAAAGAGGCAGAAGGGAGAGAAGAATATTCACAGCGGACCAATTTGGTGTCAAAAAGCCATGCTGTGGAATTTTTCTGCAGCACTAAATCTATTTCCCACATTCATTAAGCCTGTGATGCATTTGCACACAGCTTCCATCTCTTCCAAACTATCCAAAGCATGTTTTGTTAATGATATATTGTGACAGAAACATTAATCTGCTGTTAAACATGTAGAGTCAAAAGTCCAAAATTAAAATTACACTGAATCTTGCATAAATCACTTGTCTCAAACTGATAGGGTTTTAATTTCAGCAGAGTAAACATGGATCAGATGAAAAAACTTTCCTGATTTTCTAATTACCAATAGATCATTTCCAATTACCTAATGTCCCATGTTATATGTTAAGAAAATTGATTTTAAAAGCACATAATCCCACTGATGCAAAGAATATGGCACTTTCCCACTGCAGGCATTTGCCTTTCAGACAAACTAACTTAAACACTACTGCGCATAGAACTCCATTTGTGTCTGTGAGAAAATGTCTATGCTATATTTGTCTTGTCAATACTCCAATTTCTTAGTTTGAAGAAAGCAAAAAAGATCAACACATTTTATATGTTATGAACACGCTAAAAATGATTTTTCCATATTAAATAAAATTGTCGGACAAGTCTAATACTTGTCAGACACTGCTAATCACAAATTATACAATACTCCTGTGCTGAATCAATGCAGAGCTGTCCTTGCTCATGTCTGGCAGTAAGGCTTCCAAGCTTCCATTCAAGTCTATACTAAAGAAATTGATTGTCCCACAAGATACAACTCTACTTTGTGCTAATTGGTTCTTAGATTTATTAGGGTCCTTAGATTCATAAAGGCTGCTATCAGGGAAACCTTTGCAGGATGTTTCTATATTTAGCTACCTGTCCCAATAAATAGGCATACTTTTTAAACTAACTTTCTTTTATGTGGTGAGCTTACTTCATCACTGAAGCAGATGAATAATGCTATAGTCAGTACCATGTCACTGAAGACTCTTTGATACTAAAAAGAGACTTTACCGGGTCTCGTATAAAGCCTGGAAGACCAAAACCAGGGAGAATATCCATATTCCCACTTGTATTTTCAACTGTATCTTGGGGAATTTTAATGCAGTTTGGGGTGCCAAAGCTAAATCTTCCGTTGCCACTAATAATCAAATCAATGATTGAGCTAATAGCAGAAGTTTTTCCTGTATTTCTCCAGCATACAACACGCACTTGAAACAAGATATTCAATTCTTTCTTCTAATGCATACAAACAGAAACAAGTGAAGCTCCAGGTTTGCATTTATTCTTTCTTCTCCTCACAAATTCAGTATTACGGTTAAGCTTTCTGTTTCCCTCAGTACCATTCAGAAGCAGGTTTTGAAATCCCATGACACTTGAAATGATGCTGTTGAGTGAACAACCTCATAAATCCCCATACTCCAGACAGATTTACTGGCCCTTTCATGGAATGTCCCCTGAAGTCCTCCACCCCTCCAGTCCATTATATGTTTCCAACATAAAAGCAGGATGCTTGCGTTATTAAAAATATTTTAGTTACAGGAGGTCTTTACAATAGCTTTGGCACATCCTGTACATTCTCCAATAATCACATAAGGAAAACTTTTTTTGGCTCAGGGTCATTTTCATGTCCATTATCATCAACGTACTTTGTCTGTTCTTCCTTTTTTAAGGCTCCCCTGTTTAGTGCATTCAGCTGAGCTAGCATGTTTTCCAGCTAACTAGGAGAAGCTTTCTTTATTAAATTTCCCAAATGGGCTGGAACTTCTACAAGAAGAGTCCCTTCTGAGCCTCTACTTCCAGTTCAGATTTAACAACAAAACATTGATCAGTATTCAGAATGAAGTAGAAAATAATTTCAAAACCTTAACCAAATTCTCTGGGGATTTAAGTAAATATGTAATTATAGTTTGGCTGAAGCCTCAGCTTGCTTCTTTTTTCAGCCAAACTGTTTCTTTCTCTCAGGCTTTTTTTTTTGGCTCACTTTCCGACCTCACCTTTAATGTGCTGTTGAGCATTCGGATTTTGTGGAGTTTCTCATTAATGGAAGGGTTTTTGCTGCGTTTGATAAATGACTTCCTAAGCTCCTTCTTCGTTGACAGCCGACGATCACCAATGGGAGACAGGCTTGCTTGTTCTAATGACTTGTAAAGTCGCTCCATCTCATCATCATCACATTTCTCCTGATCTGCAAGGAAAAGAATAAATTGGGTATAAGAATATGAATATGGCAACAGACAGCAGAATTGTTAAGTTCAGCCATCAGAAAGACTCTTAGCCAAGTCAAAATGTAATGGTATGGGAGTTATAACTAAGGGCAATTTTTAGGGTAATTTATAGGGTAATAATGCATATGAAAAAGCCATAGTACCAAACTAAAGTGTTTTTAAGAAGCAGGTCATGATCAAAACAGATACGAACATGTATTTCCACTGATAAAGCACTGCTTTAATGCTGCAAATATGTCACAGACTTAGAACAACTGTCAATAATGCTACATTTGAATGAAAACAACTTTGATAGCATCTACACTCATTCACCTTTCCCTACATGCTGCACATAGTGAATTACATTTCTAGCTGGCAACTCACATGTTACATTCCCTTTGGTGTACCTATTCAGGTCAGTATTTATTGAAACTACAGTTGAATAAAATTTAAGCAATGAAATGAAACATAGGAACATTTCAGGAGCCCCAACAGAAGGTCCCCAGAAAACAGATTAAAGCAGAAATCCGTGGGGCACCTCATGTTTAACTCATGAGTTTCACAGATTACAGCACTGAATTTTCTTGTGGTGCCTTACAAACAAAGCCTTGATTATCTTCACCTGAATTATTCTGATGGCTCCTAAGCTGCAGCACCATCTTCCATGACAGAAAGGACATGAAAGGAAAAATTAGCAAACAGCAGAGAATGAACTAGCATAAAATAAGATAAAAATAAGACATTTTTCAAAATAAAATAACTTTAAAAAGAGCAGTCAGAAACTAAGAATGTACCAAGCATATATAGGGGTATTTTGGCAGTAGACCATTTTCAGCAACAGATGGCACAACTCACTTCTTGTCCCTCAGTCCATATTGAAAGCTTTTCTACTTGAGTGTTTGCTAAAGGAAAATCTTAAAGTTATTGGTGTTTTCAGGGTACTAATGAGTCCCTAAAGATCCACTGGGATAACATTTATTTTTATTTCACTGGGGATAGCAGTGGTCATTCTTTTCCACTGCAGCACTCCATGTGCTGGTTGAACTGGCTGGTCATGTTTTTCTTTTAACAAAAAGTTAGACATTGACCTTTCTAAATCATCATCAATCAGCAAACAGATTCTGAATGAAAGGAAGAAGTCCTTTTGCTCGCTTATGCCACAGCAAAAAGACTTCTCCAAAATGTCACCACTCTTAGGAGGCTGCTCCTTATCTTTCCCACGTTTTAAAAAGCACAGCATCCTCGTACACCCCTGTTCTTTCTAAATATTTAGGTTACAAGAAAGTTTTATGATATGCTACAAATATTTGCCTTCACTGTGTTGCTGGCCTTTTTTTCACTACTTTGCGATTATAAAAAGCCTGCTGTAACTTGACAAGAACTAAATATAGCTTCCAACATTGCTACAGTGCTGCGGGAGGAAAAGGAGAACTGTTGTATATTTAACAAGCTGCAGGAAATTGAAAAAAATGCAAGTGTAAGGCATAATACACGGCAGTAGTATTTCCTGAAAACTGTCGGCTCATGCCATGAGGCTCGTAATTATAACTGGCTTCCTGCCTGCTTTCTTGGGATGAAGCAGCTGTTTGTTTCATTAGCCAGCTCCTGCACAGGACTGGCTGAGCTCTGCTATAGACATCACCCATCAGGACTGTACACAGTATTGACAGATAAATTGACCTTTATCAGATATCTGAGGAAGAGCATATAAAAATGAAAAAAAAAAAAAAGCATTGATCTTGCCCAGAAACTTTAAAAAATAGTCAAGCCATGGAGGAAAGATGATTAAGGGCCTGGAACATCTCTCCTACGAGAAGAGGCTGAGGGACTTGGGTCTTTTTAGTCTAGAGAAGAGATGGCTGAGGGGGGATCTGATCAATGCTTATAAATACTTAAAGGGAGGATGTCAGGAGGATGGGGCTGGTCTTTTCTCAGTGATGCCCAGGGACAGGACAAGTGGAAATGAGCACAAACTTGAGTATAAGAGGTTCCGCCTAAATGTGAGGAGGAACTTCTTTCCTGTGAGGGTGGCAGAGCCCTGGCAGAGGCTGCCCA
>JAOXJM010000023.1:55248490-55265213 GCA_026413425.1 Tringa solitaria
TCAAAAACCGCCTGGACAAGATCCTGTGCAACCTGCTCTAGGTAGACCCACTCCGATAGGGGGGTTGGACTTGATGATCTCCAGAGGTCCCTTCCAACCCCATAAGATTCTATGATTCTGCTGATGATTCTATGATTCTGCTCCAGATATTTTTTGAGGATAACTCATGAAGATCCTCAGTGTCCTAAATGGTTTACAAAACAGCAAGCATGAGAAAACACCCTGATTGAACACTCTTCTCTCATGCTTAGTACTCTGATATCTTCTGTGCATTTGTTGATGAAGGTCAGGAGGACAGAAGTACTCAGCACACAAAAAAAAGAGGAAGCTGAGGTCATAAAAGCCCAGCAAAGGGCTCCCAAACAATGCACTTGACCAGCAACGTGCACTCAGTTCTTGCATTCCTTCAAGTTTGCAACCTCCAACTCCTCTCCTATTGCTTATTCTTCTACCACTCCCACCCCCAAAGGACTGATCAGGGTCAGGTAATTTCAGAGGGAAGGGAATGTGCTAGATTTTTCAGATAGGGTGGATCAAGGGAGTGACAGTGAAGCAGCTAAATGGGATTTCAGGAAACAGTTGGAAAACAAGGGTAAATGAAAACTACAATCTGTGTAAAGCCAGGCATGAGTCATATAGCAATTTTGTCTCCATCTTTCTTTACGCTGATGAGCAGTGAACTTCTCCTACAACAGTTAAAACATAAAACAGTTAATATTGTCATAATATTGTGCTTTTCTATAGAAACAGATACTATTGCTATTGACGAAGAGTATGTCTATGAATTGAGGTCAGACTGGTATCTATGTGGACTTTTACCTTCAACGTCCTGAGTTCCCCTGAGCCAAGCTCAGAAAGCAAAAGCCCATCTGTCACAGGCCTGAAGCTGCCACTGAACACGCCAGACTGATGCTATAAATCTGAGAGGGGGAGAGTTCATGTGGGAAGGGGAGAGGTATTATTTCTACCATTAATTAACAAAACAACGATCTGTGATAAGAAAATATATTTCTCCTCACTCACACAATGATACATTATGGTATTTCACAGGCCTCTTGATGCCACGAAAGTAAATGGAGTAAGAACTACCTATAGTTTCCTTACTTGTTTTCTCCACAAAACATCCAGATAGGGTTTGATAATAGGTATAAAGCAACACGACTCAAGGTTTAAGCACAGACTGGACTTTTTCGTCCAGATTCAAACATTCGCAGCACACTTTCCCAGAACTTTGTATTGCTAAATTCCCTTGCACCTGGGGTCAGAACATTGACTGGCAGATGACAAAGTCTTTAATGGAAGCACAGTCATTTGCCAGTTCTTCCTTTTTAGGCTTCAGACTTGGATGCGTCCTATGAAACCTGGGCTATCTAGACCATACCACTGAATTGTCACAAAATATTTGCTTTGCATCACAAAGTAAAAATCTATGACAAAAACACAAAGAACTCAAACACTGGTGTGAAAATTAACAGATTGTCTGGGTCGGCTCCTCAAAGATAAATGTACCACCCCTTCTCTGAGCTTTGTTAACCTCAAAAGGTTTATAATGATGGCTATATCCCACTGACAAAAATTCTTAGTAACATGGATAGGTTGGGCCCCACTAGCACTGCTCTGAAGTGAGTCTTTCCAGCCGGGTCACACAGCTAACATCAGGCACATTCAAAATATAATAATGCAAGTTATCTCTTCTGCCAGTACTCTTCAAGCTAAGCACTTTCTGTCTCAGGCATCCAAGTTAGGAAACTGAAATTCTACTGCAGCACTTCTTTATCTCATCCTATTTTAAAGATAAAATATATTCATTTTTCTCCCAGGAGCTACTGAAGGATTAGTGGTAAGAAACAAACATCAACAGTGGAAGGATACTACATACTGTGTGCATTTATGAGCGTGTACATGCACACAGGGGAACACATGCATTGTGCACTTTTTCCCTTCCCTTGGCAGTATTAACTATAAGCAATTCTGTTGAGTGATGCCACTGGAAGGATCAGTCTTCCTGGGCTCCTGCATAATTCACTTCACTCACAAGCCTTTCAGTCTGCTAAAAGCTTCATAGCACTTCTGGAAAAATTATATAGTATTGTATAGCTCTTAATTTTGTCAGACTTCACAGTGGGGACAGTGGAAAAGAACCAGTGCTAACCCAAGGAAAAGGGAAGTCATGACCTGAGCTATCTTAACATTCAAGAGAAAGAGACCTTAGGTTGGGGTGAGGAAACTAAAATAATATTTCAGGCAAGTCAGAACTTCTGACAAAATCTTTCAGGAGAAGTAAAACACAATTTTGTGGCTTGTTGCCACTTATCTGGATTTTCCATCTAACTAATAGGAGACATCACAGACAAGAGGGAGCTGCCAGAGGTTCAACACACCAGCTCCTCACCTCCTCAGTTTTCAGCTTCCACAGTCCTGTCAGCCAACTTGCCACAGGTGGGAGACATTAAGGCATTGAGACTCCCCACCTTGCAGAAGCAATACAGGAGCCTGCCTGAAATCTCAAATTTAATGCTCTCTAAGCGTACAAAAGTGAAATTTTCCAGAACTTTCCAAAAAGCAGCTGTGAAAAATCAAGCTAATTGTTTCCCAGCAGTAAAGATACAGAAATCAGCAATGCTTGGCAGAAAGAGCATTTTGCATCGAAAACCGCCTCCAACAGAACGTATCTTACAAAGTCTAAGCTGAAATGTAAATACTTGTTCTCCCATTCTCTGAGATCTCACAGCTCTCCAACTGTGCTCTAATCCCAGGAGGAAAAAAAAAAACAACCTGCTTCTTCCTCCTGTCTTCACTGCTCTTATGAGCTTCTTGTGGCTGTGCCAACACCCTTATTTCTGATTCTGCTAAAACCATTGATGCCAATGGGACAGCATATAGACCCAGGCTGGAGAGAGAAATAAAAATCATAAATGGCTTCTGCCCTTACTTACCTACCTACACACACCACCTACATCCATCCACTCTCCATAGCAGTAGTAGACTTTTCAAGGGGAATGTGATAACACCTCAAGGAAATCACATTTTCCACAAAACTCCAGAACAGAAGACAGAAAATATTTGAATTAGGGGGGCATGATTAGGCAAACTCCTTACTCACAAATGCTAAAGGTAGGAGACAGTGGAAGAAAATAACAGGAAAAGTAGGTTACCACCAACAGTAAGATGCTTTTGACTATGACAGTATAGCAGACTCAGTAGTGAGGGATGCCATTTTAACAAACTGTGACTGAACTGGAAAAAACACAAATAAGTATCTCTTTTTCAGACAGTTCAGAAAACCGTAACACCATAGCTTTCACAGTGATTGCTAAAGCCTTTTTGATGAGTAGCATCACAGTTGTTTTTTCTACACAGTTATTCTCACCATAGACATATTTCTTGGCTGGTCTCAGCCACAATCTAGCCATTTGCTGTAACTTTTGCAGAAGGAACAAAGGGACCAGAGCACACCAGAGGATCTGTTCTGGCTATTACTGGCACAGGCAGACTCCAGAGGGAAGAGGATATAATTTCTGAGAAAAGGAGGAGTTGACTTCATCCAGCTCTTATTGAACCGATTTCTTCCCACAAAACCAACCCAGATAAAATGCAAGTGGTGTGTGAAAAGCTTTCCAGGTTTTTCACAATATCAGCACACATCAGATCTTCTATCAGCTTCTATGAGCTAAGGTAAAATAAATAAACCAGAAGTGGTACCATAAGAATTACTTGCCAAGACTCATTAACTTCACGTGATCATAAAACCCCCAGAAAATGCAAGGAAGAAGGATGTTATTTCTATAGTAGAAGATCACTAAATAAATGCAAACACACATTACTGCATTCTTACAGCAACCTCTCAGTTTCTGTGGCTTCCTTTTGTTCTCATAGTTATTGATGATGGCAGTGGTGGGTCATATTCTGATACTTTTTATTCCAACAGCTGCCAGAAGAAACACAAAGGATGGAGTTTGGCTGCAGAGCGTGTCGGGCCACCCCAGACAGGGCAAGGCCAGCTCCTGGAGACAGAGCACGTAGTCAGAGAGTTGTTCGTATTCTCAACTATTTCTTGTTTACCTTTCAGTTTCTTTGTGTCACAGGCAGCTTTGAATCCTTTGTCACTGTGCAAGTGGCAAAGCTACAACACAGAAGTATTAAATATTCCCGCAAAATACATGGAAACCTAATGCTGACCTCCTTTTAGAAGAGAAAACTGTTAAACTCTCAGGTTTTGTACCTTTGCATTACCCTCTCGTATGTAACTTCTCCCCAGTAATTGGCGCTGAGAATTAAGGCTGAGAATGGTTGTAACATCACGAAGAGTGGCCGGAAAATTGTTAAATGTATCATACGGTACAGCTCAGGCCCTTGCACCAGACACTTACAGTTGCTTAACAGATTTCACAAAACACTAAATAAATAAATAAATAAATAATCCACACAGCAGAATGTGTGACTGTTTCTTTCTATCCTCACAAGGAGTAGGAGAGAGCATGGACACACAGGAAGGTTCTGTGGGGAGTGGGTTCAAAGACCACATAGCTGTTCTGATAACAGAAGGCCCCTTTTAAGCACGTGGGACATGTGCTTTCAGGACAAATGTCAATGCAAGACAGGCCTGTCATCTCCTGGACATTACTCCTTCTCATTACTCTGAAACATGACGAGCTGTCAGAAATGCACTATTCAGATGCATTGTAAAGCAAATAATACAGTCTGCACTGAGGTATGCATTCTTGTCTCACATCAGATAACAAGGGTTTTCTTACTAGTTATTGTAAATCATGAGTTTTTGCAGCTAGCTTTTAGCCCACAATTTGAATTCATCTCACAGAATTTGTGCACATCCTTATCAACTAGATGGAGGGGGAAATTGTTGGGGTATAAGCCATAGAACCAGAATTGCATCTTTTTTGATAAATTTCATTTGGAACTGAATTGTTATTTTACATGAATCCTTTTCTTTTTTTTTTTCCCTACGTCATGCTCAAACTGAAGTAGTTTAATTAATCCCCTTGCAAATTATTTCATTTCTTTTTTCAGTGGCCATTGCGGGGGATGGCCCCACATGCCAACACTCTCCATCGCAGCCCCATACTGTGCAGACTGACAAAGGAAAGGAAAATGTGTGTATGGTGTACGTCTTACTTGCTCAACAACGGGTTATGATGCAGACAGTAACTAGTGAGGTTATACGGTTTCCATAGAGACTGTCTCATTGAAGTGATCTATTTCTGGAATTCTGTCAGAGATCACTAGTGTGGTTAGGATGGAAGTGTTCTGAGATCAGGATTGCCCATCAGCTAAGCAGTGGGCAATGGAAGAATTCATTTGATAGAATCATAGAATGGTTTGGGTTGGAGTGGACCTTAAAGATCATTGAGTTCCAACCCCCCTGACACGGGCAGGGAACACCTCTCACTAGACCTGTTTCCCCAGGAATATTTTTGGGAAAATTAAACCACCTTGCAAATGGCAGGAATATACACAAAATGTGCCTTGATTTACATTTTAATTCAATTTTTATTGGTTAGGATAATGAAGCCTATTAAACTATGCCTTAAATTATTATGTGTCATGCTTAATTCTATGATCATCCATAAAAGTACTTATCACCCTTACAGTTATAATGGACAGCATTATTGCAGGACTGTTGACAATACCAGAGTAACACATTCTAAGCAAAAGTTTAGATTTCTGAAGGGCAACCACTGAATCTTGCCTAAGAGGAGCTGTAAGCCACCATGCCATACACGACCTACACTCCCAACAATCCATCTGAATGTACCTAATAATTTTTCCCAAAGGCATTACTTAGCCAAACTTAACACAGAAAGTGAAATTACAGAAGACAATGTATTTACTATGTCTTTGTGACATTTTCGTTAGGAAGCCCATTTCTGCCAGCCCCAGCCTTTTCACTACTTGCAAAACCAGAGCTTTTTTCCTTGTTTGTTTGTTTTGTAAAATCAGAAAAACACATGACAAACTAAAGGGGTGCTAACTGTTGATATTTGTAAAACGATTAGGAGACTGACAATGTAACTCAAGTGCCTTATACTATGATTTTTCAATCAGTGCCAAGCTCACCTACAGAGAAATACTCTATGTTCCCAATGAGTCCAGTGCTGTTTGTTTCCACCTTTGTGTGACCTTCGTCCTAAGCTTTTGGCTGCACCCTTGTTTTGCATTGTACTGAAACAACACCGCTCTTTCAGCAGCAAAGTACTCGCTTCAAATCTTTACAAGGATTTGGAATCACGGGTAGAGCTGATGCACAAGACCATCATTGCTTCCTTATGTATTAACTCTCTAGGCAGCATCTTCTTATTTCAGTGTATCCTATGCCAGAAACACCTCTTATGCTTCAGCTGCTTTTAATGCAGGAAGAAGCAGCTTTGCTCAAAAGGCAAGACACATCACCTCGCTATGCTAGGAGAGCTAACAATGACCAAATTCTGGAACTGAGCCACCTTTTTAATTTAGCAGTACATTTCAGAAGGAGAATAGCTATGCAGATACCCGCTTGCTTAAAAAAAATCCAGTCCAAATGGACATGCTGATTCAAGACTGTAGTTGTTTTCCCTTGACTACAACAAAGCTCATTAAACAAATAGGGAATATTTGTACTTGAAGTAGATGCAATTGTTTGTATTCTTAAAGTTGGATTGACCTAACCCCATGTTCACTGCTTCTTACATAAGGTATTTTGCTTAAGGGGCCAGTTCTGTGACACACTTTCTTAAAATTTTGATTCAGTCCTACCTAATGAAAGACAGCTGTATTGAAAGAAAGCAAGCTATAAAAATATGTTTGTGTTAGGATTTTATAATAAGGCTATGATCTTAACAAATAGGTAAAACTTGAGAAAAGCTGTAAAGGTACTTACCAATTAGATACTAGGTTATATATTTAATGTGCAATAAACTAAATGTTTGTTACAAATGATGTGTCACTGGAAAAACTCTTCAGTGAAGAACACAAAGGAAAGAAGGGGAAAGGAAGTTGAGGAAAACCCCTGAACTCCCACATTGTATGACTCTGCACACAAAAATCTCCTCGCTCATTAGCTCACCTTTGGCTAGTGATCTCTGTCCTGTTGCATCCGGCACTGCTAGGCAATGTGTATCCAGCCCTAAAAAAGAGTTTTGAGATCCACCATTGGGTTTGGAAAGTTGGACCTCCTGGCTTTCTGCCGCTTCTCCACAGTCTGCTTCTGGCAGCTCATCAGAATGAATCTGTACGCAGAAAGTTAAAGGCTGATCACCCTCTTCTGTGGCAGAGCTATTAACCAGATCAAGCCAGGACTGTCTCTCGGAATAAACCACTTTGGATGTCAAGGAAGAAGACGACTCTTGAGAGTTGAAAGCGCTTTCAGGAGAGGAGAGAGAACAGGATGCTTCACTTGACAGAGTCGAGGTGAAAGAAGACTTCTGCTGATCCTGCTTTCCAGAAACAGGGTGGGAGCAGGGGAGGGGAGAAAAAAAGAAAAATTATTTGCAAGTTATTCCTGTCCCTAGGTTCTAGATGTTATAGATATGCAGCTGAAATGCTAATTGACAAAAAACTTATAGAATCTGATTAATTACCCATGCAAACAAGTCTGAGGTATGGCAGCCAATCTCCTACAGAGCAGTAACTTCAGAAATTAAGCCACAAGGAAACCAGAAGTAAACCAGATAAAAATCTGACAATGCCTAAAAACAAAAGATCAAGGAAAAATATTGTGTTGAATATAAGCTTCCATGCTAGGTCTCACATTCACATTCCCTCTTTAATTTGTCTATACTTTATTGGTCTAATCAAGAGCGCAACAGGGAAACTCTGAATTATCCATTGAATATGAAGGTGTCTTGAAGCACTCCACAAATCCTCCGATGACATAACCACGGATAGAGAGAAATGGGCCCAAGCAATGAAGTTCCTTGATCTTCTCAGCACAAAAAGCCATTTTACCTGGTCTGTTCAAGGGACTAATCATTCATCAAGGTAAGAAGATTGACAAGTAACATGATGGCAAGTTAATGATGGAAAGAAAAAACAGACAGTCATGGGGCGGAAGGCAGGAAAAAGGGAGTGCTACAAGATTTGTGCTGGTCATTCACCTGCTAAGATTCATCCTTCAGCACATAAATCTGGAAAAAGAGACCCAAACTTCACTAGAAACACACCAGAAATCAGTAAGACATCCTATGGCCCTCCATAGTACACTTGTTACCCTACCTTAACAAGCGCGCATAGAAGCGGAGAGGTCTCAGAGACGTGAGAGGATGAGAGATGATATGATAGATGCACAGTTCCACGTAAAGAAAGGTTGAGAGAAAGAACAAAGTTTTGAAAAGTATTTATCTTCTCAGACAAGCAAATAGATGCCCAGGTTTTTCTCTACTGCAGGGTTTTACATTGCTTGAGTTGTACTATTATCCAATCACCAAAAGCAACTCACACAAGAACTAGCACTAGTTCTGCTTCTTAGCCATTAAACACCACTGAAAAAATGATCCAAGAGAGTCAAATACATACACAAATGCACAAATATATATTAAAATACTCAGAACAGGATTAATTGACAGTAATAAATAAAGTAATGGAAGACAACACAAGACAAAGCCTTATGTGAAACTTTGAGGAGAAACTATCAGAAATCATGATGAGACCATCATGATATGAATGCCAGATTTCTTGTATCTGCTACAGCAGAAATTTACTCCTTCTGCAAATCATTTCCTACTGGCCAATGCCAGAACCAGAATACCAGACTGGATGGACCACAATTCTGGCAAGTTTATGTTCTCAAAACATATGTAGAATAAATCTGGGTAAGGATTAAAACAGATGATAACTAAACTGGAAGTACTGAAAATCACTGAGGTGTTGCTAGGGAAACCCAGACAAGCTGCAAACACAATAAAGGGACTAACGTGGAACACTTATTTATAACCTGGTACACTAGAAATAAGATGTATTCAACATAAATGAAACCAAGAGTGAAAATTTTTTTGATCATGATATGTAAACTGCAACTCAGTGTCGCTGTAATGTATATTACTTCCTTTTTACATTAAAAAAAGCAAAGTTGATTTGCTTTCCTGTGCTTCTAACCTGGCTATGTCATGTAGCTACTAATCAATTCAGAAGACAAGGAGGACCATTATCATATTTTGGATCACCGTTTGTAGCAGTTTCTTCACTTTTGTAGATTTTCAAAGCCATTCTTCCAAGACTGTCCCAAACACTGTGACACCAGACTTAATTCACGTTCCTATTATGAGAATTACAACATTGTGTTTCAGGTGCATTTTTGTTTTTTGAAAGGAAACCTTCACAAATATATCCTAAAGCAAAGGACAAGGAGATTGCTCTAGGCAATCCTGCTTCAGCAGGGGAGTTGGACTAGATGATCTCTAGGTGCCTTCCAACTCTAAAAATTCAGTGCAATTCAGTGATATGCTCTCATAAACTACATGTATGAGTGATAAAAACCCCCTTGGGAACACAGGTGACACGAAGTATTTCGTCTTAGAGCTCCTATGCAAAGACAAATTGTTGAAGCATTTGTACAGCCAAGCAGAACCACCAAACAGTAAAAGCCCTTGCTCACATGGTCCAATTTCAATTGTTCGAAGACAGGAAAGGAAGATGTTAGATCTCACCTCTTCTTTTCTGGCATTTTTCCATGCAAAAGAAAGTGCCACTGAAATGAAAACTGTGCCTCTCTGAGTGGAATATATTTTTGTTTTCATTTTCATTGTGTGTTAAATAAAAAAAATGTGGGTGAGAACAAAGATGACTACCAGAATGTGTTTCTCCTTCTCTACATATGTGTTGTGGGTTTGTTTTTTTTATTTGGCATGACAAACGTTTACCGAACTTACTCAAGTGGTTCCTTTGGAAGTTTTGCAATCATCCATATAATAATAAATCTCCATTTGGGGACATTTTAAAAAGCAGATACTTGAGTCAGCAGATCATAAGGATTCCACGGGAGATCAATGAGTCTCTAGGCATTTTTTAAAGAAAAATTATCACCATGAAACACCTCAACTGCTCTTTTGGGACTGCTGCAATCTATTGTCTCAACATAGCTGCTGTTTTTTGAACTGTAAATCCATTCACGTGTGGAGAAATTAATGCAGATGGTCAGTTTAACTTTTGTCCTACAGATGTTAAAATTAACTTGTTCCTCACTTGCTTTTTTCTTCCACAGTACCCCAAAACATGAACAAATGTGGAAAGCTTATGATCAGTACTTTTTTTCTTTTTCAAGTTTTAAAATGTTTTGAGTCAGCAGAGAACTGAACAAAAAATGAAAACTTTGTGCTAGAAGTACAGTGAAATGTTTGCTGCTTTAACACATAACAGAGGCTGGACCTGGGTGGCTATTAGTTTCCAAACTAATAGTTTTCACTCTGGAGTTGATCTCAAGTTTGGAAGCCTTTCCAAGTTTGATTTTCCAAAATGTCCATAGTTCCTAATTCTTATTTTGCAAAATCTCCTTGCCACTTGGAAGAAAATGCAACTTTAAAAAAAGACAAAAATAAAAAAGAGAAATGAACTCCAGTCAACGCTTGTGGAATTCTTGGTGCTGGGCTGGTTTTCCAGGATGAGTGCCTCATCCAGTAGCAATCTGAAAAGATTCAAGCAGGCCTTCAAAGAAGTGGTGTACCCACAGAGTATCAGCCCAAATCCATCACATGTTTGGGATCTCACAGCTTGGCTCAAAAATTCCACAGTGAATAAACAGGCAGCAAGCGATGTTTAACTAGTCTTCCCTGAAACAACTAAGAGCTCCACTCCTAGAATTTACTTTCCAGCAGAATCTGTGCACGGCACACACATGGCAGCTGAAACTTACTCCAGTGGCCACTATTGGGGTGAAAAGATGACAACTTTTCTCAGGAGACACTCATTTTTGTCCATGGGGGAAGGTATTTTAAGCTGGGGATGAAGAGAAGTCAGGTAAAGGATGGAGGGAAGGTAGCCCTAAAGAGAAAGGCTGAGGAAGCAGGACCCCTCAACACCTGCACCATTGCCTGCCTCCCACGTGTCCCCTGCCAAAACGTGGAGGCCAGCACTCAAGAAGAGCATATGGGAAAGAGACAACCGGAGATGGCCTCTGCAGCAACAGACTGTCAAGCAGCCAGAAGCCAGAAAAACAGAAAACTAAAAAACAGCACTTGTTTAAAACTCATCATCTTCAAAAATGCAGGCATTCACTCAGAGTTGAACAGACGGAAAAGACATCTACAGCCTCTTAAACGCAAGCCACTGAGGTATAAAATTCAAGAAGCTTCATTATCAGCCTTTAGCCCAGAATAACTCTTGGAGACTTATTGCCAAGGTTCCTATTTTGTCCGATATTTATAGCCACTCAGCCACATTTAACTTCCAGTTAATACAGGCCATAAAGAATCACGTTTTACACAGCGGTGAGCAGCACGCACCCCCGAGTGCCAGCGGGACTGTTTTGCAGTGATTAACATTGCACAACCGCGTCAGGAGCGGAAGTGAAGGCTGACTTATCTGACTGAAACAGAAGGGGGCAAGTGGGTGACAGCGTGACATATGCTCCCAGCTTTATGTGTGCTAATTAAAGATTGCCAGGTAGGCAACCCTGGGCATGACATCTCCTTTTCTTATTGCCTGTGACTGTGCAAGCTTCTACAGCTCATCTGTGTATTTCGAATTTGTTCCTGCTTTGTCACCTTGGTGCCCACCCCAGCTGCTGGATTGTCATTTCAATGTGCCATATAGGAACCTGTACCACACCAATGAAGCAGCAGGCACTTCTCTTCCATGAGATGCAGTGAATAATTCAGTACTAGGTATGTTAACTGCATACCCCTTCATGTTAACTTTCAGCTGGGGAAGGGAAAAGCTTAAACTCAGGCTTCCTTATTTCAGCTGAATTACCATCCCAAACCAGATTACTCATTTCTAAACACAGAATTAAGTAAACCTCTTATCTTAAAGCACATGTAAATGGAGATGAGATCACTGGGAAAAACAACAATATAGAAACAAGATTAATAGTGCGATAAGCGGCTAATAATTAGGCAAGTCAATTTAATTAGACACATGAGGGTGCATAGTGCTTTTTCTAATTTATGAAATGAAGCGAGGCAGGAAGGAATATTCTGGACAAATACTCTACAGCAAGAGGAAAAATAGTATGGATTTTGGGAGCATGTTTATTAGTCTATTTTTCAGAGGTAGAAGAAAAGAACTGGTTTTATCACTGTAAGAAGAGGCCCTTCACTTTTCTTCACTGTCCCAAAAAGAGCTTCAAGTTCAACAGTCTTAAGAAAAGCTCACTCAAATAAAGAAATACAAATCTGTTGGATGACGCTACCCGCTTCATAAAAAGAAAGATTTTTTAAAAAAAGAATAGTATGAAAAACAGGGTTATAGCAGTGTGTTACAGCGTGTCTGCAAGGTAGAGTGACACTTCTCTTTCTCCAGCAGGATAAATATACCTCCATTGGAGGGATCTGCTCTTTGCAGTGCAAGCTCCCAGCAGGGCAGGCTGCAATAACTCGGGGCAGGTGCTGTCAGCGCATCCTCATTTCACAGGCACACAGGGTGAGCATTTACAGCCGCTCTTTTGGGTTATTCCTCAAAGGTCCACCACCTCCAGAAAGTTTTGTACCAACTGGCTAGCAACTAGAAACAAGATAATTACTTACAGAAGGCGGAGGTGGCTGGACTGTGTAGGGGGGAGGTGGTGTGTCGGTTATTTCTGGATCGTCATGTTCACTTTCGCTGTAGCATTCTGAGGCAGACATGGGAAATGAGCAAAAACAAAGTGTTAGACCAACACTCATTTATTTCCTGAAGCATTGTGGTAACCAAAGAGCACCAAGTAGGATGTTCTGGGCTGAGGACCACACTGTAACAAGTTAGTGTCTCCTACAGTAAAAATTAACCCACTTGTGATAATGCTACACTACTTCATTACAACATGTATTCTTTTTTTTAAGTCCAAAAAATTGCTAACTTGCTATGGCAGGAAACACTAGGTGGCATTGCTCTAGATACCTTCACAAATAGGTTTGGAGTGGGTCTTTTTTCCTCCTTTTGCAGCCTCTAAAGGAAAGGCTGTACCATTTGTATTATGTTAGGGAGACCTGTCCCAAGTAGCAGATGCTGTCCCTTAATCTCTGTAAGCAGTAAGTTTTCCTGGAGCATTGGTATTTTGGCTGGAATTTTGGAGAAAACAAGATTGCTCACATGGTGCTTTGGAAACCATAGAGTGGTATCATGAGAGCCTTCTGTCACCACATGGTAACTCGCACAGGCACACCGTGAAGTGCATGTGCAGAGGTAGTACTAAAAGTAAACACAGTACTCTAAGACTATGCACCCCACTCATCTTTTTTTTTTTTTTAAAAATAAAAAACAAGCTCAGTATCTATTGACATGTGGCAGAGCAGCAGTCACGTTGTTATTTCTTTCAACATAGCAGGTGAAAGCATTTTCTCGGGTGATTTTCAGAAGTGGATTTACTGAAGTGATAATCACTGATAAAGTGAGACACAGAAAAGGGGAGGCAGTAAGTTCCTGGTTCCTATTCCCAGGGCCTGGCTGTAACCACTGGGCAAGATTACTTCCCTCAGCTAAATCTACCATCCTTTCACATCCAACCTCCGTAGCGGCAAGTGCTTGCATCCTGCCCTGCATCACGAGTGAAGGGTGACAGCCCTCACCCCCACCCGACTGAGCTGGGGACGTGAAAGTTTGCAAAGACGTAGTCAGAGCTTAATGAGGACAATGTGAGCGAGTGCTGAGTGTGATAAGAGCCGAGGCCACTGGTGCCACCTCCAAGGGAGCCAGGGCTCTGCGCTGCCTCTCCAGCTCTCTTCCCAAGCGGGTGAGGGTTGTTTGTGCTCTGGGAGTACTTTGTAAGAGCTGGACTTCACGGGTTCACACCACCAGAAGCAGTGTGTTAGCACTGCTAACACAGTTTCCCACTGTCAGTGGGAAATCACCTGTGACTATCTCATCCTTTAACTAAATTAGTCCCCACAGTCTTTCCTTTTATGCACGTCATTGGGGGGTTTTAATAAGCACAGTGTGAGGGGAACACAGTTTTAAGGGAGAATTCTGTATATGAGAGAGAAACTTCTACGTTGTTAACAGAGTGGAACTTTAAAAGATTTATTACTTTTTCTCCTTGAACTGTTTGCACAACTATATGTGTTTCTAACCGTGCAGCTGCTGCTCCGTTTACTGGAAATATGTGCTTGCTATAAAGGACTGAGACTGGTTGCAAAAGGCTATATCAAATTGTCAGGCTCTATTAATGCCTTCTTAAATAACTTTTAGTAAAGACCTTATTGTTTCTACAGGTCCCCTTTTAGGCACACAGAACTGAAAAAGAATCAACAGCTGTTTCTGATACTCTAAATAGGCAAATGGGGTTGTGGGGGTGGTGTTAAAATGCATAGAAAGTACACGAATACACAAGAACTGCCATAACAAGAGCCGAGACCCTCCTGAAGAGTTATGGTGTGTGACACAGAGGGGGGAACCAGGTCAGCAGGAACAGAAGTGACTGTGGGCAATGAAAGCATTTTTCTGAAGCATAGCAATCCCTCTCTGCAAAGGCACGTCCACCCAGGCTTGTTGGTGGGGGGCTGAACCCCAGCTCGAGGGAGCTGCTGGAGCATCTGTGGCAAAACACACGTGGAAAGACGAGGAGGTGTTTGACAGCAGAATCAGAGTGCCTCTTCTGAAGGGGAAATGGGCCACCAGCTTCAAAAGCTGAAGAAAGGTTGGCTATGTTATGTTTGTTGCAGGGCAACTAGATAACCTGCTGTAGAGGTTATTGAATGGATTATTTTGTAACTTTCTGACATTTTTTAAATTAAGATTAGTGGGCTGACTCATTATGAATTGTTTTATAATTCTTGACTCAGCCAACACAATCAATACAACATAGTTTGATGATTTAAAAAAAATAATTTGTTTTCATGTAGAGAATTTTGACCATCCTCACCTTCCAACAAACTTCTCCTTTGTGAAAACATGGACAACATGTTTGGACACTTCCTTCCCGAGCACAATTACGGTGCAATACTTGTTGCACAGCCCAATACCAGGATAGCCCTTTATCCGAATTATCTCAGATGGTTTGGATACAAAATTGGGTTCAAAACTAACAGGCATTTCAGAGGCATTTGGGGGTATGAAAATTAACAAGTTTTCTGACAAGAAATAAAGAGGAACCATGAGCTGAAAACAGAAATTGATGACACCTGCTGAACCTCCAGAAATCGGTGATATCTATGTTTACCAACCCCAAAGCTGCTTCTAACAGCAGAGTATAAATGGAGCCAGAGTATAAACTCAGCCAGATCAGACTAATCAATAATGGTGTTACTTGTTCAAAGTCTGGACATAAACCACAACCTTATTCTGGCAAACAGCAGAAGGGATGTAGAAAGGTACATTTCTGTGCTCGAACAAAACAGGCTGCATCGCCTAAGTGTTCATACTACTACAAATACCAGTTTCTTCTTCATACCTCCACCTCCTTCACAATCTGAGCAGTTCTAAAAAAATCACTGGGTACCAATACTCTAAAAGATGTTCCCAAGCTAGCAAACTCCTGGGCCATATCATGACTCCTGTAATATACTTTACAGACTCAACACCCAGAGTAACACAGCTGCTTTGGTTTTTTGGGTTGTTTTTTTGTTTGTTTGTGTTTTTTTTTTCCCACACTTGATAGGCTTAGCAAGCCAGCAAACCGAAGCAGTTACACATCTCTCACCAAGTGTCTCTCAGTGACACCGTTTCTCACCATTATTTCTTTTTCCATGATTACTCTGTGCTGTGTCGGTATGGTTTCTCTGAGCTCAGCTGGTAGACGGACACAAGTTGACAATTTAAAAGGAAGGAAAGAGCTAACAAAAATTTGGCCAAGCAAAAACTGTGAAGAACATGATGGAGTTACACACTGAATTCAGCGTTAGGAGCATACCTTCCTCATTCTTCCCGTTGGTTGCCTGAGGGTCTACAGCCATTCCCAGCTTACTTAGCCACCTGTGTTTGAAACAGAGGGAATACAGAGTTAAGGATACTTGCATGCTGTTCAGACAGAGTTTTGCCCCTTTCAGATGTGTTCTACGTTACTACATCCACTTTCATTAACCTGAAGACTAAATATTGAAGTTTCCTTCTATTTCTTAGAGCATTCTCTAGAAATGCACCAGTTACCTGAATACTAATATTCCCCATGAATATGACTAGTTCCCTGGACATCTTTCCCTGATCCTGAAAAAAGTGCTACTAATGACCAAGGAGTTGATTTGTGGAAGCTAAAGGAGAAGTTTGTGTGCTATAGCACAATGTTAGTGGTTTATTCCTGCTGTTGAGGTGTCATTTTTCACCTGAGATGAGCCAAAAGGCACAGGGGCCAGAAAAGATTATGTCAGCTGCTCTGGGTAAAGCTATTCTAGCACAGTCTAAGAATCTAAGCCATTTAAAACTAGACTTTCAGACCATTATATACTGCTTTCTTGAACTCTCAATGTACTCTTGTTTTTACTAAGTCCCACTTCCTGTGTCACTTTAAGATATTAACAGGCCTTTTTCTCTTCCTAGGTGGCTGCATTTTTCTAGCACTAGAAACAATCCCTGGATATACTTTTGTGTATATTGTGTTTGCCTGTAGGTCACAGAATCATAGAATGGTTTGGATTGGAAGGGACCTTAAAGATCATTGAGTTCCAAC
>JAOXJM010000023.1:55278214-55293269 GCA_026413425.1 Tringa solitaria
GGGGAAGAATAAATTTAAAAAAAAAAAGCCAACGAATAACCAGATTAATCTCACTGTGAACGCCCTGTGAACGGGATTGGAGAGAGAAGCAAGCGAGAGACTTCCGAAAATTAAACTAATTAGAAGTGAAGAAGCATTCTTGTTTTGAGTGTTAAATGTCTGCAAATTGCCCGATCCTGGAAAACCTTTCCCAAATTCAAATGCCACCAGCGCCTGCAAAGAGCATCTCCTTAAAGGGCAGAACAGACAGCAAGTTAACATTTCACAAGTGCTCGCTGAACTAGAAAACACATAGTTTTCAGCGTGTTTCACATTCACATAGACACTTCCCAGATTACAAGAAATATCAGGGCTGAGAAACAAACCTGATCATTTATATATCTCCAGGGGGCATCTAAATTGTTACCCCCAGCTCCCCTTCTCTCAGTCCCAGCAGATGCTGTTTGTCCGGCACCCAGGGCTGGATGGACACTGTACTCACCAGCTGACTGCTGTACCAATACAGCGATGACTCCTTCAGCACACACCAGAACTTTTTCCATTTGTTGCCAATGAAAGCTCCTTTTTCTTTCTTTTTGTAGAGCCACCCTTGGCAGTCGGCTTGCCCCAGCTCTTTACATGATATCCTCCGTCGGCTCATTATAAAGAACCCTGTGCCATTAAAAATACAGTGTTCTGCCTGTTTAAAAGTGCATTAGCAGGAAAGATGCTGCTGCCAATTAAAAATATCAACCTTACTTAGCAATCTCAGCAAATCATCCAAGCATATCTTTAAATATACTTAGAAGTCGTTCAGTTTTATAATGGCTGTGATAGTAACATACATTCATTTGAAAGGCATTCTGATGTGCAGAAATAAAATAGTAAGCTATAGACAACGCAGACACTAATTAATGCTAAGAAAACCATATCCAAGTTTTTGTAAATTAAAAATATATCCTTTGATCCTCGTAAGAGAAGCATGCATATATTTCCCTTCACACAGCTGCACTGAAAAGAATACATCTATTTAAGTCAGCGAGAGAAAACTATTAAGCCAAGTACATGAAAACCGCTAGTGTGTGTGTGTATGTGCAGGCAGCTGATTCTACCTCACTGATTTCCAGCTTTGATTCAATTAACATACCACAAGGATTTAGTCCAAAGGAGCAGCCCGTTGTCATTTTTTTTCTCAGAATCAGTGCAAGAATCGGTGGAGTTAAAAAGCAGCCTTCCACCAGCTGAGTAGCAGTATAAAATCCTCACCCTCCCAAGACATACTAAGAAAATAACAAAAAAAGGAACAGAGAAGAGAAAAGAAAGAACAATCTCTCATTACCTTGACTTTTCTTTTTTGTCTTCTGACGCAAGGGAACCTGTAAGAAATGCAGGAAGGAAAGAAAAGAGGAAATTTCAGATTGTGTTGCAACATTTGTGTAGAAAGGGGAGGGGGAAGCTAGAGAAGGACGTGGTGGTGATGCTGGTGGTATATGCAGGATGGAAACGCATAACCCACTCGCTGCTGAAGGGACGTTAGTAGCTGAAGCATAAAACGTGTTAATTAAAATTGATGTCTATCTAGTTGAGCAAGAGCAACGTAACTATTATACATGTGTCTATCTACTAGTGCTTCCTGTTTCACACCCACAGGCAGCTTCTACTTTGCTACGTGCTTGTCTCAATTTCAGAAGTTAAAAAATAGAAGTTAGGACTCCAACATTTTAATGCTTCATTACACTCCATGAAGGGGATTTGCAAAATAATGGGAAGACTAAAAATAGATGGCAGAGTCCTGCTTGTCATTCAGCTCATTCTAAGAAATCCTGAAAGAGAAAAAAAATTTATTGTCCCCTCCCCTTTTTTTCACTTAGTGCAGAGAATGTATTTACCCCGATGTAAGAGGTTCACAATATTTCTTAGAAAAAAAAGAAAAAAAATCCCACAAACCTGGCAGATTATCCAAACTGTAAAATATAAATATGCCAGAAGTTTGCCGTGCTTTATATGAGAGTTTTAGTCACTGCAAAAATAATACAACTGAATTATATTTACTAATTTGCAGTCTATATGTTTCATCCTACATATACACATAGAAAATGAAACTAAAACAGAAGACCACAACCGAAAAAGAGGTCATTAGAAATGTAAGGTCTGGCTTTTGGACTAAGTTCTCCCCAGACAGGCTGGTTGGTCATGCAGTTGTGGACAAAGCACTTGACTTCTCTTTGCCTCAACCTTTCCATCTCTAGCATGGGAACAAAAGCATTCACCTTTCTCTATTTTTAGGAAGGTTTTAAAACCTCTGGATGACAAACGCTGGGCAAGGTGATGTATGATTTAATATGCTGGGCCATAACGTTGCTATGCAAAGCCAGTAGCTACCTGATCCGCTGCAGAGCTACGCTATGAACATCCCTAATGCAGCCCCTCTCTCTAGCCAGCCAGCTTTTCAGGAAAACAAAACCCCATTTCATATTATTCTTGAAGGATTTGATGGCTCTTCTCACAGGCGAATTAAAGATGAGTAAAGCTACACCATCTGGAAACAGCAACAGAAGAGACCACTGCCACCAGTTTTTACAAGAGCTAGAACTTTCCCAGAAACCACATATCGCAGTCGTGTACTTATCTGATGCCTATTTGAGATGACCTGAACAACACACTTGTGGGAGGCTTCACCAGGAATGAATAATCCCAGGCTCCTGCTTAATCATCACGTATCCTTTTTTCCTTTTTTCTTTTCCCCCTTTTTTTTTTTTTTTTAATTCTACCACTGCCTCTCTCTCAGACTATTCTCCATGACAACAGACAAAGAAAAGCAATGAGAAAACACATCGGCTCTGCAATTTCCCCATTCTACATGGGCTGCCCTTCGTGTCTTCATTCCAAAGAAAGTAATGCCCTATTTAGGACACGTGGAAATAACATACAACCTCAATGAATCGATGGGTCACACAGTCACGCTAATTACTTTCCTTCAGAGCTACCCAAAGCGGTATTAAGAAAAACAAATATGAATCAGCTCTCCTTGCACAAAAACTATGTAGTGGGGCAACATCACATCTTTGCCATGACACTACAGTGAGGTCACTTCATCTTTAACACAAAGTTGTACAACAAGAATGGCAATGCTGAGACAGGATGTGGCCCTCTGTAAGCAACTGAGGAAGAAGTAGATGTTTCCACTAGCCTTACTGATGATCTAAAACAAAATAACATGGTCTATGGCTCATTTGTTGAGAAAAGGTTAATATCCATACTATGTAAATCATCTGTTGGGGCTCACTTTATATACAGACTGAGAAAAAACCTGATAACCTAGTAAGAGCTCGGGGCAGCAAAGAGAATTTACAAATGTACGTTTATTATTCAGCAGCAATGACGGTATCCTGCTGCAAGTTGACAGGAGTGATGAATCCCCATCTCTTCATATTTTGTAGGAGGAGTTGTGAAATTAATGGAGGAAAGAAAGACAGTTTCCCCAGCCAGCACTGTGTTTAGTTTGCCTGGATAAAATCGGTGATAAATCTGTAATAAAATAATTGCTGAGTGAGATTTCATGAAATAAGATACATTTCTGGTTGGGTTTTTTTTTCCCCAATATGAAAGCTGAGGTAAATTTTCAACAAATTAGTCCTAAATTGAATCCAGCATTTTCAAGTATTTTTAATGCTGGTCAAAAGCCCAGTATAATCTTATACAAAATATCTATTTTGCTCTGTACAAGAGAAAATTCTAATCCTAGGCTGCAGCAATGAAATCTGGTGTTATTCACAAAATTGACTTTCCAGATTTTGTTGATTTATGAATAAACAAACAAAAGCAACCTCTTTCTCAAAAGCACCAGTGTTTGGTGTCAGATACTTTATGAAATAAACAGTTTTCAGTGAAACTTTTTTAACCTTAAACCAATAGAAAATATATATTTAAATGAATCTAAAAATTCATAAAATACCTCACCAGGAGGATTTGGATTCAATTTTCCACATGAATACAACACATTAGCAAGTTTCCAGTGGAAAACCTTTCCTCAAGAAGTAAATTAAAATTTCCTCCTCTGAAAAATACCTTATGAGAGTCAACAATCTTTCATTTCAGTGACCCTGGGTGAACATTGATTAAGATGCTTTTAAGTTTCGCTCCTAGTAGGACACATTAACACCAGCGCAGAACAAAGAGAAAACTGTGAACGGGAGAGTTATTGCCAGTAAAACCAATGGTACTGACCAGGGACATAACAGCAATTTCAGATGTGAATGTACTGTAACTACCACACGTAGTCACTGGAACAGTCTGAAACTAAACCAAATGTCATGATTTTACTGTGCTGACATGGTGGATGATTCTCTACAAAGTTCGATTTCCTGATGACAAATGATTTATTTCATTATCACAGGTTCAACTGAAAAACTAACCAAAAAAATCATCTATTTCTAGCTCTTGTTGTTACCAGGGAAAATCCAAGAGCAACAATCCTCAGAAAGCTCTGAAATGAATGCTAATTATTACAGTTACTTGCAACTTTAGGAGAGTCATCATTTTTGTGCAAGGCTGGCAATACAGGGTAAGTTTTAATCTTTTTTGGCAGGTTTTGGTTTACTCATCAGTTTACTGAGACCTGAGGGCTGAACATGGGATAGTGATCCTGCGGGGCATCACAGGCTTCAAGCTTGCTATCCATTACTGCTCCACTTGGCAATTACACCCATGAGCCAGTCGCAAAGGGAGCTGCACAACTCAGCGTTGTTCGCAGCCAGTCCTGTGCCAGGCAGCCTCCACCAATGAGCAAAAATGTATGAGAGGAGTGACAAGTTCAGTGAGAGACTTCTGTCAGTTTAGAGATCCTATTTTTCCACAGAATCACAGTACGGTTGAGCTTAGAAGGGGCTTCTGGAGGTCGTCTGGTCCAACCTCCCCACTCAAACAAGGACACCCTACAACCAGATGTCTAGACAGGTTTTGAATATCTCCAAGGATGGAGACTCCACAGCCTCTCTGGGCAACCTATGCCAGTGCTCGGTCACCCTCACAATAAAGAAGTGTTTCCTCATGTTCAAAGGGAACCTCCTGTCCTTCAGTTTGTGCCCATTGACTCTGGTCCTGTCGCTGGGCACCACTGATAAGAGCTTTCTTTTCTGTCTTCTTTGCACCTTTCAGGTATTTACATGCATTAATAAGATCCCCCTGAGCCTGTTCTCCAAGCTAAACAGTCCCAGCTCATGCAGCTTTTTGTCATATATTAGATGCTCCAGTCCCTTGTGGCTCTTCATTAGACTCTCTCAAGTATGTCCATGTCTCTCTTGTCCTGGGGAACGCAGAACTGGACGCAGTGCTCCAGGTGTAGCCTCACAAGTACTGAATAAAGAAGAAAGATCACCTCCCTTGACCTGCTGGTAGTACTTTGTGTAATGCAGCCAAGGATACCATTTGCCTTCCTTGCAGCAAAGAAAAGTTGCTGGCTCATGTCCAACTTGATGCCCACCAATACTCCCAAGTCCTTTTCTGCAAAGCTGCTTTCCAGCTAGGCGACCTCAGCAGTATCATTTGTGCTCACATGGAATAACAGCAGGGAGCAGGAGTCAGAAGGCTGGACAAGCTTTGGCAGTCTCTCTACAATATCCTGGATCCTGGCCCCTGCCAAACAGCAAACTGCTCTAGATGGTTGGTAGGGCCTACAGATGGGTGCCTCTGTCCCCTGCAGCAGGGAATTGCTCACTGCAATGACTCACCTTCTCTTCCTGATACCCTTACATCGTTTACAGTTAGGTGAACCAGCTTCTTTGCTAGTAGGCACATCTGGCTCTTCTAGTGGCAATTTTGAGGGCAGTCAATCTAGTTTGGAGCTGCAAGTTCTTAGGGCAGGAGCCTTCCTCTTGGTACTAGAATTCATCAACTTCCATCCTTCCCTTCTCCAGAGGTTTTGCTTATTTTGATAGTGGGGCTAGACACACACACTACCCTACTTCTCCATTGCACGTGAAGACTGAGGCTCTTCAAGCTGTTGTCAGAGATAGGGTCACCTGATAAGGTCAGAGAAGACCCTATCTATCCCCCTTTCATGATGCTACACAGCCTGCTTAATTTCTCCTGTATCTCCTCCACTTGGCAGCACAGCTCCTCCAAGATGGCACAACTCCTGCAGGGCAGAGGGACATCTCTCCTAGCCTCAAAGAGAAGACTCAGGCATTTCCCGCAGCCTAAGACTTGGAGGTCCGCATCCGCCATCTGAAGTTCAGTCTGTGTGGAACCCTCTGCCAAAGCAGGCACAGCTGCTCCCACATCTGTTGGGGAAACTGCCCTGTTTCCACCACACCTAAGACAGTGGCACAATATCAGCCAAGGCCCCCTTATGTCACTCCTTCACACTCTGCTACACAAACTGTTGGGTCTGTTGTCCACGCTCTGGGCCTAGATCTTAGATGGGTCCCTCTTTCGTACAGATAAAAGGTGTTTGACAGTCCCTAATCAGAGTGAGTTGTGTCAAAGGCTCCAGGCACCCTGTGTCAAGGGCAGCTAATGACACTCATTAGCAGCTGCTAGAGTTTCCTCACGCCCACTCCCTTGTAGCGCCCCTTACCTTGTCCTTGGCTGACAGCAAGGATTTGCAAATATATGTCATGGTAGCTACACGTTTGCAGCCTCTCTTCCAAGTGTGTAGCCTTGAGCAGTCATCACTGGGAGCAAAACTAGGGTGGGCAGCATCCCCTTGGGGGTGTCAGGAGCAGCTGAGGATCACCCCAGGGGATACTTCTGCCTAGTGACTGAGTCCTGCAAACTCCCCAGGAGAAAAAAATGGGGCAAAATGAGTTATGAGGCTGTTAGGGGGAAAGAAAAAATTGTTCTACAAGCAGAAGCAGTGGCATTGGGCTAATACTGAAGACCAGACTTCATGTCTCATGTCACATTGCATGAGTCTAAGAAGGCACCAAAGGCAGCTGCGATCAATAATTCATCTTCTACAGAGACTATTCTCCTTAAACGTCTCAAGGGTTCGACAGATGAGTGGCTAAGAAAAGCCTCTGCTAAGCTCGTGCATCCTAAGTTACTGCTTTCTCATCTGTTGAGGGGTAGGACTTGGAAGTGGCATCAAGACCGTACAATAGACTTCATTTCACCCTTACAGCAGAACTGGGGCAGCCCTGACCTAGCCCATAGGCAACAGCTTGTTTAGATATTGATGTTGTCCACAGTCTACTATCACAAGGACACAACCTCAACATACCTCTTCAGCTGATCGATAACTCTGGCATAACTGCGATTATACTTACAAGAGCGTTGCCATCAGCTTCCATGAATGGTTTCAAAGTTTAGTGGGAAAGCTGTAAAAAGAGAAAGTTTTGTTTACTTAAGTTCTGTATTGTATTTTCATTTAAGGTAAGTCTTGACAGTAAAAAAAATACATTAATACTTTTGACCTTTGCCTTTTTGACCAAACTTCACACCTCCTACTGTACCCACCCCCACAAAAGTGATCTTTTCCAAAGATAATGCTATGTTACATGTGATTTTACCAATTTAGAAGTCAGCCAGTGCTAAGGAACACTAATTCAAAGCTATCCAAGCTTTTGTAAAAAGCAAACAGAATAAAACTCATGGATGTGGTTTAGAGTTTGGGAGGTTGGGGGTGGGGGGATGTCAGGCGGTGGGGAATGTGAACTAGGAAATGAATAGAGAATAAATAAGTAAAACTGGCGGTGGGCCTTTTTGTTTGTTTTGGTTTTACTTTGAAATAAATATATAAGATTTTGATTTAGATTTGGGTGAGGTATTCCCAGTGTTTTCTGACAATTCTAATTAGCTAATATGCCCACTCTCCTGAGCAGGTTGGGATCTCCTGCTGGAGATTCTATAATGAATTGAGGTTTTTCCTTTTGGATAACAAAATATGTGCAGCCCAACAGCAGATGCCAGGGTTTATTTTCCAAAGATACACAAAGTTAGCAGTTATCCATTTAGGTGAGAGTTCAGGTGACTTCATTTGGTAAATGCAACGAATAGTCAACTCCTTACGTGATTTTCCTTTGGCTGGATGATGAAAGAATCAGTGTAGTGTACAAGACGAAAGAAAACATACCAACCTTTTACTGCCTGCACAGTTTCTATAAAACTCACCCCTCTGTATATGAAAGAATCATTCAGTGAAATGGGAGAGGATACAAGACTCTGTTGAAGTGAGCAAGAAAAGATTTCCAGAAATAGAGCCGCACTTCAGAAGAATTTCTGACAAGAACTTTTTCCTGTTACTAAACCCAGTAATTTAAGATTTGTGCCAATCCTCATACATAATATTTGTTTTAGTTTGAAAATAAAATCTTAAAACAGAAAATAAAAACCCACTTACAGGCTTCCAGCAATTTCAAACCAAAAATAGAAAAGCAAACAAATACATATTTTTCTGGCTCCCAACTGTTTCTGTTCAAAAATAGAAAGAAGCACTATCTACAAGTGGCTCAAATTGAAGTAATATCACAATGAGGAGCAATGTTATGGCAAATAATTTCAAGGATGTTTAGAAATCATAGCTAGTATAAACAAACAGAGGAAACACCTTTAGTTATGCAAGAAAATTAACATCAAGCCTCAAATACCGAGCCAGAAAACAAGGGAATAACAGACCAAATTATAGTAATTATTGTGACATGTGGCCTTTTTCCTGTCGTTTCTTCATTTCATGTGTGCTTTGGGTTTGGAGAGGGTGGGGTGTAATTATAGGAACTGCACAGATTTGAATCAGCCACAGTACCAGGGGCAAGAGGAGAATTGTTAACTAACTGGCAAGGAAACGCTTCCGCCTGCATGCTTTGTGCCAAAGGACTTGAACTGGATTTCAGCAGAACCTTCTCAGTGACTTGAACTCAAACTTTTGTTTAGTTTCCAGACACTGGATAAGCAATCTTTGAGCCAACTTCCAATTTGCAAAAGCAGGACTGACTTCTGTCTCATTCTAGTTAAGAGTATAATTTATTATTCCCCATGCAAAGAAAGGTATTTAAAAAAAAAAATCACTGCAGAAATAACTTCCACATACATAACCTGAGTTTATTTCTCTTAAGTAAACCAAACCTGAGTGAGATTAGTTACTTAGTTACACTGTGAAATAGCATGAGGATTTTTATGTCTGCTCAAGTGTACTCAACTGTTGCAAACCCAACATTTCAGAAGGGCATAACCTGTTTATCTCTGCACTTCAGTAAAATAAGTGTTTCTTTTCAATTTTCTGCAGGTGCATTGTGGGAAAATCATCTATCCTCTCTAACCAGACAGGTGAATTAGGAGAAGGAGCTGGATAAACATGGCCATTCAAGCAGAGCTAGTCTATTCCCACCTTACTGGATGGTTTAGCATGAAGCTGCAGGGGCTGTCTCTGGGAACTATAGACCCCCGCTCCCCGGTATTCCCATCCCAGACACTGCAGCTGGTGTCCCTGGCTGAGCTGTGCCACTCACATGTCCTCTGTGCGATGGTAGGTGGTCACACCATGGCAGCCAAAGAACATGCCCAGGGATGGAGGTTTTGCTGGCAGAAAAGCTTCCCAGCCCATGAAAGCTACAGCTCAGCTCAGGAGCTGGGCGAGACAGCAAGAGCGTAGTAGGAGGCAACAGTTGAGTTCATACCACCAGGAGGTGTCCCAATTCCTAACTGGAACAGCTGCAACAGAAGACTTGGCTCAGACCACCTCATTTCATAGCACTCAGGGTGCTATATTGCAGGCTGGAGACACCTGGGCATATATCCTTGTCCTTACTTAAGTGGACATTGAATTTGAAGTTGGGTCTCACCCCCAAAGGTGTACCCTAAACACCAAGGTGAGGATGTGGAATTCCATCCCTCTTCCTAAGCCTCTCCATTTGCATGGAGATAAGATCTAGGAATGTAAGGAGAGGGAAACCCTTCAGTCTACAGGTTAAGGAACTCACATGGAAAACCTGCACCAGGATAGCAGTCTGCTGTGATGGGTGTTCAATTCACTAGAATTGCAAAGTGGAACAAACCAAAGACGGAAAATAAAACAAGGCACAGTGAAACCTCTCTCATTTCAAGTGGCTTTATAAAGGAGAAAACAAACCTGAATCTCTCACTTCCTGGAGAATAAAATGTAATGGATCTATGGGATAAAAGAAAAGGGGATAGATTTACACTATCAGTTTGTAAACCATACCTACATTTCTTTGGCTTTGCTTAGAGATGCCCATAACAACTCATTTAATATGTCAAAAGTGTTTTCAGCTAAAAGACTTCTATTTCAAGTTTTTGAGTTTTTTATTTTGATTCAACAACTGAAATATAAGTATCAGTTTACATAGTTTTATTATTCACTACTCCTGCTCTTTCAAGAAGAGTAATAAACAAATAGGTACATGAGTAATAGCTGATGCAACAAATGTGGAAACACAGCAAGTGACTTATCAGAAGTATCTTGCAATCATTTCCATTAGACTACATCATCTCTTCTGAAATAAATAGAAATATCTCTGCTAAAGATCAAAGGCAATGTTAAGGGCAGAAAAAAGAGGGAAAAAATCACTGAGGTTCCAATGATTCTAATTGCATTAAAAAAAAAAAAAAAGATCGTAATTCATTAATAATATTCCTCTTGGGGAAGTCAAAATCCACAAGGCCTGAAAGGCCTGACACTGTGTCTTACCAGTTACAAGCTACAGTGAGTATGTCAATCTGCAATGATATTGGTATAAGCCTGCCAGGCATGCCTTCCAGGCATCCCTCAGATGACATCCAGAGTGGGCATATGCCTTTCTGCTTCAGAGCAAAATATTTGAGATATGTAATATGACTCAAACTATTTGTGTTGCAGAAACACCCAAAATGTGTGTAGCTCAGTTCCTGTTCAGATGGCACTGACACAGACTACTCAAAAATTCTGCTTTCCCAAGCACCAAGTCAGGGCTATAAGACAACCTAGAAAATAAGGTTTTTTGCCTTCCTTCCTTTCACATTTCTCACACTGGTCACCAGCTTTAACCTCTCTGTTTGCTTTCTGTTTATTTATCTGCCGGCAACAATCTGCACTTCAATGAACAATGAATTGACAGGCGATATGAAACTACTGATAGTGCTACAAAAATTTCCCTAAAAAAAAAAAAAATCAATGATTACTCTAATCACATATCTCACTTACCCGGCATTAGGAATAGCATTGCCCCAAATTATGGCAGCGCTTGAGGCACCGTCCTGTGACAAGGAGACAGCCTTACATAACAGTCCTAAATTATCACATTACCTCTAACTGGGGTTCTTGCAACAATGCAGGGGAAAAAATAATCACAGTCATTGTAAGCTCATAATTGTCCTTTGGGTTACTAGAGATCAATTTAATCCGACAGAACCTTACCATTAGCTACTAATTAATCAAATCTAGTCAGTGACTTAACTGGTTAATTAGCTATCTAAATTGACTATCTTACTTGTACAAGGAGGCTCTTGATCTGCAAATTTTCTCTCATCTACTGGCTTACCAGGAAAGTTGGATATTAAGCTGGTGCTTTGCCACAGGCAATGACAAATAGACATTAAGGCACTTTTCATGAAAGTTCATGGACTGTCCCAGCCTGGTGAAGGTGTGTCCCTCCCACCCACCCTGGTCCCCATGACTTCATGTTTCTAACTGCAGATGAAGCTACAGATTCACCCTTAACATCAGAAATGACAAGTCCATTAAAGTATCATCATGAGTCAAAATTGTCAGAATACACCTTCAGCTTTGGCCACAATGGATAGGTTTAAGCATGTTAAATAAGAATTACCCTTTAAAAAGCTAAAAGTGTCCCTATCTCAGGCCTCACAGCAAGAAACTGCATTTGCCACATTATAATACTATTGGTTATAACCTTATTTTCAAATGCATTTGAAATTTTTCAATCCCCTCACCTGCAAGAAATTAAAAAAGACAGCTTCTGTCTCTTTTTGGAGAAGGGCCAGGAAAGAACTGGAGCAAAGTTCACTGCTCCCGTCTCGGAGACAGAAAGGGTCTGGAGACATCGCCCTGCTTGGACCATGGCCAGGCCCTGTCAGTCCAGCCAGGAAGCCCAAGAGTGGTAGATTATGGGTGTTGACAGCTCTGAGCAAGCAGTTGCAGGAGCCCATTCATGCTCATCACTTTCAGGAGGAGATGGACTGGAAAGAAATAAGAGGTTCAACAGAAGAGAGATGCTCCAGCTGCTTCTGTGGCCTCACAGGCAAAAACGAGAAATCAAAATGGCATCCTTAGTGTCATGTGTCTGCCCCAAACGTGAGTCTGTACAAAGACTCCTCATAGTGTTAAGCCAATTCCTAGTGCTCCTATGTTTGAAGGCCAAGGAAGAGTTTGCAGAAACATTAAGTGCAATATTGCAAATACAGAAACATTAAGTGCAATATTGCAAATACTACTGCATCCCAGCTGGCTCTTTTGCTGGCGATAAAAGCAGGTAAAGTTAAGTTGGCTGCAGAAATGGATGAAGAGTTAGTGCAGTTAAGGGGTAAAGAAACACTTGAGATCTAAAGAAGCACTTCCCTTATCTTCTGCTCTCTTCCAAAGATGCATAGAAGATGAAACACAGAGGGGAGGCAGGAAAAAAAAGCTTAAAGCCTATAGTCCCTCCTGAGACAACACTCTACAGGGTTTCTTTTGAAGCAAGCCCCTTGCAAAAAGATACAGATGAGAAGAGAGCGAACATCAGTCCCTCCTCTAGTTTTTTCAGATCAGCCATTCAGCAAACATAAAGAGAAACGAGGGGAATGTTTCCCTGCTGCACAAAGGCACAGAAGTAATCGTAAACATGGATCATTGCACTGACAGGAACCTGAGACATCCTCACTGGAATGCAGTTCTGACAAACATTTGCTCTCAAGGCATTACAGCAGGTTTTATGCATCCAATGGAAGGTAAAAATTGAAAAAATTAATCATGGCAATAAGCTGCTGCAAAACATCTTCTGCATTTGGAGGACAAGGCTCAGAGGAAAAAAGAAAGAAAAGTTATCATCACCAAAATGAACCAAAATTCCTGAGATAAGACTGAAAAAAATTTCTGCCAGGCAGAGCTGACATGGGGAGGGCTGTCTAGCACAACCCAGCTTCCAGCTCTGCCCCATGCCATTTCAAGGTTAAACCAGCTTCCCCTCAGCACACACAGTGGCATTTTCCTTTTGGAGAATTTTTGCTATTTCCCCTCCAGTGGCCCTCAAGATGAAAACCCAACTTCAAGGCAGGAGTCCCCCAGTGAGGGAAGCACCTCCCATGTTCCGAAGTGATTCATCCACACATTGTCCGAGCCATCTCGTGGAGAGTGGTAATTTGATTCAAGGCAGCAGAGCCAAGGCTAGAGCAGAAGCTGACCAGTCCTTCCCCATGTTTACAGCTGCCCTCCAGGGCACTGCAGATGGAGTTTTCTCCTATGTCCAAAAAAACAGAGTTACCTGAGCAATATTTCCTCAGCTGCCACCCTGACAAGAGACGCAACAGGGACACTCAGTCCCATTATAACCGGCCACAACTGCAATGCTTTCAGAATAACAGGGTCACGCTTTTGGCTCCTGCATCTGAGAACAAAAGGCCACAAAAAAATGCTACTGTTTGCACTCTCTGAAGCTTAGATGTGAATCCTCTCCTCCTTTTTTCCGCCCAGGCAATGTTCATTATATCAACAGCTCTATACAAAAGGCCAGAATTCAAACTTCCAGAGAAATGTCAAGAGGAGAGCTTTTAAGAAGAAAAGCAAAATCATTATGCTGGTGATTATGAGGATGAAGTAAGGAAGAAATAGCTGGGGGACTTGCCCCTTTTTCCATCAAAGGCTTGCACTCCCACGTTCACATAGTTCACAAGAAACAGAAGCCTTAAGAGTCCTGTTTGATTCTTCATTAAAAGATCAGAAGCATCGAAGAGTTTATCTTCTTTTCACCTTTCACAGTCCATAAAGTACATGCACTGTAGAGAAACATCACCTCTGCAGTTGAGCAATCTCAGTGGGGGCAGGAATAGCAAGTGGAGCCTGGTCAGCTGTAGAGATTTGCATGTGGTCTTCTTCTCCTCATGGGTGAAAGACATTTCCACAGGAACAAGAGAACAGAGAAAACTGGACTACTCACATCAGAGCTTTTCCAGAGAAATTTAACAGCTCAAATCCACAGAAATTTAACCACTCAAAGCAACACCCAGGTCCATGTGCTAGTATATAATATGGAGTTTGTCCGAGGTCCAGGACAGGCAGATGAGCAAGCTGGGCAGGCAACAGAGAGCCCAGCGCAGTTCTCAGTACATCTGATATGAGACCAGATATGGACTGCTGAGAGGCCAGACGTCACCTCTAGGATAAAAGCTCAAAGATATAATGGCAGGATCATCAACTGCAAGGTTGGAAGGGACCTCAAGGATCATCTGGTCCAAAATTTCTTGGCAAAAGCCCAGTGTAGACAAGATAGTCCAACACCCTGTCCAGCCAAATCTTAAAAGTTTCCAGTGTTGGGGTACCCACCGCTTCCCTGGGGGGATTATTCCAGTGGCTGGTTGTTCCAGAGATGATAAGGTGCTCTTAGAAACACTTTGCCCTGGGAATCCAATTTAATCATTAATGGCTTCCCTGCTTCTAGTCTATTTCAGCAGTAGATTTTGTTTTCTTTTTGTCACATTAACTCTTATTATCTGTACAAATTGCTACCAGCAGTCTTTAACTCGTGTTTGCAATGAGCAAGGGAAGAAAGCCTGCTACACCACACAAAAAGAGCACAGTAAAAAATATCTGTTAGAAGATAGCCTCCCACCAGCATGAGAAGGGGGTCTTCTACAAGATGGGTAGCATTACAAGCTGGTTCACCCTGGGAGATGAAATAAAACTTAGAAAAAACTATTACTGGTTGCAAAAGATGGCTGCAATACTTTTCTGCAGCCATCAGTGCCTCTAGGCATTCAGGATTTACTGTTATTCTTGTTTCTTAAACACTAAAGCCTTTGCCAGAAATTGCCAGAGAAGGCAATATAGTAAAACTATATATATAAAAGATGTATTTGTTCCTTCATAAGAACAATTCCAAACTTTTCTCAAATCTGGATTTTTTTTTAATGACATAAGCTGTATTTC
>JAOXJM010000023.1:55293465-55309373 GCA_026413425.1 Tringa solitaria
TCCACCATATTATGGCTCTCCCAATACTTTATACAATGCTAAGTCTCTGTCTGTCTCTCTCCTTTTTCTTCTAAGGAGAGATTCTCTCTCTTCTCTTTTTTTTTTTTCCCCTGAACTAGTACCCAGCTGTTTATGCCCTTTTATATTTAGATGAGTCTATTCCAATATAGAGTACCTCCATTTTTAACTTAATTCTTATAAAAATATCTTTCAAATTTTACATAAGAAAAGCAAATGGACAAAATAACTTTTAGACTTCCCAGTGATAAAAAATATTAATAAAGACAAAATAAAATTAGTATTATCAACCATTTAATGGCAATGTATAGCTTACAGTAATTGCAGCCTCAATAGTTACTCTTACTTTTATGATCCTCTTTAAATAAATTATTTTTAATTGTTAGTTCAGTTTTCCCTCTCATGCCGTGTGCTATTTTGGCAACAAACAAAATTTGGCAACAAAATCTCCATGGTAGTACAAATTATTAATGAGCAGTAAATGCTTGGAGAAAAGCAACCCCACGCTTGGTATTTCCCATTGCAACAGACCTATAATTTATACTAGTTAAAGAGTCTGAGGCTAACATAAGGATTTGAAACATCCATAATGTAAATTGTCTCGGTTTAAATCAACTCACTCCATGACACAACTTCCAACACACACTTTTTCTGACACAGGGAAGGAATGGTGTATTTGTCTTCCTGGCTGATCTCTCAGGCTTTATTCAAGTAAATGCCATGATGCATCCTGTTTCCCTTGGCAGCTAGAGAGCTTCTCATGCCTTCTGACCAGATGTAATTTAGCACACCTGTTTTGCAAGCACTGCCAAGCACAAGAAGATTATAATACTCCTGTCTTGTTAAAGTCATGGAAGAGATTGGAAAGATTGAAAGGTCATCAAAAGATTTGCATACAACTCCTCTAGGCACATCACTGGCAGAACACAACTGAATTACTACCTCATGATGGGTCATTGTGCTTTTCAGACACACGGGCATGACCAGAAACACCTCAGCACACAGAGCTCCAAGGGGAACATCTGAATGCAAAAGTCCAACTCAATACCAGTAAGCATTTAATCTTTCTAGGCAAGAGCTGTTACTGTCTGCTCCACACTCATTCTTTCAGTGATGAAGAACTATCTTGAAGAAAGTCTATATGTGAACAAGATAAGCATCACACTTCAATGACTTTAGCATGCCAATATGACAATTATAAACCGCATCAACTAACGTGAGCTCTATCATTAACACCATGGTGACTTCTCATCTCCAAGCTACCATGAGTTCCACTGCTCTTCCACAGAGAAACTCAGGGAAAACAACGTTTTCATTTTAAAAAAAAAAAAAGTTGTTTGGTATGGGATGCCAAAAGCATATGATGACAAAAAAATTGGAATCAAGCCCCAATATCATGGTCTAAAAAGTCTAAAGTTCATTATGTTCTGATTTTAAAATATTTATTTTTCAAATTCTATTACAGTCCTTAAAATTAAATTTTATAACTTACATACAATTTAGCAATAATATAAAATACACTCCAATTCCTAAGAAGGTTGGTGCAAGAAATTCACTTCTCATGAAGACTTTTGACCCTCAAGCTGTGATTTATTGACATCGATGAAGAACAAAAAATCCAAGCTACTCCAAACAAGAAAATCAAACTGTTCCAGAGGATATACTCTCAAATTGTTTGTGTTTGGTTTGTGGTTTTGGAGGGTTTTTTTAAATGTCTGCCACTCCAGAGTTTAAGCCCCAATTCTTTGCAGAAGAAAGTGAGCTACCACAAATATTAGCATAAAAGAAAGCTGAAAAGTTGAATTCAAGGTGGCCAAGGCTGAAATTCCACACAGCTTTGTAAACCAGGTCAGGAGGTTGAACAGCTGTTCAAACTGGACGTCAGTCAAGTTTTCAGCACGTTTCATAATGTGTTGCATGTGCAACCAATATGTTCCTACTGTGTCACTTCATTAAAAGTGAAAGAAGAGGGAAGCAGCAGTGGAGAAAAGATACAAATTTCAACTAAGTACCCAATGTCCTTCCACATCCACAGGCAGCACTATAGGGCCCACATATAATGGGATACAGTATAGAGCAATATTGCAGCCCAAAAGTAGGAGTAAAATAGTTAGACCTGCTGAGTAGCTGTCTCTAAAGCTGTCCAAAGGTTTCCATCAGAAGACAAACAGGATAGAATGCAACTGTCTGAAATTACTGTCTGAAAGTAGGTCTCATCAGAAATTATCAAAGTGGAGGAACTAGAGAAAGCCCTTCGGACTCAGCAATTAACCAAAACAGGATGATGTCTCCTCTGTGGTGCAGGAAGCCAAGACCGCTGTTAAGTTGCTGTGATTCACTGTTTTTCTAGGACTGCATCTCCACAACGCGTCTTTACTGGAAATGCAGTTTATACCGGGCACGGAGAACACATCCTGAAAACAGAAAACTGCTGGAGGATTCTGCTTACCCCTCCAATGGCATGTACTATGCAGCACTTTAGAGTAAAGCTTCCATCTTCATCTCAGCAGGAGGAAAAGTGCTTTCAGTGTACTGGTAGTGCACAAGACTCCAGATAGAAACAAAAGACACGAAAAGAACGCCTCCAGTGCACTAAATTGCTAGTACATAATAATAATAATAATAATTTCTGTATCCCCATTCCACCCCCTCTTCTCTCCCCTTCCAATTCCCTATTTTGCTCTTAACTCAAGAGATGTTCAATAACAAATTTGGGAAGTGCTGCTTCCTACTTACTAAATATCTTCACACTGTTGCTTTCTGAGAAAATTTGACTATTTGACATCATCTCCATTCTCCTCTCACTTTGTGAGATCCACACAAATAATTTCAAGACTGTATTAGAGAGCTACAGAAAGCTCAGACACGTAAGCAAGTTACTATGTGTCGGCTGAGACATATTAACTACAAAAGAGATTTAAGCTAAACTGAATTGCCTAGCAGTTGCAACATTTGCTTTAGATTAAAAGAAAATAAGCACAATTAATATGACTCAGCTGGTGCAGTATTTTGATGGTGCTTGTACCCAGAAGCTGTTCCTGGAAGAAGTTTGTAGACTTGGATGTAGCAAGAACAAGAGCACAAGTTCTCCTGAGACCTTGCAAGAAAGAACGAGGATAATAAAGCAGCTACACAATGTAAGAAAACAGGGAATTATGTAAAATGGTTTACAGCATTACCTCCCAAAATACTGTTGAAGAAACTTTTCTGAAGTATTAGCAATAGGGATAATGGCAATAGCATAATGACAATAGAATGTTTATTGCCATTATGATGGACCATGTGTCAGGGACTGTAGGAAGATGGAAGAAAAGAGAAGGTAACTCTGCTCCTGGCAGATTCCAGTTTGAGACAGGATACAACAGGAGGATGCAGACAGGAGTCAGACAGAGTCCAAGACAGCAGTGAGACAAGAGTAACCAGGATCATATGTTGGGTCTCGGTATGCCCGAGGACAGACATTGTCAAGGTTTGTGTTAGTGCCATAGCAAGTAGCTTTGAAAAGTAATGATATAAAGTTTTCAAACATTTGTAAAAGTAAGAGAGAGATCCCAGGGAGGGAGGGATCCCAGGGAGTTCAAAAACAGAGTTAAGGCTCAGTATGTTTGATGTTGTCCAGAAGTGTAAATAGATAGGCTGAGAGATTCAACAAAGACATAGAGCAAGAAAATTATCCTTGCAGTTGGCTTCTAGATTAATGCAAGGTTGTGAAATTGCTTTTGTCAAGGCCAGAGAATAGGAGATTTCAATAAACGTGACATGAGATAATGACAACTTGGACGACAGTTTATTTCTGTGTATGGAGAGTGAAGACATTTGAAAGTATGTGCAGAATTTAAACATAGCTTGGAAAAGAGGACACAGAGAATTGAAGAAGGCACTTGGACCGTAATTTCATTCTCAGTAATGAGCAAGGGAGAACTTAGGAGAGGCAGAAGTTGATCAGGCTGGGTCCAAGTAAAGGATGAGACATATCACAGAGACAGACCAAACTCTACGTTTGGTCCAAAAAAAAGAAACAAACAACTCTGTGTTATAGGAATATATCTGCACTTTGTAGGAGGAGAAGCCACACTGATGTTTGTGAATGAAATTATGCTGACATAAAGTCCTGTCTCAAAAAAATGGATCCTAGGAGAGGATCTTTTAGTAGACCGTAGACAGTACATTTGGAGTATACAAAGACCTTCTGAAAAGCAATTTGTAAGTGTGTCTCAGAAAACTGATGGAGAACCACTGGCAGACAGAATCACAGATAGTAAGGCTTTAAGAAGAGATTTTCAGATAAAATCAGAGGTAAGTGCCAGGATAAAATGACAGCAGAGAACAGAGATTTTTGTTGAATTATTGTACTTAAGAGAAGAAATAAAAATATAGTAGTTGGGAAAGGGAGAAAGACTATTGGAATTTCTGGGGAAAAACACAGTAAGGAAGCCAAAGGAAGATAAGCTCTGCCCAGATTAGGAACCCATATCAGCAGGAGAAGCAGCAGTTAAAGAAGTAGTAGGTGATTCCGTCCCTCTCCTTGGAAGCAATCAGCAAGACCTGTTTGGAGAGGAAAGAGACAAGAAAGTGGGGACAACTGAAAGTGTATGCACAGAGAAAGCGTGACTCAGCTAAGCCAGAGGCAGATGACAGAGCTAAAGGACAGACACACTCATCGTGGCAGAAGAATTCAGTCTATTCATGGGACCTATGCCAGAGATGCCCCATAGCAAAAGCAAAAGAGGCAGACACGGGAAGGCAGCCAGCATGAAACGATGAAAGGAAAGAGAAGTGAACAATTAGAGGGTATAGGAGGCTGGAGAAGGGAAATATTTTTAGAAAGTATGTCACTAAGGCATAAGCATAGTGCACACACATGTGCACTTTGATGAGCTACGCCTTTAACTGCATGTATTGTTTTTTAGAAAAATCCTTAAAAAATGGAAACGTGGCTCTGCTTCAGCTGAGAGGAAAATCGAGATGCAGAAAGGGGTAATAGGTCTAATTTCACATGCAACGTTACCCAAGTGCCCATCTCCCTGTTCAGTGACTGTGTAACCACACTCAGCATGATTTCATTAGCCATAAGTGCTGCATCAGCCAGGATGCTTTCTCCAGGCCCATCAATAGTTCCAGGTGCATCAGTGATCCCTTGTAGATAGTTCCATGCACAAAATAGTGAAACTATTCAACTTGTCATTTAGCGACACAGCCCTGTCTCTGGATTGCTGCTTCCACCTCAGGATCCAACATCAACTGAGAATCTGCTAGAACCTCCACGTGATAAGCTGATTAGCAGCAGGCTGCGGATCCGTACCATTTCATCAAGCGAGTGCACGATACTATTGTCTATACAGTGTCCTACCATTGTGTCTATATCCAAACTAGTCCTCATCCTATTCACCCACAACCAAGTCTGCTTTAACTAGATCACATGGGAGTGTGGAGGGATGGATTTGCGGGGGGACAAGGGGAAACATCTGGAATTAACAAGGACAAAGCAGAGAGCATCTTAACAACCCTGGAAGCTCTTCAGCCCATGTCGGCTCGATGCCTTCCCCAGCCACCTCACAGCAACTGCATGGACAGCAGTGGAGGAGCATGTCATGCTGAGCACGCAGGACCTGGTTCCTACACCCTCTCAGGGAAACACACTCAAGAAAGTGAGATGCAAATGCTGCTTTCTAGCCACCAGACAGCCCCACAAGAAATCATGTGTCCCAGTACGCATGGGGGCAAGTAGCCACCAGCTTACACCAAAAGTTCACGTGAAAATCAGCAGCCTGACATTAACAGCCCTTGCCATTTTTAGAGTGAAACAGAGCTTTCCTGGCTCTGGTACAGACGCTCTTGTGAAGCAAGCTTTTGCAGACCTTTCCCACCTACGAAACCAGTATGACTTCCCAATGGAAAGCAGGTGTTGGAACGCAGTGGGTGACGACCCACTCACTCCCCTTCAAAGAGGAGATCTCCCTCTCCCAGGGGCAGCACATGGGGCAAAGTCCAAGTGATGCAGCAATTTAAAGTAGGGACCCTCAATATCCCTGACCCGAGGCACACAGCCTCCACCATGCCCAGGGCTGATCAAATCATACACAGCTGGAACATCAGAGTCAACGCCAGGAGAGGAGCACGGTGGGAGTCTGTTCTTCCCAGAGGGGCACTTTTTACCTCTAAAAAGTGTAAAAATTTCACCAGAGGGGAAGGTACAGAAGGGCCATTGCAAGAGAAGTTAACAAAAATTTTCTGTCTCCTTTATGAATTGTCACAAACCAATAACCGTTGGCATAACTGGCAGACAGGAAAACCCTGATTAACTGAACTGCAGTTCCTGAGCAGGGATAATAAACCTTTCAAGAAATCCAACTCATAAAATTGAGCCCAGTAAAGAAAGAAATTACCCTACACCCCAAAAAGAGCTTGTTGGAAGCAAGTAGGTAAGTGAATGATGAAACAAACTGTTAATCTCAGCTTTCACCAGAGACACGTTTTGTTGAGGAAAATTTGAGTCCAGAGATGCAGCTGGGGGTTCGGGTTTCTGTTTCAGTGCAAAGGACAGGAGATTTTAATTCCAGCTGGCCTTTATCTCACAGTATAGATAAGCCCATTCACATCATACTTTTGCTGTGTCTTTGCTCATACAATTTCATGTCTATGAGAAAAACATTAAAATTAATGTGTTCTAAAATTCTTTTCACGTTAAAAACAGAAATCAGTCTACTCGGTGCTGTCACCACAGCACATTACAGTCTACCCCCATATTGCACCTTAAATATTCTTTACACGATACTAGATTTGCACATTTTTGTCTGGGAACCTAAAATCAAGAACAGAATTTCTTCCATTTCCATATTACACACTTGTCTTCACAAATAACTGATTTACATTAAACAGTCATGACTAGACTGTCACCCTGTCTTTTGATGGATCTTAAAACACAACTGAATTAAACTTGTCCAATATAGGAATCATTCACATACATGCTGTCATTTGTGTCCACAAACAAACTCCATTATTTCTAATTATTTCATTACTTTTAAGTAATCCATTTGCATTTCTTAACCCAAAGGAGGGGGAAAAAAGAGGAAGCATAAGATCTTTTACAAAGCCCTTAAAAAAAGGGGCAATTACTTGCTAGTGTAGACTTCCTTTATTGTGCCAAGTAAGTGTTGTTTCTCATCAGCTAAAACCATATTTAAAAATTTAAAAGAAAAAAGGAAATTAGATGTCATTAGACAGAAAAAACTAACGTTTGTCACTTAAGAGGAAAGAAATAAGCCACAACCTTACCAGCAAGGAATTCTGACGAACAGCCACACTTGCCCCGTCAACTCCCACACCTCACAAAGCAGAGAGGAAACTCTTACAGAAATTGGTTGCAGTGCTGAAATTGCCCAAGAGGAAACCAGTGTTTCTTTTACAAGTCATGACTACACAAACCAGAAGCCAGGAGCATCAAAGCAAGTGATAAAATCCATGCCTTCCAGAACTATTAATACTAGGACCAAGCTAGGTAGAAATAGGGTAGGGGAAGGGACTAAAAAATTAGAAATACTCCCAGACACCTAGTTTTTTGGGGTTTTTTTTGTTTGTTTGTTTCACAAATGGAAATTGGTTTAAAAACTGTGCTGTCAAATACTTTAAGAAGAGGGTCAGAGTGCATGGTGGGAGACAGGAGAAAGCGTATCATAGATGCACCGTAACAAAACAAGCTGAGCCTCAGCACAGCCTTTATTGCTAACCCATCCCCCACAGCACCCCTTCTGCCTCAGTCTCCTGGGGGTCCTCCAGGGTCCAGCCCTGCACCCCAAGGTGCAGGAGAGCTCAGGGCAGCCTGAGCCCAGCCACGCTGAGGCTGGGGAGCCCTCGGGACAAAAGGAAGGATGGGGCATGAAGTGCTACCTGTTTGGTTTTTCTGGGTCACCTGCAAGGTGTGTCCCAGGAAACACCATCCAGGTAAGGATGGGGCTGAAATCAAGGTCTGCAGAACGTGGGTCTAAGAACTTCAGCCCAACAATCTTTATTTCTCATTTTTCCTTTTTTTTCTACCTGATGCAATGGCAGAGCAAAATTAGTAACCCTATTCAAAATATGAGACAGACACTTCTATGGGTTACATTTTCATTAGCTTGGAAAAATAAAAATCAGGGCCTTGTATTTTTGGGTGCTTTTCTGGCTTGTGTATTCAACAGTTTCAGCCACAGGTATATGGACTTCAAAAATGAATAAACATCTAATTATAACACAAGCAGCTAAATGATTTTCATTGCTCTCTCTACACAAGTCTACTTATTTCACATATCACATTAGTCTAGAAAAGACAGAGCACAAACTGTGTTAAACTTCATCCCTCTTCAAAGTGATAGGCATTGCTAAAAATAAGGTAGAACATTGCATGCTTTGAAGTGAGTTTTTCCTTTTTGACTCACTGGAATATTACAGGTCGGTTTCTTCAAAGCAGGATGGAGGGATGCTGCTATCTAGGGATTCTCCTGTGTTTCCTCAGATCTCTCTCCACCGTGGCAGGGAAATTCCAGGGTCCAAAGGCAGGTAAAGGAGACATCCAGAGATCTGAATGCTTTACTATTCATGACACTGAAATTACAGTGCCACCTGTAGGACACCCAGAAGAAGTTTAATTTGGGCCTTGCTGATGCCATGAATGCCAGTTGTTATAATTATAGGGCTTTCTAGTAGTCTTGGCAGAATCATAAGAACATAAAAAACAGATGACTCATGTCAGTCTACAGGGAGTAGCTTGAAAGCTTCGTTCACACTGAGCAAGAAACATTGTTTTAAGCACCTCAGTGTACGGTTCCAACCACCTCAGTTCCAACCACGACAGACACCACCTTCAAACAGATGAATCTGAGAAAAGTTTCCATTATGGCTGCACACCTTTTATTTTTCCCCTTACTTTTTTTTTCTTAAAAAAAACCAAAACAAAGCAAAACAACTTTTCCACTACTAATTTACATTTTAGTTATTGGCTATGTAATACATGACATTTCAGTGACTGGTATGTATATTGCATGCATATAGTACATTGCATCAGCATTAGGAAGCATTTGTTTATCCTTCACAATATACCAGCTATTTTATGTTGCTTTCTCTTGTTTTTTCCCCCTTTACCAACAGAGTCACTTTCTAATTTTCCAACCCATAGCTAAGATGATGTCTGTAAAGACTTCTTTCCAATGTATCACTTGAAGACACACAGTAAGAAAAAAAAGTAAGTATATGTACCTTTGTTGTTAAATTTCCATTAACAACATTTGAAGTGGAAAATACTCAGCTTATTAACTTAATAGCTCTGTTGCTGCAAACAAACTTAAAAGTGTAACTTACAATGTGTTCAAAGGCAGCTTCTGCTTAATGTTCAGCTGTGGCCAAAAATAGAACAAAATATTCAGACAAATGAGGAAGGGAATGGCAAATAATATAATGGATTTAAGAACGCCTATGTTTAAATCAATGGCAGTTTTGTGTGGAATATTATGTAAAATAACCAGCAGCAACAAAGAATAGAAAGAATTCTGCAAGAGTAAATAACAAGGAGTGAAATGATTGAGAATTGCCACAGGAAAAAAAAGCTCTTGTAGGAAGATGGATTTTAATACAGACAATACTTTGTAGGGTGGCATAACTGATAAGGGATTCAACATAAATATTTAAAATTATGATTTATATAGGGAAAACACAACTCTTTCTTGCCATATAAAACAAAAAGGGAAGGAACAAACAATTAAAGATGGTAAACAAAATGGACAGAAGGAAGTGGGCTTGAGCACAGCATTTGGAACTCACTGCTGCAGTGAACTGAGCATGGAAGTTGGTGCAGAATTGTAAATATTGCTCTGTGAAATAGGGCAAATAGTGATTCACCATGTGCAAAGAGCAGTAAATGAGGTAATTTCCAGGATCGTTAGGCTGAAACATACAGAGGAAATTTCACAGCATAAGAAAATTATTCTCTCCGTTTTACTAGCTTCTTATGACCAGAGCAGTGACAAAGAGTAAGAGACCTTCACTAACTTTTGAGGAAGGTGCTTGCACATCGCAGGAAAAAAAAGATCCAGTAGGATGAGTGATGCAGAGAGTTAAAAAATGATGCATAAAATTGTGCAAATACAGGCTGTAGAAATCACTAGGCTTCTATCCAGGGAGGTGGGGGAGGCTTGAGCAGAAGACAGATTTCTGAAGGGACTTCCAAGTCCTTAGCAGCTTGCCAACAAGGACATGGCTACAAGGACACAAGAACACTCAAGGAGGAAACCACAAAAATTTAGCGATTCCTAATTCCCATTTATCTGGCAAGCTCCCTGTGAGGAAGCAGAGAATTGTGGAAGCAGAATAACCAAAATCATATGTACTAGGAACATGAGGGCTACTCACAGAGATGAGAAGAGTAAAGGCTGCTGAAAACAGGCAGGTTAAACTACTTTTCCATTGCATTCCTTAAGCAGATTTCAAATCAATCTGTTGGATCTGGGCATTGCACAGGGAAAAACACATCTGTCTGGTAAAAGATTCAAGACATAGCATCTGTATTTTCTTCCTGAGCCAAATAGCAGTTGTCACAGGAATCAGAAAAGAAGTGACCCAATTCACAGCTTATTTGCAATGGAATCCCATTAAACAGTGTGCCTTTTTTAATTCAAAAAATGTTCTGTGAGTGTCTATTTCTTACCAGACAGGAAAGTAAGGTATCATCTGAGCCTTTCTTTGCCTAGTCAGCCAACTAAATAACTGATGAATGTCCCAAAAGTTATGGGAAAGCCACTGAAAACAGATTACATATCACTTACCAACAAACCCTATTGGTTGCATGACTTCTGCCACAGGCTGCAGAGACCGCAAGTGGGATGAGATGAGTCTCTGTCAGCCAACATGATTCATATTTGCCATACCCATCTGTTACATGCAAACCAGTTACTGCTGGCGCTTAACTTTTGTGATTGAAAGCTACCGACTCCCACTACCATGAAGTTTTCCTTCTAAGCAGTAAAGATGTTCCAGCTTCCTCGGTGAGGTTTCTTTTCTATTTTAACTTGTTTCACATGATGAAGTGAATTTGAAACTGAGAGCACTAACCAGCCCTTGAACACTGCAGTGTTAAGAGAACAGTGGGGTTTTATACACATCACTTCAGTCTTGTATTTCTCTCTCCATCAGTTCAAGTCAGCCTTGTGAAAGCATTATTTGCAAAATCAAAGGAGAGGAAATCAGCTGTATATTTACCTTTACTATTTGGTTAAGTCCCAGTGTGAGACTTTGAGACTAAAATGCTGATGGATGACATGGAACTGGGAGCCTTTGAGCAGGGAAGGAATGCTCAGAGGCTCCAGCCCTGAACTCTGGCACTGACTTACCATTTGACTTTGAACTGACCGCTTTGATAGCTTTACTTCCACACTTTTCAAGGAGGTACACAGAAAATACCTACATTGGAGGAATGTTGTGAAAATTTGCTCATTAATACCTCTAAAGTGTTTGGAGTGCCCCAGATTAACTGCTTCATGGGAGGACAGTATATTAGCTAGCTTTATAATGACAGCATTATCACACAAGAAAAACAGAACATCTTTAGAGTAACCAGCAAATTGCTTAAATGTCTTGAAAACAAACAGTTGCCAAAGTTGAACGTTAGACACTGGGTTTATGGCAGCACTATACTAATCAAGAAGTTTAACATACGTGCAGAATCCTAAATCCCACTCTTTGCTTCAAAGTCATTTCTTGCACAACCTTATGCCACTGCTTTCCTTTCATCTCTGATAAAAAGCCTTCAGCAGTTCCAGTCATATTAACGCTACTGCTGCTTGTTGTGGCTGTATACATTCAAAATGCATTGACCCGCCAGGGAGCCTGCAACAGCTTCCCATTGTAAATATTCACATGCACAATTTCATCACTCACCCTATGACAGAAACTGGGAGTTCCAGATACACTGGGAGTGTGGTGGGCTTGCAAGAAGGCCAGCAGAATCACGGGCTATATTGATGGGAGCATAGCCAGGAGATCAAGGGACATGATTATTCCCCTTTGCTTGGTTTGAACCACACCTAAATACTGCATCCACTTTGGGACCACCCCGATATAGGAAAGTTGGTGACAAACTGGAACAAACTCAAACAGGGCACACCAAGGTGGTTGGAGCTGGAGCACTTGTCCTGCAAGAAGCTGAGGTCTTGGAGAAGGGACAGCTTCAGGGGTCACCTGACAGCAGCCCTCCACCACCTATGAGGGGCAGCAAGATGATGGAGATGGACTCTTCCCAGTGGGGCATGGCAGAAGGATGAGACACAGCAGGCAGAAGTTGAAACGGGAGAGCTTCAGACTGGTTATAAAAAAAAAACCTTTCCCCGTGAGAACAGTGGGACCCGTCACCTAGAAATGTTGTGCAGTCTCTGTCCATAGAGGTTTTAAAGACTTGACAGAAGAAAGCCCTGAACAACCTGGTCTGAGCTCAGAGCTGAGCCTGCTGCAAGCTGGAGGCTGGACCAAGATGTCCCCAGCTCCCCTCCAGCCTGGGTAGTACAATGTGCCTGTCATTCCCTGGTAGATCCAAAAATTATTTCTGACTAGCAGATCATCCACAAACCTGTAGTGAAGATACTAAAAAGTCTTCCCAAAAGTAGAAAGATGCATATATTTTCAAAAGGCAATATATGTATGAACATAAACACAAGTTTATCAGAACCTGTGTACTTGCTCACATGTGTAAAAATCTATGCTAAAATCCAAATACAAAATAATACTCTTAGAGATGTGGTAATAAACTGAGACTATACACCCCCAAAACCATATTCTTTTATAATTTTTCTTTTCTCACTAAACCAATGCATCGTTCTACCTCATTCATACATTCCAGCTGTTCTGCCAAGTCATCCAAACTTAAAGTTTTTAAAGCATGTTTTTTCCACAGACAGGAAAAGGAATAAGACCTTTATACAACTATTTCATGTTTAAAAAAATTATTTGAGAAAAGAAGGGAGTTCTTGGATGCAGTGTTTTGCTTTAGAAGAAAAAAATTAGTTAACCTGGAAAAATAAATCAGCAACAAACACAAACATTTTTTGCATTCTCACTCTTTCCAGAGAATAGAATTCTGCTTTGCAGAAGCAAAAAATAAAAATTAAAAACTAGAATATTTCTTGAAAGTCTTCTAAAAAAAAATAATTATTTTCACATATCTCAAATATATTTTTCAAGTAACCCCAGAGTTGTCCTCTAAGCTTCCCAAGGCTAGCCTAATTACTTGTAAAGAACACAGAAGAGGGATGTCCCATTCCAGCTGTAAGATAAATAGATAAAAAGCCAATACAGCCATTGACTTGTGTCATCAAATTCAACAGTGTCAACAACTTGTCAATGAACTTTGTATATAAGTCACCGAGAGTGCACTAAATTCAATCATAGTTTAGGGTTGTATGAGGTGCATTTCAATTCAAATACTGTCACGATACAGCCATCTGAAATGCATAGCCTTCAAAAATCTTTACCTTTCAAAGGTCAGTTTTTGAAACTGAGAAAAAGCAGAAAAAGCTGACATACCATGGTGTTTTTGTTTGCATATCTGTTTATCAAATAATGGCTTTTCAAATGATACTATCATTAGGTATATATGCATCATCTGTATTCATTTGGATTCATCTAATTTCCTCAAATCAAATTCCTCCCCATTTTTTTTTCCTTTGCGTGCTTTCTTGGGCTGAGGGAAGCTGACTGCTGAGCTCTCACACCTCGGAGGAGCAAAGGGGGTTGATGCAGCAACATTGACACATTCACCAGGAAGAGCACCGACCTCAGCTGCTTCTCATCAGTATTTTCTGCTGAGGTTGCAAATTGTCTGCAATTGCTACTTCCTCTTTCTCTGTCTTCCTCCCCCACAGTGTTTGTCCCTCGCACAGCGACAAACCTACCAAGATGGAGGAGGGTGAAGGATGCTCTCCAGTCACTCTTTCTGCCCAGCTACGATTTTTACTTTCCTCCACTCCCCCAGCTGATTTGCATTGTTCATCATCAACATTCAGTCATAATAAGGTGAAAGAAGGGAATAAAAGCATTAGGCGATACAACTTAGTAAACATTTGAGTCATTGTGGTCTAGTGGTTAAAATCTCTCTCTCTCTTTTAATAAGCTCCTATGATAGTACCTGAGCAGTAGGCCTCAAGAAATGTAATTGAACCTCGCTGTTCCTTTTTCACCAAGTCATTTTTCTTCTAGGTTCGCATATGCTGCAACAGGGCACTTCACCTTGGTAAAGAGCTAAATCTGGAGATCTCTGAACATCCTAAAGAAGACAGCTCAGTGTTAAGCCCCTTGTATAGACGAAGAACACAAAACTGTTAGCACTAGATTATACCCTGATTAAACAAAACCAAACAAAACCTTAACAACTTGTGTGACGCCTCTACCAATACTTTAACATTGTTAATAGCAGCAATTCCAGGAAAAGGCACTGAATTTTTCTATGCGGGTACACTCAGGATATCCCACTAGTTTCTGCTTTGTCATAAGGGAGCAAATGTTTAACCAGCTCTCAGAAAACTCTTTCAAATATTCCTTGATTAAAAAGACAATGTTATCTATAGTATAATCAACTCTTACCTTCAAGCTCATCACCAACTAGCAGAAATTTATTTTCCTTTTATATGGGAACTGACCGGTATTTGGGCAAGTTCCTTTGAAAGCAGCAAGATTCAAGCTGTTTGAAACGAAGAAGATGAAGAGCCTTTCTGCTGCTCTCCACCCCCGTAGCTGGCATGACTCAGTGGCATTGCCACACACTGTCCTCTGACATTTCAAGCAGGACTCAGAGCTCCTCCACCCCACCACTACTTCTACGGAGTTGTTCCGCCGCTATAAACAGCTGCTGAGATCCAAACAACTTCTCATGCAAGGCTTTGGGCACAACAGCACTTCAACAAACCCTTCAAGCTCATATATTGTATTCTCAGTTCCAACAGTTCCTGTTATACTGGAATTTTTTGTCTATTCAAAAAAAAAAATGAAGGGGAGCAAAGGTGAATGGTTACAGAAAGAGTGAAAAAAAGGGAAGTGGGAAGGCAAAAGAGGTGTGATTAGACAAGCCAGTGGTACAGATTCCTGTTTTGCCACTTGCTTTTTCTCTAAGAGCCTGCACCAGTTCTTTGCTGAAGAGTTCAAAGGATCTTTGAAACTTAGAATAGCACCATATCTTTTTGAGGAGCTCTCCACAATCCCCCAGGCAGTTTCTGCCTGCCAGGACACACACCTACCTGGTCTTCCAATTTCAGCTCTTTAAGGAGCTCTGCACGTTTTCCCTAGTGTCATCACTGTAAAGTAGTGGTACAGCCTTCTAGAGCAGTTGTAACCACAGCCATAATGTCCCTGGTGCTTCCCACTGCCACAAACTACCAAGGTACCCTAGAGGTGTTCTTCCTTGTCTTAGTCCTTGGCCAAGCACCCCTCCGCCTGCTCCATGTCCCACCAGCCACCTCCCTGCTACCACTGAGCTTTGGCCCAAATGCCCAGGGCAACATTGCTCCTGATGCTGACACAGAGACAGTATAAGCAAAACATTTCCCACAGCTGGATAATACAGCAAGACTCTACAAGTGAGGTTACAGGTGATGCACAAGGCTGAGAAGTCCTGCGCAAGTCTTCACAGCACCAGCAGGATCTCCAGAATTAAAGCAAGCTTCCTTGGCCTTTGCAAAGCAATGCAAGGTTGTTAGAGAAGAACACACTTGTGCAGATTTCATACCTGACATTTTCTAGAGTACTTGGCCCAAGGCTACCATATAAAAAGAGGTATGGATAATATGGGTGTCCCAAGGGGATGCAGAAGTGAAGCACCTGTATCTTTCACAGAATCTTCTAGGTTGGAAGGGACCTTCAAGATCATCTTGTCCAACCAT
>JAOXJM010000023.1:55330128-55358663 GCA_026413425.1 Tringa solitaria
AACAGGCTGCCCAGGGAGGTCGTGGAGTCCCCTTCTCTGGAGATTTTCAAGACCCCCCTGGATGCAGTCGTGAGTAACATGCTCTAACATGCTCTGGGCAATCCTGCTTCAGCAGGGGAGTAGGACTAGATGATCTCTAGGGTCCCTTCCAACTCTAAAAATTCAGTGAAATTCAGCTGAGAGCCAGCAGCAAGCACAGCCCATCACTTCATCACCTTAGCTCCATGTGCCCATTCCAACAGGTCCTACTCTGGCGCATCCATACTGAAGGAGGGCTATACTTACACAAGAAATAACTAAAAATAATAATAATAAAAAAAGCAGCAACTACCCCACTTTGTTGAAAGTGGCCCTGTAAATTGGACTGGGTTGTCCTCAGATTCTTTGGCTGCTGTCAAACTGCCCCCATGTGTGGTGACCTTTCATGCTCAACAGAGCCCAGGGAACAAACAAAAATTGCAATCACAAACTGATTTTCCCTGCAAATCAGTAATGTCCAGCACTTGTTTTACAGTTAATTTCTCTGTCCCAATAGCCAGTTAACAAATCACATAAGAGACATCTTTGCCCTCTAACAATATAATAAATTAACTCCATAACCACTTAAGCGGGAAAGTCAGTGGCTTACATCATCCTGAACAACTGAGGTGGCCACACAGGGAGGTTTAAAAAGAAATGTTTACATCTATTCTATGTCATGCTAAAACAAACACATTTCTCCCACTGGCAGGAACTGGAGGACACCCAAAGGTCTGGGTTTTTTTCCCTCCACCAAATATGTAATCCTCATTTTTCTTCTTTCTGGCAAAGTACATGCAACAGACAACTCCTGACTGTTTCATATTGAGTATGTAGTATGTATATAAAAAAAAAACCCCAAACCAATTCTAAGTTATATTGGCCCAGCCATATTGTTTTAAAATTTGACTTCTGGATTGAGTCCAACATAACCTAAACTAACTAAGCTTTTGGACCACTGCGTGAGGCCATGTGGAAGTGACATGATCTCACCAGCAGGTACCCACCACCACAAAAGGGAGCAAAGCTGACGGTTACGCACTTGCCGGAGAGCTGGGCTGGCAGGATAGAGAGGGGTTACTATTTTAAACTGATGCAGCAGCAGCGTAGGCAGTGGAATTTGGTGAAATTATATATTGACAGCAGCTCTTGACTGCTTTTGTCATGCATCTTACAGCTCAAGTGCTGTGCATGGGACTATATATAACTACTTTTGAGTGACTGCTCGTTTCATACTGCGGCACCACACAAATGTAGCAGTGGAAACAAATGGGCACGTAGCACTTGTGGGGGTTGTTTTCTCTGCAGAGTTACTGCTCTGCTGCCAAAAGGGTGTTCAACACAACACAGACCCATACACCCAGCTCGGCCCGGCCCCTTTTTCCCCCATTCTCCACACCGAGTCATTTTGGAGTGCTCTTTCTGCATTTTAGTTTAGGTTGATGGCTTTCTTGAGAGTTCTTGTCCATTATAAAAACCTTACAGCCTGCAAGATGACAAAAGCATTTCTATGTGATGGCCACAAAGAGCGTGTGCTCCATAAGCACGGCATGTGCAACGGAAAACTCAGACTAAAGAGAAGAAAGACACCACAAGTGTACAGCCAGACAAAGTCCGTTTACTCCAAAGGATCCAACACATCTTTCCCATTGGGCACGAGCATCTCTAACTCATGGTCTGAGATGGTGCACTAGGAGTTAGTGGAAACTGGTGGAATTACTTAGATAAGTGCAGAAACCACAAGCACAATCCAGCACCCACCCTCCTCCAAGATACCAGAGCCGCTGGCAAAGGCAGTTCTGACAAAGCACACACGTGAGAGTCCTGCTGCCCAGATCTCAACTCCCAAAATTGACTGGTGAAGACAGAAAAGCTCCTGTGGAAGTAGAACCTGCAGAAAAGATTTGAGCTGAATTTATCATCGAGGTCCAAGTTAAAGCCTCACGAGGCATCTAACTTGGTCTATTCAGGACATGGCTGCAGGTAAAGAGCAGTTTGTGAAGATTGCCTGCTGGCAGTGTAATAAAAACAGGACAAATGATTTGGACAAAAGAAAAATTACTTTTTGTAAAAAAAAAAATAAAAATGCTTTATCGTCTCCAGCTATAAAGCTCGTCTTCACCATCTGTTTCCTGGTTTGGCTAAGTTTTAGAATGTTTTTCTCCCTTTTTTCTGTTCAATGAGCACCCAGCTCGTGGAGCACGTTGTTTTTAAAACAAGCCCTGCTCAGAAGGAAGAAAAGGTTATCGGTTCATTGATTAGTGTCAAATTAGTGTGCTAACAGTACTCTGTCCAGCTCTGTTGGTTCTCCAGAATTCAAGCACTGATTAATTATCCATAATATTAGAGGAAATACATTTCTTTAATAATTGCCCTGAACTCTGTCTCTACAAGCCATTAGTATTCATTTTTATATCTTATTTCCTCTTTCACATTACCATCTTGAATAGTGTTTTCTCACAATAATTATGTAAGGGAACATCCAAGGTATTGGCTTGCAAATACTCTACAGGCTAAATAGAAGCCTGCTCAGTAATTCTGAACTCCAAATTCCTGAAATCTCACTATAAATATATATATGCAAGAGTGTCAGATGGTCTTTTATATTTTTGCTGTTTCAAAATCTTTTCCAATCAACTGTCTTACTTTGCCACCGTGAGAGAGTATTCAGAGCATTGTGGTGTACTGTACCACGGCAAGATATCAGGATACATGCTGTACTCATTAGGGAAGTCAATCAAGGCCTAGTTTTTGCCGTAACAGATATACGTACCTTCAATACCAAGAGATGAGCCAAGTTTCTGCATAATAACAGTTTCTAACTTGTTACCTCCATTTTTCTCAAGTTAAGCCAGAAGGATAAGATATTGCCTCTGATTTATGCCTAGATCTGTGGGCTGCAGGGTTTTTTTTTAACCTCTAAACTAGAGAGCACCCTCTGTATTTGTTATACACAGTAAGAAACATCTTTCAACTTTAACCTCTTGGACAAAGAAAATCTTTGGGACTTCAGACATTTCAGATGTTTCCCTGCGCTTTCCAATTAATGTGGTATCAAGAGGAAGAGCCAAAGAAGTGGGTGGGAGAAGTTATTCCACAAACACAGGACAGATTTCACCCTCTCCAAATATGATTAAAATGCAAAAGGAATAATCCGAAAAAGTTGAATTTTTAACACTTCTCCATGCATTAGAACTTCTAACAGGAGCTGTTACTGTAAAGAAGAAAAATAACCACACTCAGGAATATTGTGACATGCAGTGTTGTGGAGTTTTCATCTTTTCATTTTAAATCACCCTCCCAAACCAACAGCGACATTTCTCTCAAACGGTAACGATAATGGTAGATGACCTGTGCCATGTCGCTATTTGCAAAACATCAGCTGATCAATACTGCCCATTGTACACAAAAAGAAAGCTGGGATCTTAATCTCTAGTCTTTGCTAGGAGAGAAGGGGTCATGTAGGGAAGCAAACCATCTGAAGTCCGAGTGCTTTTCACAGAACAGTGTAAAACCTGCACTTAATGACTCACTTTCTACCAATTCCTTGCAACTTTGCTTTATTTCTCTTCCTATGCTGGTACTTCTGTTTTCCCCCTCATTTGAGGTTCATGCAGTGAGGAACTTCTATGTTTCTTTGAAATAAAATACAGGATTTTATTAACTGCCACTGAACATCTGCAGCAGCTTATTCAACCAATTGCATTATCATCCAGCGGCAACAGCACACTTGCTCTTTGGACAACATGAAGCCTGTCTCCAGACCAGAGCCTGACTTCCCCATCTACTCCATTGGTTCTCTTGGGAAGAGCTTTTAGGTATCATTAACATTTTGTAACAAAAATAAAGAAATGGAAAGAAAGAGCTGCATGCTTTCTTCTTTGGTAAAGAAATCATTTGGACATTCTTAGTGTCCTGAGCCAAGAAACACCCTTGCTTAGCGGTCACCTCTCGGAGCCACATACATAGTAACAGGCTCCACAGGACAAAGAGAAGACTTGGTGTGACATATACATAGGTAAAGAAGCTACCGGAAAATCCTTGAAGAGGTAAATGAGGTTCCTTCTGCTAAGGCTGGCCATACTGGTTGAGATAAGGGCAGCTATGGAGCAGTGGTCCTCTCAAAATACATGGGCCGCAGGTGGCTATGGACTCACAGCCCTTCCCAAGTACTTCAGAGCTCCCCCCCCCCGCCCCATGCAAGAAGAGAGGGGACCATTACTTCTCCTTGGACTCAACATAATTTATGAACAGGTATCCTCCCATAGATATTCCCTTCTTTTCCTTCCTTTCTCTCAGGAAAAGGGACAAAACAGGTCAATTAAAACTAATTTTCACTTTGAATCAAGATTTTTAGTGTGAATGATGGGTGCATAACCATAAAGCCCAACAATAGTCGATAAAAATTTCTATTAGAGGAGAATCTTGCAGCCAATATCTTAAGAGCTACCCCTATGTAGCAAGATCAGGTCAGGTCTTTAAACAGATGCAGACATTTGGAAGAAGGTCAAGCTACATGTCAGAGCACTATACAGGCAAAGGAAAAAAGGGTCTGGTGTTTAATTCATGTTATCAAGTGCTTAAAAAGTTACAGCTTTTATTGTTCTTTTAAGTTTCCTTGATGCATTTGCTTTTCAGTAATCAATGTCACCAGCACAGGAAGCAAAACGCTCTAGTTTATACATATTAGAAAGAGTAAAGTCTGCTCTCAGTAAGTCTTTCAACTGCACTTATGCACAGCAACAGAGACATGGACACATTTTAGGCCTCTGCGTTAAACTGCTTGTTCCTGTAAGTGAAGTCACTGCATTAAAAAGTTGTGAGAGGTTGAGGGGCAGGGGAAGAGTGCATGCATCCAATATTCATACTGTAACCCAAAATAGTCTGTTTATTACCAATGAGAACAGATACTGGAGCTTTTCCATCTGATCAAAGGGCGGGGGGAAAAACCCTCTCTGCTTCCCAGAGAAAGACACACCATACTCTACATAAAAATATTTGCAGGGTAAAGCAAGCAGTACTTGCAGACAGGAGCACTAAGTCGTCAAGGGAGCTTACTACAGCACACAAGTTCACATTAGTAATGATGTGGCTTTTCCAACAAAACCAGGCATATCGTGTTCTGCTACATTTATTCTGCATACATACACTCCAATGGCCAGAAGTCCATCAACAATGATGGATAAAGCTCAAGAGGGGCAAAAAACTCCAACATTATTTGCCTTTTTGATTGCAAAACCACACACAACTGCGTTTTCAATGATCTTGGCTAATTTACAGTGGAAACTCAGCTCCATTAATTAGACAAAGCATTGCCAGCAGGTTGAGAGAGGTGAACCTTTCCCTCTGCTCAGCATTGCTGGGGCCACACCTGGGGTACTGTGTCCAGTTCTGGGTTCCCCAGTACAAGAGAGACATGGACATGCTGGAGACAGCCCAATGAAGTGACATCAAGATGATGAAGGGACAGGAGCACCTATGAGGAAAGCCTGAGAGAGAGAAGTTGGCGGAGAAGGGTGGCACAAGACAGTCATATTATAATCTGCTTTGATCAAAAAGTTCCAAACCAGCCCCCACCTAAATCACAAGCAAGTCAGAATCAAACATAATTAATTAAGAATGGAATTTAACATCCCGTGTCACTGCAGGGCTGTAGCACACCTTCATTAACTTGTTGCAGCAGAGTGGTCACATCTTCACAGCCAGAATTATGGTATGTGGTATATTATAACATTTGTGTTATCACACAGTTCCTGCCTCAGTCCAAAGTGCAAGCTAGTGTTTAACCTTTCTTCCCCCACTAATTATTACGTACAAATTATTCTTCTTTTCTTCAGCAAGACCAAAGAAGTAAAGGCTGTTGGCAATGCAACATCTATGAAAATAGTTAGGCTTACAATTAATTAACAAGGAATATAAAAGACTTTCTTTTTCTTTTCATTTGACTAATCTGTGACCAGTACCGCAGACAGGAAGGTACAAACTGTAACTGTTTAACTGTAAAAAATATATACAACTATATTTAACATTTAAATTACTTTAAACACAACTGTTTGCATACTAACAATCTTATGTACATTCAGTTTTAAACAATACCTCTTTAATATCCTCTTCTTTTGTTAAACAAGTTTTATTTTCCTCCTAAAATACCCAATGTTACTTTAAAATTTCGGAGGGGAAAAAAATTTGAGCTATATAGAAAATAGCAAGATGTCTTACAATTGTAATGTATAATAGCACATATTTTTCATAAAAACAACACATCATTCAAAAACTGAACCACTGTAAAAGTTTGCATAAGTCCAACAGGACTGTCTTTAAAAGCTTACTTTGGTTAACAGCAAATCATTCTTAAACAATTAAGGAAAAAAATATATATTTTTTTACCACCTCTACAGATGCATTTCTTAGCACTTTGTAGCAATCCATATATCTTTACAGATGAGCACTGCAGCTTTTCAGTGCTCTTTATTTGTACTGTGATTTCAATAAAATGGATTATATATCAGGCTGGATTGATTTATAATTAAATTAGTCCAACTTCCTAAGATCTCTGAATGAGAGAACTCTCTTCCTAAGACTTCCTAAGATCTCTGGATATCAGAGAAAGAGTGGCAACACTAGTACTTCTTCCTCACATGATCTCATGCAGCACTTGCAACAGCATCGCTAATTTGCATGAAACTGCTATTTCCCTGCTTATCTTTCCTGGTCAGGAGAGTAAACACAACTTTTGCTGAGCTCTGCATGCTCTGACACCCAGCCAGTCACACCAGCCTCTGAGCATTCAGAGAAGTGAAGTGCCACTGGACTTTACAGTAATGCAATGATTTCCTCTGAGTCATTATGCAGATCTCAGGTCACGCGGCCTCTGTATCACTGAAATTTTACTCATTTCCATGGGAATAAACACCCTCAGCTATTGGCCACAAAGAGGAACTTGATCTTTATCTTTCTTCCCTCCTTGCACTATGACACCCTCTGATCCATCAAAAAAATCACAAACAAAAAAGCAAAAATGTAAGATTCTCCAGGAAAAGAATACCACGTTAGTCACTATGCATCAGTTAAGCTGAAAAGTAGAGAAGTCTGACCGATGAGCAAAGGCACTTGGTAACAATCCTGTGAACAATAGTCAATGAGTCAACAATTTCAGTCTCGTGATCCAACTGACCAACAGCGACGGCTCTGCAGAGGAGGATTTTGTGGACGATGTAACAGAGGATTTTTTAGCACCTTCCTCTTGAAAAGGAATTGTTGCACTGTTGTGGAGGTCTGCATTCATAAAACACCTGCTGCCTCGAATATAATCCGTTCCCCTCACTAAATGCTTGTCAGACACTGGCCTCGAGAGGGGGTGTTGTATGGAGGGGTTTTCTTCAATGATTGGGGGTATCCTTTCATTACTGAAGTACCTGCAGAGGACGTCTTCACCTGTGTGAATAGGTGGAGGAAAACCAATTATCCCTGACTTCAAAACTCTCCATTAATATTTTCTATTTTGATAAAAAGATTCTAGTTACATTTTAAATTCATCAGATTTTAGTTACCTTTCATAACACCCCTGCATATAAGCAGCTATCAATAGGCTTTTTGCATCTCTAAGATTTTTTAACCAACACAAAAATAACAAAATAAATTTACACAGAGAGAAAATACCATTTGACTGTTAAATTCCAGATTCACACACAGTAAAACTGCTAGTACAGACTACCTGCTTGCAAATCGTTATCATGAGCAAGACCTAATAGACCTTCTCATAACATGTCATTGAAGATGCTGACAGACCAGAATTGAATCCAGGTTTATGTAAGTGTAACTCATGACTAACTTAAAAAGCTACAAATATTACTCTGGACAACATAAATTAATTTTGCAGATGAAGACGTAAGCACTTCCCTGGTTTGTGATGCTTTCTCTGTTTTTTTTACTCTTAACTAGAAAGCTGACCATGGTAGCTGCTGCTAGAAACACCCTATAGGCCCTTTCTTCTGACCCAGCTTATGTACCAGCCTGCAACAATGAAGTATGTGTTAAAAAAGCCAACACAGAGTCAGAAGCAAAACCAACCAAAAGCCATACACACAAAAACCAGCCCTGCCACCTGGTGATCATTCTGTTAGACTTGTTACTTCACTTGTTTCTAATATCCCTCCAGGTTGATACTTTGCGTTATCAGCTTCTATTTTTGCATTAAAATCATAGAATTCAGCTTCTATTTTCCCTAGAATTAAGCATCAGCTTTCATAACTGATTTCAAGAATAAACTAAATAGTCATCCTTTCTTATTTCCCACTCTAACAGGACTCATAGCCTTTCAAATGGAAAAGGGGGGAAGAACAGAAAGACAGTGGGGGAAGAGATAAAAAAAAAAAGGCCACCCAACCTAACACCCAACATTATCAGCTTCTGCTTCTCTCCCATTCTGTGACATCTGCAGAATATGTTGTTTTCTAACAGCAGCCGCAGTAAAATGCAACTCCTAAAAGGCCCTACATTTCACTTTTGAGAACAAGCTTGCTTCTAGAGCAGCCTCCACAGTGATCGAAACAAAGAGAAAGATTCATCAAAAAAGCAGGTCTGCCCCAGTCATTCTAGCCAACTTTTAATGCTCACAAGAGTTCTAAGATGGGACAACAAAAGTATGAGCCCAGTACTGAAGCCCCACTAATTTCACAACTACCATCTGGCATTCATCCCAAAACCAACAATTGTCATCTTGGATCAGTTCAGCAATACGCAAACACTAATCCTCCATTCCTTCCACCCAGCTCACCCCAAGGAAATTTTGGAGAGAAAGAGGGCCAAAACCAAAAACCTTGCCTTTTCTCCCTGGTGCTCGTGGCCTCGAGAAGGGTTCTGCGGCTCCTATCCAGCTCCCATCTGCGGGCATTGACAAAGGGCGAGGTTTTCCTAAAGGCAACAGAAAATGTTATGAAGAATTACAGTAATTTCAGGAAACCAATTTTTAGATTGATAATTTCCACGATTAAGCAAAGGGAGAGCTTTTAAGTGAAATTATTTCAGATAGGGAATTTCATTCACAATTTGCACAGACTGCCCTTAATATCCATCAAATTTCATAAGCAGTTTTCTAACACAAATTATTCCAAACAGACCAAAGCGTTTGTCATAACAGCAATAACGCAAGAGGAATGAACTCACCGTAGGACTGTGTTTTTTCCCTCATCTTGGCTGGTAGGATATTTGCCTCCACGGGATACCCAGGCAACTGATCCGAATCAGCAATAGTAAACCTTCGCCTTCGACTCTCCTGATCCAGAAAAGAATTGGGAGACTCGGCGCCCTTGGAGCCAGGTAGTGGCTGACTGGGTTTGTTGCCTCCTCCATATACAAAACTCCCCTTTTCATCTCTGAAATGACATTTCACTTCAGTTAGCAGCTTAAAAGAGTTTCACGCTACAGACATGAGTAGGTTTGAAAGACACTTCCAGTCATTAAGTCATGCTCCTGACAACTGTTATTGTGCTGCAAACACGTTTAAAAAAAAAGAAAAAGCACAAAAACACAAACCAAGTCAGCTGATGGAAGACTTCATTATAAACACATTTACCAAAGACAAAAGAAAGCTACATCTGTTATGCTAATTCACTTTTAATGAGCCAGTAGTTTAACACACAGAGAATTTTAGAGGCACCACCCCTGAAAAAGCTTGAGAAATGGGACCTTTCTGCCCCGAGAGTATCAAAGCTCCCAATTCAATGCCTGCTCGGTACACGGTTGTGACAGAGGAGTGCATGCAAATGTTTATCCATTTCTGTATAATAGCAACACCTATCACTTCCCTCTGAAGGACTATGCTTTTCAGTCGTTTTAAGAGCCCAATAACTGCCACTGGTTATTCATCACCTTCCCTCTCCATCCAAAAGTGAGACCTCCTTGAGAGTTTCAGTAATAAATTCACTCTGCATACACATGTGATTTTCAGCAATTTCTCCAGGAACTCCCCAAAGTCCAGAAAGAAACTGACATTTTTAGAACCAGTGAGTACTTTTGGAAGAAAACCTACCCTCCAAGATTTGCCTGGGGTTTTTTTCCCCCCTTCCCTGTACATGCTACAGTCTTACTGCTTAAAGCAACCGTCAGCTAAGTCAGGTATAAAGATACACAGCTGACTGTCTAAGCACATACATACCTCGGTATTCACAACAGCCCCCTGGCCAGCACATACAGCCTTTTCCAAGCTCTCCATCAAGAACAATGGTAGAGCTCAGTGAATGGGAGGGAGCTATTTATGGAGTTTCAGGGACCGAAAATTGCACACAAGTGTCACACCACAACTGTACGTAGACAGAGAGCTCTCCTACAACACCACCATGTGGAGACTGTGCTGTGGGAAGGGAAACCAGGCACTGCTCTTGTCTCCTCGGCGAGAACCAGAGAAGGTCCACGTCAGGAAGGCAAGAGAACAGGATGACGAGGGAGGAGAAAAAAAAAAAAAACACACCACACAAATGCAACACAGTTGCAAGAGCAGACCAAAGCATGCAGAGGTGAAATTAATAACCAAATAGAAGGTGAGAGAACTGCACTTTCTCCCCTTCCTGGCTGCTACAACTTCCCACGTTTGCTTTCTTTAAAAGTCAAAGTCAAGAAGCCTTCCCCTTTCCACACATAATCCAGGACAAATTTTACAGCTCGCATTGCTACTTCCTTGCCAACAGGGATTCAGGTCTAAAGGCATCTTAAGTTAGATAAACTATTTTGTGACTCTTTAGGAAAACAAACTGAGCACGTGCACATAATTCACCAGTGTTCTTGAAATGAATGATTTTAAGAAATAACCAAGGCATTCTAAACTCAGCTGTTAAATCTACATACTTGTTTTTATGCCAAGAAATTTGATTATTTTTACTTAGTTTTTCATTTTTTTAAGAACTGAGCATGCATAAACATGAAAAACAGGGAGACAGCAGGTCGAGGAGGGTCCAACTTCAGTAAAGAGACCTCACATTGGACAAACCCTCTTCCCCTGTCCCAGTACTGCCCTGAAGACTGAATTAATCCAACCTCGGTCTCTGTATCAGGCCTTACATGACAGGAGGCAAGATCTCCCCCTATGTGAGTCCTGCAGCAAAAGGTCAGAGTTTCTGTGCTGGGCTATCTACACGTAACATTAAGTGTCAGGCCAGGCCAGGCAGCACTCCCTCCCAAAAAACCTTTTTGTCCATCACCTTCCCAGGTCAGCTGGCAGGGTTCTGGCATAAGTCAACATGGACTTGAGAACAAATAAAAGCCAGCCATACCATATCCCCACCCCCTCCCCCCCCGCCTTGTGGACACAGGTCTGCATTTTTAGAGCTCACACTATAAGGGAAAAAAAGAGTTGAAAGAATTGATTCTCCCTTCCCCTCAGTGGAAATATTGCTGTTTTACACAACTTGCAAGATTAACAATTATAAAGCAAGTTCTTTTCTATCGTAACTCCTACAAATAGTTAGTTACTTGCTGAAAAACAAAAAAACCCAACAAAAAAGCAGTGGAAAAAGTTACAAACAAAAATTACTTCCTGCTACGTGCCGTCAGATTTTAAAAAATCAAAAACATAACCCTACAACAAAACTAGGGATGTCACCCGTTTGTGTTTTGGTAACAACACTGATCTAAGTGGCACACAATAATCTTCTAATAACAAGATCCATTATGATCCTTATGCATTGCATAAGCTTAAGCAATCATAGGCATTTAAGCAACTAGATGAAAGTCTGTGAAATCTGCAGTTTCCTCAAGCTAATTTGCACAGAGCTCTGACAGCAAGCCAGCTCAGAAACAAGTGTTATAAAGGAGTTTTTTTGTTCAGTAGTACATATTTATTTGCATACCGAGGAGAATACGGAACAGCTGGTGGAGGTGGTATGTACAGATCCAAAATGGCTGGCTTCTCTTTCTTCAGTGAGGTATCCATGGTGCTTTCTGGTGACTGGGTTGAAGTTGGCAGAGGACTGGTCTGAAATGTTAGACAGCTATCAAACATCTGAGCACTGATTTATCATCCACAGAAAGATTATTCAATAATCAATAGTACCAGTTCATCCCTTAGTGAACTATTTCTATGCTTAATAAACACATTAAAAACTCTTAGCATTTACATTTTACACCATCCTCAGTTTTGGCTAGCTTTGCAGTCCCTCCTACAGAAGTCCTACCACAAGTAACACATTGCTCAAGAGTATGTTGCTCTTTCCAGTTCTGTTTTTCCTGCAAATTCCATAGACAGAAAAAGGAATAGAGACAAACCCCCTTCTATTTTTTGATCCTGTAAAGGGATCCAATTTGTTAAATACAGATAGGATCTGCAACACTAACAAAGCCAGCTCACGCTACCCTTATTCTACACAGTTCAAGCCCTGGACATGGGCACGGCCAGGAATGCAGTAAAGTTCATCACAAATAGCATCAAGTGATCTAACTAAAGTAAGGGAAGCAAAGGGAAAATATATTTGGTATTGCTCATCTGAGCAAGTTTGCCATTTTGCTCTCTGTGGCTCACAGCATCTTGCCAGGCTCCTGCCTGCCTCTCCAGGCTTCTCCAATTGCTCATTCCTCCAAGGAAGCGCTGCTTGCCACAGCCTACATCCCAGTCCAGCTCTTCACATCAACAACACAGTCCTTGCTTTGGGTAAGCCTGGAAAGCTCGCAGGGTGGTGGTGTGTCTGGCTCTGATTAAATGGCAGACACGATGCCATAAAAACAAGACACAAGCATTGATGAAAGGAAGGATGAGAAACGAGTCAAACGTGCATCCTCTACCAAGCTTGAGAGAAAACTGCCTGCCTCAAAACTTGCGATAGCCACTGGCATTTCACAGGTTAATAAACTTTTCTCACAGCTGTAGGGAAGCTTGTTTCAGAGTGAGAATTCAGAGTAGGAATGGGAATTCTCCTTGGTTTTCTTTATTTCAGGTAATCACTTTAGATTCAATTAGGTTATTTCCTCCTGTAGGCATTAAGCCATAAGCTTCCTAATACAACGTGTCATTCCTCAACATGGTTATTTAAGTTATTAACTTCACTTTCCCTTTCTCTGTCTGCTTATTACCCAATCTGAATTGCCCAACAACCAAATCTTATTTAAATAAGTACTTTAAATAACTTCTCAAAAAACACTCACTCTTTCCCACCCTTCACCAGACTAGAAAGAGGACAAATACATGGAACACTCTTAAGTTATTTCAGCGAAAACATATTACTCTGCCTAGCAGAGGAAGCATTTATTATTCCATGCTGATGAATTCCATACGTATCAGCAGTTTAGACTCAGATAAAGTACTCCCAGTGGCACGCTGACTGATTAAAATGCTCAACACACCTAGTCCCTTTGTGTATCAAGAGGGCACTATCTTGGGTTTAAAAAAAAAGACAAGAACATTTTCCTTTTCATCTAAGAACCAGAAGAGGACAGCCGTTTCATCTAACCTTCCTTGACCTGTACTTAAACATGAGTACCTGAGAGCATTTCTGGTATTTCTGTTTTTCATGTTGCAAGCAAGGCATTCCCATTCCAACATTAGAGTTGAGCCGGCAGCCTCTCACCTGCACCAAGGGTGGTTTCCAGCGCAGGTTCTTTAGCGGAGCAGGAGTGAAATGGAAAGAGCCGGTGGGACGTTTCTTAAGCAGCAGCCTGACTCCAGCAGGATTCTCTCGCAACTTTGCCACCAGATTTTTCAGTTGCCATCCAACCTAGAAGAGAATAAAGACTTCTTTTATCTAGTGTTGCTTTTCTGAAAGCAAACAAGAAAAAACGTAAATCCCCCAAGTCTGTCTGTTTTAATATGAACTTAAAGAGAGAAAAGAGATCGAAAAAAGCCAGAATAAAGAAAAAAGAAAAAGGAAAGCTCCTTTTTTGAAAGCATCTTGTTTGTTTCAAAGAAACTTCTCTACCTAAGCTGTAAATGAAACTCTGAGGTATCAAGCAATTCTCTTAATACCTCAGCTGCAGTCCTAAAAGGATGCATGGATGTGGTCAAATTGAGTAACACAGGGATTCAGTGAACTACTTCCATCATGTTTATCTCTCTTATCAAAAGGCATTGCTTCCCTTTGCTAAGCAAAAAAATGTAATTTTTTTCCTCTAAGTTCCCAGATACAAATGATTTGACAAATACTTTTGGGTTTTTTAAAGTTACTTTTATCTGCATTCTAGTAGATTGCAACTATGCATTTTAAATCAGGCCTTAAATAAAATATGTAATATTTTAATATGATGCATACAGCATTTAAACACAAAACATTGTATATTTATTTTATAAAAAGATTGCAAAGAATTAATTTTAAGTTCAAGTAACATTTGTCTTGAAAGCAAAATGCTAAAAAGCCTCAAAGATTTCAATAGGAAAACACCACAACTGCCTCCTAACCCCATCCATACAAACCCTGTGGGAAGCTTTGCAGAGGGAGGACTGGTAAAGCTGTTAGTTACTAACCACAGTTTGCCGATTAACCTGGATCACTTCATCACCAGCATGAATCTTCTGAGATCGATCAGCAGGGGACTATAAAGAAGAAAACGAGAGGCATGTGCTTCAGTAGGTTTTCTTCCCTCCCATAACAACCCCCACAAGCAAAGTCAAAGGCTGTATCTATAATGAGGAGCATTGCTGAAAATTTTGACAGGGCTAGATCACACATTACATCTGTTGATGATTTGAGAAATGCAAAAAAAAATTCAACTTAATTTATTTTTTATACTGGGGCAAGTAGAGGTAAAGGGAGAAGGTATAGTCTACGTGTGTCACAGGCCAAATTGTACTTAAGTCATGGGATGGTCTCCACTGTGCTCTTGCCTCCAGTTCACACTGTAGTTTCAGATAGAGTGCAAGAGGACTGAAAGGAAGACTTCCATCCCAACACAACAACTACCTTAAACTTATCTTTCAAATAAGTGTATACTGGTTTTAAAAAATACACTAAGATTTTGAATGTACAAAACAGAGGGCCAAAACCCCTCCAACCCACAAAATAAATCCATTTCACTTTCCCATTAGGTTTCCAAGCACAAATAGGAGATACCAACCTTAACATACCTGCTTGCATCATCAAGGTCAACAGATAAAATATATGCTTGCACACACCAGGTGTGAGTAGACAGGTATCTTTCAAATACCTATCTAATAACAACACACCTCAAAATGCCATTTTATTGGTACAAACCCCAAGCTCTAGGAAACCATTATCAAGTAACAGCTAAACATGTCAATATTTATTTAGCTTTATCTACAGCTGGTGCCACGCAACAGCTATCACTGCAGTTATTAAAACTGGTTTCACTGCTGTTAACACACCAACTCTGACCAGCCTTGACAACACCCAAAGCGCGCAGACACGCTGCCTTGGTATAGCGCACCTTGGTCATGGGACAACTTCTCCCACTGCCCCCACCCCATGAGTAACCAGCTGGCACCAGGCCAGCTCTTCCCAATGACTCCAGAGCTAAGCACCTGGATTAAGAACTCTCTTCTTATCATCACACCTTTGGAGGCTCAATTAACATTTTTCATTAGAAGGAACTGTAGGAATAAACAGTGCAACAAGGGAAGACACAATGGGGGAATTTGTGGGAGGCTCCAGCTATCATGAGTAACCCCATTTCTTCATTGTCTTCTCACTTCCTCCGAGAGGAAATGCCTCTGTGGAAGGCTGCATATATATAAGTCAACCAAGATCAGGAAAAAGTCCTGGGCCAAAGTCAAGTTTGTGAAAAACAAAGCTCATTTCAAGCTGTCCTATTTCAAGCGGACTATCAACAGTCTGTTTGGAGCAGGGTGGGGGATCCTTGCACAGAGAACTCCTACAACAAGTGCCAGCGAGCACAGCAGACACTGCAATCACATTGTGAGAACGGAGAAAAGAGCAAAGTTTAGATCTGGGCCAACATGACGCAGGAAGTCACAAGTAGGATGGCACAACTCAGGAAGCCTCTTGGCTGACTGATATCAAATGCGTGGATTTCCCCAGTCCTTCCAACGTACAATATTGTTAATTTTGGGGTGCAATTCCACTGCATTCTAATGTGCTGGCTTCTGGGGATAGCTACTAAAATACCATTCCAAACCTAGCAAGACAATTGAGCCAAGACCCAGTCTGATTCCATGCCGCCAGAAAGACCAGTTGTTTGCAGCTCTCTGTCACTTCTCAAGCTTTGTTGTGTCAAAGGAACAGCTAGTGCTGAAAAGCCAGTGTTCCAAAGAAAAATAAAAGTTAAAAAAAAATTGGAAGTTTAGATCAACACTCAAAGCTACAGAGGTAATACAGCCCCACTCCTGGCCTCCAAAATGAGATCTAGATGCACAGGGAGCTTGGCAGCAGTCAACGTTACATTCTTTCACATTTATCCAATGTTGAAATTGCTGACAAAGTGGCCTCGGTCTATGTTTCAGACCCTATACAGAGTTGTGCCAGGGCAAGAGCATAAGAGCTACACAAGCTTTCAGTTTTCACTCTGAACTGCCAGCACAGATTCCCACCCACTCCTCCCTGGTCCCTGGACTTGGCAGGGGTACAATTAGAACCACTGGCTCTTTCCTATTCAGAAAAGAAAAGGCATTGCTGCAAAAGCCAACTTCCTCTGCTCCTTTTTCAGTCAGCCACTGCTCCTATAGAACACCATGTCTGACAACACCACAGCATCACCCACCAGCCTCAGCTACTGGCCAGAAGTCCACTGCAACGACTGCCCAGAAATCTTTAATAAAGTCTCAGCTACAGAGAACTCCCAGTGTCAGAATGAAACAAGCAACCGCATGCAGCAAAAAAAATAAGTTGCCTATCATGCCAACCATTTCCTTCCAACAGACCACTTTTAAAGTTTTACTTTTTCATAGTCTTTTTACAGTACAAGGTAATTTTGTCACTGGACAGTTCATTGATTTCAATACTCATTACTGAATTTAGCATGCTACCACCTAAACATTCTGATTAGGGAAGATTGCCTTTGCCAGCAGAGAGCAAATACATTCAAAACTTTGTTAAGAAAGATACCATAAGCGCTCAGAACACCAGATAGAGTAACTTATTAAAGCAATTATTTTAATGCCAAGCATTTGAACTAACTCATGTACTTGCAGAAACTGGTGTAATTAGACTAACAGTGAAACATGCAGACACAAATATTTACAAATCGTGGATAAACAAATGATGCATCACAGTATTTAAAGTAGTAATATCATGAAAGTCATATGTAAAACAGGAAAAGTAGTAAAAAAAGTCAAACTAAGTCAAAGCTACTGTCAGACAGCCTGAGTTAATCTACGTTTACTTTACTTACATTCTCTGTAGTTCCAGTAATTACATGCAATCCATCATAAGTTGATTTGATGTACATTCCCTAAATGTAAGCACAAAATGAAAAACAAGTTTAAAGGCAAAAAATCACCTAACTTATCTGATTAAACAACTGCTGGCAACAGACTCAAAACATTATTAAAAACACTTAACAATTCACACATTTTCCCTACAAAAGTGTGTGGTCTAGTATTACAACATTCTAAACCTCTTCACAGATCACTTTTACTGTAATTAATTATAATATTTATGACAACTTAAAAAACTAATATATGGAATGCAATTTAGAAACACTGTCTGGTTGGTAATACCAAACACAGCTGGTCTTGCTGCCTCGTCGGTCTTTGGCCTTGAACAAAACTTTATTTCCTTTCCTGACTGCACTAGAGAATTACAGGTTTTACTAGAGGGTCACCAGCTCTCTCCATACAAAGCACACTTACACAGGTGGGCTACAAATACTGCCTACATGTTCTTCTACAATTTTCTCTTGGCATGTCAGTCAATATATAGACTGCCTTATAACCACAGTGCTGACATAAGGAACAAAAGCTCTGGCAGAAGTATTTGTGGCTGTATATGTTAATGCTGAGTGTGAATGCAAGGACAAATGCACATGAAGTAAGTGTCGACTATATGAACACCAAATTAAAAATCACCAACAGGTCATTAACTAGCAATTGCATAGATTTCCCCACAAGACAAACAGTTTTCTGCACAATATGCTGTTCATTTCAGAGAGTTAAGAGAGGCTTAGCTTAGAAGTAAAAGTACTGAACCGAAAGTTGGTTCTGTTTTACCTCAAACCAGGACAGGTGACCAGTACCTTGGTTTCATCATTTGTGAACAAATAAATCTCTACTTTTGCTACCTATGTCTGTTGTTAGGAGCACTCACACTGAGCTGTACAGAACTGGATGTCATTCAGTCAGTCATCTTATCTTAGTCATCTTATCTGCCTGAAGTTACCACACTTGCTCAGAAGTACAAGGAAAAAATCCACTGAATGAAGTAGATTCAGTAGTATTACACAACCACTGAACATTTAAAAGGATTTATCATATTCCTGATCACAACAAACCTGGAAAATCCTCATGCTCTTCACAATCTTGCTATAAACACACATAAAAATGTGTCTTTTATAAACACAAATGTCATTTCCAACTACCTTATCCACCCCCTGCCCGAAAAACAGCTGGTTAAGTTAACCTGCAAAAATTAAATGGCTGATTTCACAAGCATCTGTAAATGACCTAGTACACTGGTTGAGACACAAATCTGCAACACTTCATCAAGAATTATATTTGGGATCAAACATATTAACATGCATACCCATCTCTGGCAGCCACTAAAACATACCACCTGACAATTAACCCTCAGAGTTCCTCCCCGTTTCTGTTCCCCATAGAATATTAGTAGTTTGAAAATATCTTTCTGTACACACAAACACATGCAGTGGCTTGCAAGACTAGCTATTAAACACTGTTGACATCAGGACATTCGAGAATCAGTTCTTACCAGGCCTTCTCCAGGTTTAATGTTGGTTAAATGAACCTCCTCCAGGCACGCACACTGGCTCATCAGTGGATCTGTAGTTGATCGGATGGCTTTATCACAAATGCCATTTAAAGTCTTGGCCTACAATGTGAACATACAAAAAACAGTTCCAAAATTTCTCTCCTGACTTTTTCCTCTTTCAGTTTTCAAAAATGGAGGTGAAATGAGTTCTAAAACTTGGTCCACTAATAAAGCATAGTTAATAATCAACAATATGGGAGATTTGTTTGTACAGATCTATTCTACAGCATGTCTATCTTCTTACTGAAACAGAAAACCTGTTTCTGTTAGCGCCACCTCATCACCGCTAACAGATGCCAACACATCCTCTGTTTAAAAAAATAAACACAAAAAAACATGGCAAAAATTGGGTTTAGGGTTTATTTGCTTTAACTAATATATAACCTATTAAAATACTGAAACATTTTGATGATTCCTTGCGAGACCAACTGACTGTTTTTCACGTTGTTCTTTATTTCTGCTGTGAGAACAAAATTAGCCATTTATCATAAAAAAAATGAGATGCTGGCAACTGACTTATCTGCACAAAGCTTTACAGTACAAGGCAGGACATCTAGCACTTAAAGCATTTCAGCATTACTCTTTCCACTGTGCCTCTGAGCTGACCTCTTCTGGAATGCTTACGCAGGCAAGGTTTGTATTTCCTTTTGACCTAAACATAACTGATCCTAAGCCAACATTATAACTCAAGGCAAATTCTGACTTTGTGTGTGCGTGTGTCAGTAAAGTCAGAGGCAGAATGGCTTTGTCTTATAGAACTTTTAACTAGCAAAAGGGCTAATTAATCAGAAATGAAAAAAAAAACCAAACAAAACAGTGAAAAATCTGTGCCGTCCCTACACTCATAAATTTCACTAATGCCCCACAGTGTGTTCTGGATCTTGCAATTAACTGAAGCAATGCTGAAATTCAAAGTAGGTTACAATCGCTTAAAGGAGAGGGGAGAGAGGATTAATACACAGTACAGTAGTTAGTTATATGCAGTCTGGGAATCAGCACTGTAAGCCACCTTTCACAAGGGGTTTAAATCCTTCAGTCAAAGTGGATATAGGTAATTAGAGGGCAGGGGGAGCCATCTTGTAGGAAGACATTGGTTTGGATTACAATGGTCCCTGGAAACAATAGTTCCAACGGTTTTTTGTTTGCTTTGTTTCACATGAGATTTATAGAGCAGCAATAAAATAAATCAAAACAATGCTTAAGTGTGAATGCGAGGAACTGCTCAAACAAGGGAACTCCCAACAACAATACCTACTTCCAGAGTGGGTGTGCACAAATGGAAAAAGAAAGATGCAAAAAACTCCCTTTTACGTAGCCTCATTATTTACGGACAGAATTATTTTTAGTTATTGTGCTACTAAATTCCTAAGCATCTATGAGCTAGGGGAAGGCCTTATCAAAGAGCACAGCCTGGTTCATGTCAAAAGCAGGAAGCGATGATTAACTGTTACAAAATATAAAAAGCATTCCGTTACTCTCCTCGTTTGGTCAAAAGGCTGCTTCAAACAACCCTAAAAACTCAGATCTTTCAAGCTCGAGTACAATCAGAGACTGAACTTCAGTTCTGTAACAGGGCAGTTCTTTTGCATGAAGAAGTTTAATAAGGCATAGTGCATGCTTATTAAGGCACTAAATGCACATCACAGGGATAATTGGTTTATTTAGCCTATGATCTTTCTACAGTACTACCCCTCCCTTGAAAAACTGCCATCTAAATTCTCTTAAAAAAAAAAATAGCCGTGTAATGAAACTTCAAGGAACACTTGACTGTGCTACTGCACACAGTACCCATCTGTTCAAATTTCATTGATTTTTTCTCTACAGTAAAATGGCCCATAACAATGTTTACTTGCATGATATGCTTGTATGTGTGGGATTGAAAGTTGTCAGTACAGTCAGCATAGAAACCACCTAAATAAATGTGAATACAGGCAGCTGAGTTACAACAAAAATGTGTACTTACTACAGTCTGAACTTTATCTTCCATGTCAGCCACAGTGCAGTCCTAAAAACAAAACAAGAACAAAAGCCCAACATTAACCAATAAACACATAAACACATCTCTGAAAACACTGCAAAACTGCCACTTTAACCTCAAACTGAAATAAAGAGATTTATGCTGCAGGGATTAATCAGATTACTTTCACTGAGTAGGGCTCAAATGCACTGTTAAACAACTATTTTCTGGCCCTAGTAAAAAGCAATAATAAACCTTGAAAACTAAGAGAACGTGGTATTCAATTACAGCAGCAGATTATTCCAGAAAAGCAGAACCCTACACAATAAAACTAGACTTTTAGAAGGCCAAGCACACGAGCTTGCCTTATGCTGATAAACCCTTACTCGGGCACTCCTCTGTCCCAGGCATCAAAATGGACCTAAAATGTTGTTAAAAATAGCAAGAAAAGTGATTTTTAAAAACATGAGATCAATGACATTCCTGAGGGCCAGAGGACTGCATACAAAGCATTATTTACACAGCCCAGGTACAAAAGTCTTTGAACTGAAACAAGTTCATGTAACAGACTACAGAAGTCGTCATTGTTTTCTGCAAGAACAGCTGAACTAGAGAATGGTATTAGATTCTCAGATTAAAAAGTTAAAACAGCAAGTAAATAAGGAAACCAGATTTACAATATCTATAAAGAGGAAAAACCCCAAATCCCAAGCATTTAAACAAGTTTAAATGTCAAGACATTTGCCATTGACGTCTCAACCTTCATAACTACATACAATGCCTGAGAGATGCAGCCAGGAGCTGTGAATTTAAGCTGCTCCATATTTCTAATCATCCTCAACACTAGTTCTGTCCCTTCTTAGCTCTATTCTGTGCTTTTAAATACAGAAATCCACAAGAACGTTCTCCAGATATGCACAGAGCAGAGATATATAAAAAGAGCTCAGCTATGTTCTCTATTATGTTTTCATAATAAGTCTTAACACCCTGTTCACTGTTTTAATGGCCACCAAGGACTGAGGTCACACTTTCTACATTGTCACCAAAAGCTTCAAGACCTTTCCTGAACACTGCTAAGAAGTTTAGACTCCATCACCAGTATAATTTTTCTCTGCTAAATACATCTGCCTGAATCAATGGTGAATGTCACCTATCATCATGCAGCCCGGCCACTCAATATTGCAAAAGTCTTTTCACTCCATTTCTATTTGCACTGATTATTATTTTCACCTTAAAGTTCGCCATAAAGCTTTAAGAAACAGCGGAGTAAACTCTGTTCCTTGTATCTATATAGCTGTCATTAAAGTGAACTGGAATCTTACTGCATTCCTGCCTTGCTTTATTATTCCCCCACTTTTACACATCCTTTACAATTATGCAGTGCAGCATTGGTTCCACAAGAGCTATGCTGGTCTCTTCTCCACTATGAGAACTGACCATTTATTCCTACACTCTGTTCCCTAGTAAGAAATACTTCTGAAGTCTGAAAAGTCACCTAAAGATTTTTTCAGTTGTATCTACCTCGTCCACGTCAGTACACTCCTTCAGATCATTCTAATGTATCTGCAGTACAAAATAGTCTTGATTCTTCCCTCACTAATGCTTTTTCTCATATACATCAATCCCATTCTTTATTATAGCTCATTGCAATTTGATAATTGGCACAGAAGTACTCTGACTCTTTTTAAAAGGCTAGGGTTGTATTCACCAACTTCCATTCCCCTGCCATCAAAGGCTGATTTAACTGACAGATTAGGTACCATTTTTAGTAGTTTTATTAATATAGTTCAGCAATCTCATATCTCAGTTCCTGTAGCACTCTTGGGTGAACACCATCTGCTGCTAGAAACGCTTACTGTTCTACTTCACAATCTGCAAATCTGTAGCTGTAAATCACTGATTTTCTGCAATTGCACACGCAGCACCCAAACAAGAAGGCCATTCAGCAGCAAGCCAAACTTCTGTGCCTTTGAACTTTGAGACACTGCCCTTTCACAACGATCCAACTGATATAATTGAGCGCCATCATAGCTTGACAGCCCACAGAATGTTTCTGTCTTTTTGACATCATCCCCCCCAAAACAGGGAGAGATTCACCCATGGCACAAGACACGGGTCTTCAGAGTTCAAACAACATACGGCCGTGGATTAATGGCTATGAGCAAGTTGGGCAGGAGCTGAGGCCTGCACACCGTGTTTCACAGCCAAAGCGGCAGCACCCTGTCAGAATGGTTTCTAAGACAGGCAGCGTTATTCAGAGAACAAAATGACATCATTTGCCAAGATTGCCACGTTTATGAGTTCTTTGAGCTGTCACCAATATGAGTGCTCATCACGCAGCTGAAAAATGGAAAGTATGGAAACAAAATACTGTGGTCTCACACCACGGGCAGAAGCAGCCTGGCTCGTGGGATTTGCATCATAAAAGTGGCAGCTCCTTCCCATGCAGCATTTCCCATCTGATGGATTGTACCTTCTGTATGGGACAAGACCTAAGGAGCCTGAAAGCATTGGTACAGTAATCAATGGAGTCATATTTTTGTTTAGACTTAGCACTGATAATGTTGTTCGGAACTTGAAAGTCTTCAAATTCAGACCAACTATTTCATAAACTAACCCTCTTTTCATTAAAGCTCCAGAAAATATGAGTAGCCTTTAAACCACTGTCACTTAAGATACAGCCAGCAATAGCAAAATTGGAAACTGTGGGGAAAAAGCCCAAATCAGAAAAACCAGAAAACTGAAACTGACCTTCAGAGTTTGAAATAACCTCTCATTTCCAGATCTGCCTTCCAATTAGCACTCTGTACACAGCAAGCACATTACTTCCCCAAACACCCTCCTTCCTTCCCTTTTGGAAAGCAAAGAGGAAAAGAAATCAGCTGACCTTCTGAACAGTAGTAGTGAGATCCAAGCAGAGCTGAATGATTCTGTTCTTCATTGATGAAAAGTCAGAAATACCTGTAAATGGTGTCCTGCAACAAGAGAAAATTCCCCTTAGATTCAAAGGGCCAGTCTTCTCTCATCCTACCTTATCAGTGAAGAATAGCATGTGAGAGCAAGAGCTGTAACTCTGATGTCCACATGAGTGTAAGGACACAGTTTATAATATAAATATCCCTGACTGTATCGTCCCTCTCCATCCTTGTGCCAAAATTGATGAATGTCTTCCCTGTGGAAGAAGCCAGAAGAAACTGTCAATTTTCCAAACTGAACTTCTCTCAGCTTCATGCTCAAGTCAGATCACACTGACTGTGTTGTAAAAATTAGACTCTTGGTTTTGTCAGTGAGTAGATTTCTACCTTCCAAGTCTTTAGTTACTAAACTCAGACTGAAAAAAGAAATGCTCTGAGAGAAGAAAAATGGATTTTCACATTTTACAGTGAGAGGTGCAATGAGGCTCAATCTTAAAAAAGGATTATTATAGGTAGGGCAGCTTCAGAGTCTCAGCTGAGACCCTCCAGACTGCTGAAAGCCAGAAGAGGGGTTCATAAGCAACGCCAGCAGGTTTGGAAATGGACAAGCAAGCTATCCTTCTGACCATGAGTTTCAGAAGAAATTTAAGGCAAGCTGCCAGCAGCAGGGTGAGAGGAAAGGAACAGCTGAGAGGCACAAGCCGTCACTGCTTGGACACAGAATGGACTCCCTGCTGGAAAGAGGGGATATTGAAGGATAAAAGCTCTCCTTGCTGCCAGTCCCTGCACGGCTCTCCTCCTAACCTTCCTTCTCAGGGAAGTTGGCAAGGGGCTTGAGAATTCACGTTCATCTCTTATCACGGACAGCATCCCCGCCAGCACCCGACTGGCTCTGTTGCCTGTTTGCTTCCGCTGCAGCTGTCACAAAACAACTCTGGCTCTTGCCAGGAGAAAAAAGAATTAAAGGGGAAACCAGGAAAAAAAAAAACAAAACAAAAACCACCACACCAAAAACCAGGCAGAGGGAGAGTCTCTCCCGTGGCTCAGGTTTCAAATTGAAGAGCTAAGGCCATGATTTCAGCAGAAAATTCAAAATTCTTTTAGAAATGGACCCGCCAATGACAACTAATTTAGAAGGTGGGAAGGTGAGAAGAAGTCACATGTATGAGAAACCGACCTGAACAGGAAGACCTTCCACTTTTATAAATACCAGTTTGGATGCAATGTAAACAGTTTCACTGGTTTTCACCAGTGGAAGTGCAAGAGTAGATACAGTAGATTAAATTCATCTGCTAGAGGCCTTCCAGCAACACCAAAAAAAAGGGAGAGTGAGATCAAGATCTTTATACCCAAGCAACTAGAAATTGCCCTGCAAGGAGAAGCAATTCATTATAGCAGTAAATTAAAATACAAAGATTTTATTCTTACCTGTCCAACCACGCAAGCAAGGCTTTAGCAGCACCAATAAGCTCTACCACAGAAGTAAGGAATTCATTGGGGGGCTTCCGAGAGGTATTCCCATCATAATTTGAGCTTTTCCTACGGGTGCTGATGTAATTTTGCAGATTGTTGGACGACGCTCGCAACTTGAGAACCAGGTTCTTCATATTGTCTGTTTCAAGGCCATAGTTCTGTAAGGAATATTATAAAGCTTGATGAGTCTCCCTATTTAGTCCTGCTAGTTATTACACTACAAGTTACAAACTCGTATGGGATGAAAGTTCTTAGGGTTTGCCCATTTTTTTCCTGTTCTTTGGAAAAAGTGCCATCTGAGATTTGTTGTACACTACAGCCTCTATAGAATAATTTGTGGGTGCCAAACCCCCTCAGTGTCTGATATTAATGACATTTGAAGACACCTTTCAATCAGAATGAAGTCCCAATATCCTATAAGATGCCATTTACCTTTAAGTTGCAGTAACAGGATTGCATTGTTTTTCTTTTTGTTAGAGGAAAGCAAATACTGTGTTTTTTTCTTAAAATGTTTTCTATACTGTGGCACATAAACACTGAAGTAATATTTCATTCACAACTAAAGATAAATTTAATCTGGCAAGCAATAAAAAACATCAACAGGAAGCAAATGTAATTTCACAGTCAAAAGCTGAAATAAATATTTGGATCACAAGTTCTCAGTAACTGTGCTCCTTGATTAGAGCAGTGTAATTATTTGCAAGTTTGAGGGCTGCATTAACACTACACATAGTAATTAAAACCATTCTTAGATGTCTTATTTTTCATTCAACAGCATCTTTGTAAAAACTTTTGAAACCTAACGAACTTGTAGGTCCTGCCTGTACCTTCAGCTTTATAAATTCAAATACAATCAAACCACACTCCATAACATTAAACCCCAACTGTTTTAAGCAACACATTGATCACCTCATTCCAAGCATGTCAGAAATGCTATCTGTTGTGAAATGTATCTGTTCTGAAGGCAACTCAATTTATTAATCAAGATTTTCTTCTTCTTGCTGTCAATGAGCAAATGTGAGTTATATAGTAATACGTTGTTCAGCATCTTTGCTTTTGAGTTATCCCACCTTGCAAAACCTCTGTGGGTACCTTCTGAAAGTTAAGTTCCAGGCAACGCTTAGCTCTTTTAGAGTGAAAATTCCTACTTTTCTTAAAAAAAAAAACAACACAAAAAACCCCAACAACAAAAAACCTCCAAAACAAGAACAACCCACACCACACACAACAAAATCCACCAAAAACAAACTCCCCCACTCAAAAATACAAAAAAGCCCTGCCTTTCACTCTTCTCTTGCTCCTGCAGATTCTTGCTACCAACCTTCAAGTACCATAGTTTAGCCAGCTATACTATCTACTTTTTCTCCTTTCCAGCTCAAAAAAACTAGCAACTGAACTAAATCCTAATTCTATTCAATTTCTAGCCTCCAGGAGTTCCCAATGCCTCCACTCAGGATCACAGCATCACCCAGGCTGGAGCAGAGCTCAGGAACTCTCAGTCCAACCTCCCACTCACAGCAGGCTCAGCTGTGGGCTCAGACCAGCTTGTTCAGGGCTTTATCCAGAAACCACTCTGGTTTGTCTGTGTCTTTCCTGTAGGTTGAGGTGGAGGGCCTAAGTAGACTAATGAGTGTCGAGTAAAGGGCAATGACCAATTCCCACCCTCTCCTGGCCCTGCTGCCATTAATGCAGCTCAGGATGCTGCTGACTTCTTTGCTGCCAGGGCACACTGCTGGCTCTTGGCTCCATTCCCTCCATGGTCAAGCATCCATAAAACAGGCTGGCATATCTTAGATTAAGTCATTAACAAAAGATGAAACAGAACCTTTGCCCCAAAGAAATCCATCAGTGTAAGGAGAGGTTTCAGCTACTCAGCTACCATTAAAATACCTACCACCTCCCATGGATAAGATCCCAGTGGGTGTAAGTTACACAAGTACCTCCTCCCCTTGAGGGCTCTTGGCAAGGAAGTACCCTTAAAATGCAGCCAGGAGTAGGGGTTGAGAGGATACATCCAATTAAAAAAAAATGCCACTGTTGCAACAGCAAAGGATATCCTCAAATTTTCCAGGATCACAGAAAGGGAACGAGTTGGATTACTAAACAATGTTAAAGTACTTGCACACTGTCATGTGTGACCTTATCACCTTTTAACCAAAAAGCGATAAACAAACAAAAAAAACCACAAACAAACTAAAGGAACACACAACACCAAGATGCATTTCTTGCAGTTAGTTTACTCCTCCTCACAGGACATTGCATATTTGCAATGTGCTTTTGGAGGAATATTTTTTCACCAAGAGGTCTGAATGTGGGGCAAGTTCCTGTGACCACAAGTATCTGAAAGCATCCACATGCCAGAAAAGTCTCCCTTTAGCATGGGAATTACCAGAGGACATTGACACACACACACCCCTTCCATAAAGAGACAGAAAATGCAAAAGATTTTTTTATGTACAGTGTTGTAACCACCTAATAACTCTGGTCAGAACTTCAGAGAGCCTTCAAATATTTAAGTATCCCCAAGTTCTCCTTTCTGTCATTCAGGTGCAGAAAGTGTGCCCACCATTAGAAATGGTCCCAGCATTTAAGAGAACACACATTGATATATACCAGGTCAGATTTTGGCTTTGGCCCAAACACAGTCACATAATCCTTATCACACCTCTTTTGCCTTATTTATACAGTGGGTCAATCCAGTGTGACTCCTCCAGTTCAGCTAGTTTTTAAATAATTCTGTCAAGCAGTTCTCAGTTTTGAGGTGGACTTAACAACACAGGTTGTTACCTCTGGAGATATAGGAGCTCCAGCTTATGACTGCAATTGGCATCCTCAACAGACTATATCAAGAACACATCACAGCCAAGCTCTCCAGACACTGCACTAAGCTTTCCTACAACTTCCCCCAGAGACTGTATGGAGTGCACCTGAGGTACCTAAACCAACAGTTTGTCCTCTAGAAGTCCCCTGGCTATGCATTATGCCTATCCAGCACAACAAGGAGCACACAGCTCTTCAGTATTAGAAGAGCTGGATATTGGAATTGGAAGAGAATACAGGCAACTGTATTCTCCAACTACGGATCAGCCCTGAAGGATGAACTTCCCAGAACAAAGGGCCATCACAACCCAAACCACCTCTGTTCCAGGGTAAGCCAGTCTTCCTCACCTGTTCGCTCTAATACACAGAAAACACTATGCCCCTTCATCAGAACAGCAGTGTTCCCATCCAACTGACACTATAGAATCATAGAATCATCTAGGTTGGAAGGGACCTTCAAGATCATCTAGTCCA
>JAOXJM010000023.1:55367641-55382766 GCA_026413425.1 Tringa solitaria
GGGGGGGCAAGGAAAGGGGAAGACAGACAGGGCAAGGAACTGAGGACTGGACGGGGAGGGGGAACTGGAAGGTGACAGAGATCATTTTCCATTAGTTCAGGAACTTGAACAGATTCTCGGGATAGCTATAAAATGCCAAAGTTCACACGAGGAAATGGTAGGAGCACAAGCCACTTGAACAGAGGAAGAACTCCTAAGTACAAGACCTTCTTCTTCACATAGCACCACCATAGGGATCATTGCTCCCTGTCTCAAGAAAGCACAGACTTATTGTGAACATGTATTCACCTCTTCTCTGATGGATGACTCCAACAACTTGGCAGCACCTGGTGTCTCAGGGTAGCACCAAGGTTCAATTACAACCCTTAGCCAGTCAAAGGGCTCCTTGCACCTTGGCTAGCTGGCTAGGCAGGGCTGCTGAAATCTTTCTTGCCTCATCACTTTAAGAAAAACACACTCAAATGTTGTAAGAATCTGATCTTCCCACCTAAGAAAGTCACTCCTATTCTGGTCTCCCCTTCGGGATCTCTTTAGTTGCCACTTTCAGTCTCCAAAGACTCCTTGCACACACCAACTTCAATCCACCCTCCCAAGGTTTGAAAGAGCATCAGTTCTAGGAGAATCGTCGACATACCCCACGACACATGTCATTATACTATCATTAATATTCCACATCATTTTATAACTCTTATTGTGATAGCTTCCTCCCCTCATTTCCTCCATGCACATCCAGGACTCGAAGTAATTAAGAAAAAAAAAAAGGAGGGAATCAAGGCAGCAAAGAAACACTAATGAGAAAGGCGGATGAACAAGCACCTGAAAAGGCAAGTGAAAGTAAGGAAAATGGGTCTGCAAGGCAGCTGTGAAAAGCTGAAGCAGCTCAGTAGGACAGGTACAGGGCAAAAAGGAACAAATTGAAAAGTTCAAGGAGAAAGAAAATAAACACATAATTTTCTTTAATATAGTACGCAGTGGGATGGATGGTTGTTCCGCTCTAACACCACAGATGCCATTCTCCTATAATACTACAGACAAACACAGCCAGGGATTACTTTAACAAAGGAATTCAAGGTCCCTTAAAAGGATCATAAAAAATAAATCTACAGGAGTCAGCGGAAACTTAAGTAATAATTTGAGTCTAGGTAAGAACTGACTTTCTAGTATCCACATGTTTCTTCACTATCACAATTATTTTAGCATTTATTTTTCCATAAGTTTTCAAAACAAAAGTTTAGTTATCAGTTGGTGTGAGCCACTTAGAGGGGCCAGAACAGAGGCTAAAGGCCTTAGTTTGCCAAGAAAAAAATAAAAGCCTTCAAGATATCTTTGAATTGCTGTCTAGTGTAGAAAGGTGAAAAACCTTCCTCAATTTTTTAATCCAAAGGGTTTCACAACCACTCATAACACTGCCATCATTTGAAGTATCAATCACTGTCTAAACAAAACAAAAAAAAACAACCAAAAAAAACCCCACAAAAAACCCCAAACAAACCAGAACTGAAGAGCAAGAGCTGCTTATTATCAGCATTACAGAATGTCTCCTGCATAAACCAGCTTGTTTATAAAATAGGTTCTCCTCATCTAGTCAATTGTAAGCAACTCTTCCACATCTCTATTTAATCATCTGCATCCTAACGAGCCTGTTGTCTCACCAGGCATTCAGTCTAGCTTTGCTGAGGACCGGGATTGCCTAGAACAGCCAGAAGGTACAGAAGTTTCTTGTCTGTTCTCTTCTTCATACAGGGATGGAACCAGACAAATTGCTGGCCTCTGCCTGCCAGCAGAGATGCAAAGGGCAGCTCCCTCCCGAAGGTCGCAGCAGGACAGAGGGAAAGGGCAAAGTCTTCAACTTTGATAATGAGTGCTTTACTGTCCCCTCTGTAATCCCCTCTGATTGACAGCTGCACAGAAAGCCTTTTGCAACATGTTCCTATTTTCAGCATTCCCAACTAACATATTTCGCCTGGAAAAACAGACTACATACACATGCATTCACACTACCACAAAATAAATGCATTCATTCCATTCAAATCCACCCGTATATCCCTTAGCTTCTTTTTTAATGCAAAACTGAAAGCTTCACTTTGTAATAAAAGAACTGGTGGGTAAATTTGGGCTGTAAACCATCCTGACCAGAGGGGCTACGGAGACTGTGTTTAACCTTTAGTCGCTCCACATAGATGTGATCTCAGATTAGCCTTCCACTGTGCTATACTTTTTGCCGGTCCTCCCTACAAAGCCATTGATTGAGATCGTTACAGCAGTCCCCATTATCATGCTCCAGACTGTAAATCTGAGGATAACAATAAGCTTCAACACTTCACAGGGTAAGTCATGAAGTATGAGAGAGTCAAAATAGCTTAAGTCCAACAGTTTTGCAAAGCAAAACCTCTCTTTGGTCAGTGAGCATCACTTTGATTTGCCTCACAACATATTTTCAGGAAACTAAACAGACATTGGGCAAGGAAGTGTGGAGTCTTTACAGAAGAAAAGATTGTAGGGATGAGGAGGACACAATAAAGGCCTATAAAGCCAGAAGCGGCACAAAAAAACCCAGAAAGAGCACCGATTATACACTGTCTCTACCAATACAGGAATTAGGTAGAGCCAGTGAATCTAGCACGTAACAGGTCCAAACAAGCAATAAAAGTGTTATTCTCCCTTCAACAGTATGCAATGAATGATAAACATCCACATGGGTTCAGGGGAAGGTGAACAGGTTCAGGAAAGAAGAGGCAAAAAGTCTATATAGAGGGGGAAAAGGGCGGTGGGGGAGAGGTGAGAGGCTAAACACTGATACTGAATTGTGGTACCAATTTCAGCCAAAGATATAACCAAAGTTTTTAAAGAATGGTTAAAAAAAAGAAAACAAACACACAGCAAAAATAGACCCCAGTAAATCACACATCTGCTCTTGTGGGTTTTAATCCAGCTTAAGATACGAATAGTGTGTGGGAAACTGCAAGAGTGAATTCATTTAGAAATTGTACCTTCAGTTGACAATGAGTGAACTTGCATCAGGACTGCAAAAATATATTTGAGTGAATGGTAGCATACAACAAACTGAGATAAAAGCACTTGATAATAAATAAAAAGTTAATGTTACTCAATTCCATCAGCATTCCAGCTAAAACACAAAGTTGAGTTTTCTTTCTTTTTAATAGCTCTTTTTCAGGGAACTCATGAAAAAAAATGGGGCGGGGAAAGAAAAATCTGTTTCTACTATTTTCCATAGTGGGTTTCTTATTATGACATAGCTTTAAGGCAATTAAAGGCAAAATGAAAATGTAATGCTATAGAAATTGAAAAGTGAATTGTGCTGGCATGCCACATTTCTTAAAAAAAAAAAAAAAGGAAAAAATCAGGACACAGCATAATGAAATACAGGTTTAACGAGAAATAAATCTCTCTTTATAAAAAAGAGATACAAGCATGAAGACACAGGCCTATCACATTTTACTACACTGAAAAATAGATCACTATGCCACAACCACTGAGAGAGAAAAATTAAAGCCTTTTTTAATTTGTCAGGGCATTCCCTCTAGACGTAAAAAAAGCAGACTATACCAGGGGAAAAAAACCCAAAATCTATTTTATTATATTCCCACCAATTTGAAGGCAGGTGGGCCAGAAAACCCATGCAGTCATGCTTTTCACCAGCAGAGCTGGACTGGACATCTGTGCACAGCTGTGGGTCCCTGCTGCACGTACTAGGCCATAAACTAGTGGGGCTTTCCTGCCACCACACTTGCCAATGTCACCCACTTCCCTGAGAATGCAATTGACTCCATCTCTGAATATCACACAATTAAGTGTCATTTGGCTTCTAAGGTTGAAATTTTGACTCACTTGGAAGAAAGAGGGAAGAGATGAAAGACATTCTCGTTCAGGTCTTACCACTCAGCCCCAGGCAGCCAGACTCCGTAGTGCCACTCCAAATACTCATCTTGGGAAAATGGGTTTCCAAGAAGGAAAAATAGGAACCACAAACAAGGTCTCATATTCAAGACCTCAGACACCTAGCAGCACAGTATCTTGTTGCTAGCATTCCAGCTGTAACTCTTTGCTAATCCCAGCTACCACCAGAACAGGACTGCTGATCAGAGAAAGACAAAAGAAAACTGATGCACATCATTTTTTCCTGCTGAATTTGGTGTACATTTTCTGTCTTCACCAAGGATTAAGTTCCACGTGATGAAGTAGCTTCACAGAATACAACACTCTTGCTTTGGTTTTCTCTTTTAAGAATCAGCTACATCACTCACTGACCAGCTACACTTGGCAAAAGCAATCTTTCTGTGCTTTAACAGATTTTGTTTGGCAAACGAAATAAATGAGATGGAAGCAGAGCATATCCATATGTTCTCTGCTAGACCTGGCACTCTTAAGTTTCAACAAAACATGCAATGAAAGCCAACATTCAGCAAATGCATGCAAAACACATTAAAATAGAGAACACACCTGCCCTGGGCAGGCAAGCCCAAATAGCTTCCTATCCAATACCACAAGATGTCTTCAGGGACACTGCTGACAACATCCTCCCTGACTTCAGAGTAAAAACAATATCCTACTTGTGGCAAGATGCAGCTTTCATTCATCCGCTGGGTATACTGCAGCATGAGCAAGGCAACACAGACCAAATAAAATGGCAGTATATTGTAGCTGTAATGAGCCGTTTTTATTTAATCAATGTTTATTGCTCAAGTAGCACCTAAGAACTATTCTAAATCACAAACAAACAAAAAACCATCTCTTTGCCTAATATACTAATACGTGCAAAGGTGTGCCTATTTGTCTGTTGGTTGCACTTAAAACAACTGTAATTAAATGCATTTAGAATGGCTCTCCATTGACACAGACAGAAGCACCTCCAGCAAGCATAACCCAGATCTTGTTATTCTTTTTCATCCATTTTATCATTTACCATTTTATCTAGCAATCAGTATATCACCCCCAGAAAAATTATTTTAAACCCATGGAGTTTGGCACTGCATACTGTAGTAGTCTACTGCAATGGCAGAACAACTCACATTTAATTGTTACTTGATCTAATTCGAACTCTTCTGACAGCCATCACAACCAGTGAACATATGCTAGCATTTGACACAACCTAACAAAATCATTTTGCTGGTGAAGACATGACAGACAGTGTCAGCAAATATGGAGCTCTTAGCATGGTAAAAGAATCATCACTCAATGTGACTTTAAAGTCACGTGCATGCATTAGGGGAGAGGCAAGAAAGACAACTAAATGGCTGTGGTGACAGATAACACGCAACAGGATTTAAAAGGTCTAAAACCACTACCAGCTCCATCCTACACCCTAGAAAATTCTCTTCTTTTTGGTTGCTTGCAACAGGTGTCCATGACTAATCAAAAGGTGTTGCTTAAACAGGGCATGAACAGCAGTTCATTACTTCATTACACCAGCACAGAGGGGCTTCATTAATTCCACTCAAGCAATGAGTGTAGAACTGTTCCACATACATCAGAATAAATGAATGTGTCCTACAGACTATCACTGACATAAAGCATCATCACCGCATACTGTGTCAAAACTCTGACAATGAAACTTTCAAAGTTAAATGTGGGGATTCTGTTACACCCTGGTCTTGAAAAATCTCACTCCTCTTGGATGCTCAGAAGTTGTTTCCCAATGCACACGGGCGTAAAGAACCATTAAGTCTTTCTCCAGCAGGAAACCAAAGCAAATGGTAAAATGAAAAGTAAAAAGTGGAGAAACCCAGATGATTCCAGTATTCCTTTTTCTCACCCTACTAAGGTTTTTTCTTCATACTACATACTCCTTAACACATACTTGGCCAATACGTTTTAAATTATACTCAAACAGGAATTTGCAACTTCTGTAGTTGAGGTAGGTCTGAAAAGTTAATTGTTCGTCCCTTTGATGCAGTAACATCTTTGCCTATGCACAGTAGGGTTTCAGCAGGAATTAAAGCACAATAGTATATGTCCACTGAAAGCTGCATTTGAGAAGAATCTGCAGACAAGACCTTTGTCCCTCCCTCCATACAGTGCTAGGCTTTGTAGGGAATCAATGCACTCCACCATGTGTCTTTTCCTGTACAGAGCATATGGGCTGACAACCTCAGAAACAAGAGCATGGGTACACCACAGGCACACCACAACATTTGTCTCTTCTGCAGCTAGGTGGCAACAAAAACTGAGATAGGAGACTGGCTGCCATTTCATCTTCAGGCTGGTTCAACACCCCGACTCACTCTCTCAGTAAGGAGGCCAAACACAGGAGGACAACATGACCTCAGAACGTTTTCATTGGATCCCAGATGGCACAAAGAGATGCTCAGTTGGTTATTGCCAACTGGCTTTTATCCAAAAACTGAGGTAAAGCTCCCCCGCACCACCAGAGACAGATTTGTCCCAGCCACTTAACACCAACATCTTGGCAGGAGTAGACAAGCTGCATGGATGCCTCTGCCTCAACCACTGCAATAGGACCTTTATAAGCTCAACACCAGCAGCAGCTTCAGCTCGTACAATGGGCTGTAAATTGAGAAAAGATGTAGGAGGATACAAGCAGGTCTGCCATCTTTGCTGGGGGATTACTGCAGAGGATGAGGGCAGAAAGTTACAGAGGGATGGGGGATAAACAGCAGAAAGTGGCACAACTACACCCAGCAGAGCTCATCTGTTAGAGACCTGATTTGTATCTCATGAGACCCCCCTGCACCAGACTGGCTGCAGACCCCACTTACAGAGAGGTGTATTTCCTCACACCCATTACAGCTCCTAAGAGAAGCCTGAAGAACTCTTATTTCTGCTGCTACCAGATACAGATGTTTTCACTAAATCAATGCAACCACAGAGAAATACATTTCCCAGAATTTTCCAACTCACCCAACCACGTTGAATTTGTTGGGTGGTTTCTTTTTTCTACCACTATTCTAACACACACTTTTTACAGGAGAATTTTTACTCAAAATAAGCCTTTAAAACTCTTTACCATTTCACTTATGGAAGTATAGTGGCATGAGCCTAAAATAGTCTCAACACTGTGGAGTCATCCACAAGATTACGGGAATCAGGTTTTTTTAATATTTTTTTTCATGGAAACAATTTCATTACATTTTATTGTTCTAGTGAAAAACATACTGTAGCTTAATCCATAGCAGGAATATGGAATCATTTAAGTGCCCAGAGGCAAAAACTCTGAAAGCTATGGAAATAACTGAATTAAGACAGTCTGTAAATCATGTTGTATGGCTGAAGACCACCCCTCTAGCCTCATTCTTCCCATCATCCATCCCACACCTCTCTCCAACATGCCTGATTCCCTTCTTTCTCACCTGCACCATACTACCACCACCTTGCCAGAAAGCCTTCCTCATCCTACCCATAGCAAAAGTGGTGACAGCAAAACTACAGGTGATGAGGAGCCCCATTAGGTGCTCTCGCTGTGTCTGAGCATCTTCTGGGAGCGCATCAGAAAAACTCTGCAAATAGCGGGCTAGACAAGTGGTGTTTTGTGGACCAACATACACCATCCCCGAGACACCAGTTCACAGCCTGGCAGCAAATGACACCATGCAAAGTACAGGTTTGGAGAAATACACTGTGTAGGTGCCATATAGGAGGGACCAGAGAGATATCACAGGACAGTATTCGGCACCATGGATGAAATTAATATAAGAAGGTACTTTAATGACTAATGGGATGTTTAACAAGAGGCAGTGAATGCCACAAAACAGGACAGTGAGGAATAGGGTGTGGTGTGAGATAGAGGGTTGCACAGCAAGCATGTTAATACACAGTCCTACAAGGTGTAGTTGACCACTCTATTTGCTCCTCTAAATATTTGCAGCAGAGAGGGATGGGAGGAGAATATGGGATATAGTCGGAGAAGGTCTCTGCACTATCACTACTTGACATAACAATAAAGTCCCTCCTGCATGACACTGCTCTCACCATACCCCCAGATACAAAATATTCAAGACACACCAAGCGCATTTACTGCTTAAGTGTTCAAAACTGGCTGCACTGTGTCACATCACTGTCCCAGGCTGCTGGTCAGACTGGTCTTCTGGGACCCAGATGTTATTACCATCAATCATTTTGTATAATATTCCTTGAAGTGAAGCAACACTTAACATTTTACCAAGAGGTATGTCCTTTGGCAGGTTTCACACCATCCCTCGTATGTCCTTGCTCTAGTTTTCCAATAAGCAGACATATGAAGTAACACTTACCAAAAGGCAGCTCCCCATCACTGCACTTTCCTAGCTCACCTAATTTCATTTTTACTATAAAGTCATTCACAAGCAAATTTAAAAACAATTTTCCCAATAGCACCAGACACAGGAACACTCCTAGACAACTTAATGAGCCATTCCCCTTATAAAGTCTTGTAATTTCAATTATAATGTTAATGCATTCAGAGTAACACGCAGTTTACATCAGCACCATCACAAGCTGAAACTTCAAGGTGTCAAAAATTCAAAGCTATCTGAGCAAGGAAATGTTTCTGATTCACAAAGATTTAACCTCAGTAAAATACAGCCCCCTGTACTTCCACCTACATTATCTTTTTGCCTATTGACACTTCAAAGCAATGCTTCCTCAGTTCACTCTTCTCATGCATTTAATAATTCTCTTTGTCTACATGGCATCACTGATTTCTTATATATAGTCAGTTTTTCCTCATAATGAGTTTTTTCTATGCCACTATCTCTTAAAAAATAATAATAAAAGACTAACAATGTTACTTGCAAAGCTTGTTTTAGCAAAATATCTTTTTCTTTGTGTATTAAACTATTTGTCATAAGGGTTGACTTTCAAATAAAACAAATTAATCAATAATCAAGTTTTTTTAAAAATCATCTTCATTCCCATGCTTGTCTCTGTTAAGCACAAATTCAACAGCTGAAAGGACAGGAACTGGTAGAGAAAGGCAACCCTTACAATACGCAAAACCAGGCAGATACCTCCGAAAAAATGACAAGCGTCTCATGGAGAAAAGGTCTGTTAACCCAGTGGCTGATCCACCCTGTAAGGACTGTATTTCTCTCTCATCTCAAATACTTGCAATTTCAGTTACATCAAATTTCACTGCAGCCACATCTAGAGCTGTACAGTAACCAAGAGGGAGGATTCTCTGACTGTGATTTTAAATAAGGCTAAATAGTTGACATTTGTGAAAGTGATAAACTAACCACTTAACAGCCCGACTTCTAAGTGAATATTAAAAGTGGACAGTCTCCCCTTAAGGCTTTGAGTTCTGTATTTGCAAAACAGATGCACGAAGGGATGAAAATCCCATAATGGTTTGCATTCTTAATGTCTGACACAATTTAGTCCTTAGGTCCTTAGGGAGCAGACTACGTGTGTACGTGTGTGTATGTGGGAGATTGCATGCAATCTTTTACAATGAGGCCCTGATCCTGAACCTGTGACATTACTTTAAGCACCAAAAATAACCCACTGTTCTGCTGCTGTATTAAGAGCAGTGATCAAAATGTCACCTATTAACTTTTGCATCACCATGACAGCTTTGTGTTCCAGCAAACCCTGTTGCTCTTTTTACAAAATAAACAAACCCTTCAGATACTTCTTTTACACTTACGTTGGTGATTCTGAGCATACTGCAGTTTCCTGAAGGTAGACCCTGCTTTAGTTTCCCCAAGTACATAATCACAAGGATTTGGCTATTTAGTTGAACACTAACAACATGAGATACCTATTAACAATAAAATCATACAGACAAAACTCTTCCATGTAATGTCTCTAGCCTGGGTTATGAAGACACGTGAGAGAAACTGCATGAACAGGGGAGGGAAGAGGGCACTTATTCTTAACACAGTCGTTCATCAAAAACGATGAACCTGATCCAGAAGTCTCTGAAATAGGTGAAAAACAGGCTAGACATAAAAAGGTGCAAATAACGTCCTAAAAACAGTGACTGTAATAATTTTTAACCCATTTTTTAAATCCAGTATGGTCCCCCTATCAATTCCTGAGAGGACTCCTATTTGTTAGCTATGCGGTGATGGACTTGTAAGACCATGATTTATGGAAGCCTATTTGATCCCCGTTCATCTTTGTTCTTCACTTACAGGCGCTGTAGTAACCTCATTTACTCCCAAGTTAATCATTAAGTCTAACTGAAGATGGGGAACCGTGGGGGAAGGAAAGGGGGGCAGGGGGGAAGAAGGTTTCTTCTCTAAATTCAAAACTTAGTGGGTTTTATAAATTATTGAAATGGCAACAAAGAAACAGTGTCTTACACAGATACTCTCTCTTTATGCAGACTTGGCTTTACATCCCCAAATCAAGACTGCTACTGAGAAAATGGTATCACCCTGTGTGCTCTCTACCAAAACTTCCAGAAAACCCACCAACTCCAGCAGTGCCCTCTCCACAAGTACTGGAAATCCATAAGCAGAAAGCTGTGAAAAACCAACTTATTTCCAAACTATCACCACAGAGGCTACCAGGCACTTCTGCTTACCATTAGCAGGAGAAGGAGGGCTTCCCACCAAGGGCTAATGCAATTCATCAGAACATGTTCTGCTCTGTCACTTCTATAAGCATCCTCTTTACTGAGGAAAAAAGTCCAAAATCATCCAAAAACTGTTATAAAACAGGAGTTAGGAGACAGTGATGCTGCTCCTACCCAAGTAAGGCCAATGTGACAAAACACCACCTGGCAAAGAAGACCACATAACAGGAAAACACCAGGAATAAAGGGAAATACAGCCACAAGAAGAGAGATGAGGAAAAATTACTATTGAAAATTTCAATTTGAGAAATTCACCCAAAGGAAGGCTTTAAACAGTCACACTGCTTCAACTACAGTAAGCACACTTTTTTTTTTAACTTTATTTTCCTATCTTAGTGTTTATTTCAAATTGACAGAAGTAGCAGTATCTCAAAAGCAAGCAATCCACAAAAGAGTATTATTGGCATACAAGTCTCCAATTACTCTCTCTCATCCCGCTCACATGAAATGTCAGACATTTCTTTTACCTCCAAGGTTTTTTATTCTAATAGATATAAAACCATCAACAACCTCTTGGTCTTCAAACACTAAGCTTCAACTATTGCTTCCCTCTCTCACACACACACACTAATCCTGATGAAAGATGCTGGAATGAAAGGCATAGAAACAAAAGCCATACATTTATTTGCAGACTAGAGCTGACACCCTCTTCTCTTCCTGAAGGGAAAAGTGGCCAGGCCTAGGGAGCTTTGGGACAGAGGGGACCAGACAGACCCCCACCCAGCCGCACTCTCCATCTCTGTGCCAAAACAAACCTCCAGCAAGGGAAGTCTTTAGAGACAACTGCATAGCAAAACTCCCTGGCAAACTGGCAACCCAACCTAAAAAAACACCAATCCATTCCACTGAGACAACAATAAAAACTTCAGCCCACTTTATCCAGAGCTGGACTTCCATCAGTCCATACATCCCACCTCCAAGCCTCCGCCCATCTGATTTACTATTGCTAACAACTTCTTCACAACAGCATGGACAAATAATCTCCCAAAGGAATAAATGTAAGCAAGTATGAGCACAGAACTCAATCACATGTGATATTAATATTATCACAGTAATTACACATTGACTACAGGCACCACAAAAGCACTGCCCCCTTTGAAACATACTTCCTAAGGTAGCTGCCTCCACAGTTTATCAACTTTAACAGGCTAGACCCCCTCTGCGGGAAAACTAGGTGAATACCTTTCCAGCAAGAGCAAAAGGCCAATGCTGACCCTAAAAATAAATACTATCCTTCCACAGGTCAAGCTCAAAGTCATTTCACTTTCTGAAAGCAGTAACAGTACAGTCTACATCTTTGTATCTCGGGTGCACGAAGCCTAGGTGCTGGATAACTTTGTGGTTAATACGGCTCAACAACCCCCGGCCCTAGGGCCTTCATCTCAAACATGTAATTAACAGCTTGCCATTTTAAAAGTTTCAAGGTTTTTGTGGTTGAAGGAGTAGTTCATTAGTCACAAGAGCTCCTTTTCTTGAACTCTGGTAATTAACACTCTGATGCCTGTTCCCACAGTGGAAACAAGAGGTAACATTGCAAAACTGCCTACCTCTTGGCTCCCAAGCAGAAATGGGGCGATCCCTTTAATTGGGTTTGGCTGTCTTCTCGCACCACCATGTGGAACTGTTTTGGCTGATTGCAGCAAGGTCCATTACTCACATCTGCCTCTCCCTCGCGTATGCACCCTTGCGAATGCTGTGATTACTGTTCCACCCATGAGCGAGTCAGGGAGCAGTTTGCTGTAAGGCAGCAGCTGATGTAGCTGCCAGATAGCCAGCCTTTTAGATGACAACCTCCTACACTGTTACGAAACATTTATGACTAGCACCTTACAATCTCATGGTCACCAAGGAGGCTTAAGTACAGGCACATGAGAATCACTAGCCATCAGCACCTGCTAATCACATTAATATGTCATAGCAAGCTGAATGACATTAACAGAAAAATGCTGACAGTGCGTATCTCTTTCCATCATGGACAGATCCCCAGGAGTCACTATTGGATTCTCCTAGGAGACACTGTCATTACTTGGATACATACATTACTTCATGTTTAAAAATCCCCAAAACATTTACATCAGGAATTCTAGCTTCTTAAAAGTTATTGTTTGCAGTATTTTATATAGCACATCCTTTCCACGAGCCAGGACACACAAGGAGCCTCAAGACCAGAGAGCAAATATCCCAATCCCCTGTCTAAAGGGAGCTTGAAACAGGGAGAGGAACATAAGCTGAGGAATGACACCCCATCCCATTGGACAGGTGGCAATTTTACTGTGCTAGCCATCGCCCTTCACCTGCAAAGGGCTGGGAAGGTTGATGCCATCATAGCTGACAGCTTTGAGCTTTGCAGCAATATGAACAGGACCAGAAAGCTTAAAAGTGTTCAGGTACAGTAGCCATTGGGCTCCCAACAACAGGTGAAGGAGGATGTGCAGAGCAAAGTTAGGCAAAGCAGCCGGCATGTATTTGAAGCAATAAAGGCGGCAGCAGAGGAGGGAAGAAAAGACTGATAAGGTTGGCACACCTAGATAGGAAAAAAGAAGAAAGAAAAAAACCAAACAACTTTGCAGCAGCAAAACATGCTGATAACATCCCAGTGACAGGAGGGACCTGCCTTGAGGCACCCAATACAATAGGCATTTTGAAGTGTATCGGTGAAGCATCTCAGCTCTCTTTGAACAGACTATGTCAAAAACCAAGGTTTATTAACTGAGCAATCAATCACCAAATCTCTCAGCTTCCCCGTATTGTTATAATTGCTTCAAACATCTAAAGCAATTGCTTCAAACAATTAGCTGCCTGACACATTTTCATTATTCCACACCATCTTACAGCCTCATGGAATGATGATGCTACTTCCTAAAATAGCAAAGACCTCATCAGAGTTCAAGTGCAACACCCCAACTGTAAGAAAGCCAAAGGCATCTAACATCAACAGTGGTTGATTGAGGGCTCTGTCTGAATCATACACAAGTCCAAAATACCACCAACCTGACCAGGAGCCCCACCTTCCTCCTAGATGTAAGAGTGGAGGAGGGCAGGAAAGAGAGAGCCCTATATCTATCTCAGCCACACCATCTGTCATCCTCAGACACTGTTTTTTTGTGATTCTAAAGAGCATGAGCAGATATTCCACCCTCTTAGTAGGGTGATGACAAGATATTTCTGACCCTGTGCAGAATCCCAAACAAGTCTCCCTGATACTTTTAAGGCAGAGCAAAATACCATCAGATATTTTAGGGAAGCCAGACAACTTGTTTGATGGCCATTTGCTTCTTCCTCACAGCATTTCAGCTGAACTGGGGTTTGTCTGCTTTGGGGTGGTTTTTTTTTTGGCAAGATCATTACAGAATACAACTTTATTGGTGCAGCTTCCCGGGAGTGCATAATTCCTAGGTGCCAGAAGCATCTCTAGGGAGGGCCCTTGCATATATGACTAACAAAGCTGGCTAGAGGGATGCTGCAGGCAGAATGAAAATAGTTTAAGTCTTAATAGAAAACTAGTTTTCAAAAGTTAACAGATTTTTGAGAACACTCAATGACAGGGAGGAATACTAAAGAGCAAAATACATTTCAGTAAAGCCCCAAGAGATAATTAACTAAGTTTTCAACTATCATTTCAACACACTCATAATCCTTGGAAAATTGAGGATGATACTGTACAATAAAATTACGTGCATTATGCTCAATTATACATGAGTTTGAAACCACAGAGTCCATTCAGTATTCTGCAGCAACCAGGCCATGTTAATTTGAGCAAAACCTGTATGAGTACATACAAACTGACAATCTGGGAAACAAGTACTTCTGTGAATGACAGCTCAACAAAAGTGTCCAGGCATGCCCAGCACTGGGCTGACTCTACTGGGAGCTGGAATTCCTCTCCAAATACACTGCCCCAAGAAGCCAGTACTAATCTCACTACAGTAAAATCTGACATACAGTGTTGCTAGTGATACTATGGCCACATCCCACTTTCCAGTGACAATTTGATACACTAAAGACGCTCACTAGCTTGGAACCTAGGCACCGTGATGTGGTCTAAAATGACAAAATACTAAACAGCTTCCCAAAATATTCAAGACTAGCTACTTCACCAAAGGTTTGGTTCCAGCAACATCAATGGAAAACATCATTTTCCAACTGGTTTCCCACCATGTCTAGCACCACAACATAGGAGGGTTTCTGCTGTAAAAAGAATTCACAGTAGCCCCAGAAGGCTGCTCCAAGTGTTTCAAATTATACCACAAAGACCTAAAAATTATCAGCTACCTTGATTCAGTTCCCATTGTTATATGCTGCCTTTTCATGCAGCAATATGTGGTGCTGCTCATCTTTCTATGTAGATTTACAAGGTAGTTCACCGATTAAAGACACTGCACTGGAGCTAGACAAAGTAGAAAGGACAGAAGGGATCAGCTATTGTCACTCTCACATGCAATATTTTAAGCACTCTGTGTTAAAATATACCAAATTTTTCATCAGATGCTGAATAGTATGAGATAGGTCACAGACGACAGGAATAGAGGAAATGGCCTCAAGTTACTCCAGGGGAGGTTCAGGCTGGATATTAGGAAAAATTTTTTCA
>JAOXJM010000023.1:55395436-55411817 GCA_026413425.1 Tringa solitaria
CCCCCAACCTGTCCTGGTGCATGGGGTTATTCCTCCCCAGGTGCAGCACCCTACACTTACTTTTATTGAATTTCATCCAGTTCCTCTCTGCCCAGCTCTCCAGCCTGTCCAAGTCTCACTGTATGGCAGCTCAGCCCTCCATTGTGTCAACAACCCCTCCCAGTTTTGTATCGTCAGCCAACTTGCTGAGGTTACACTCCATCCTCTTGTCCAGGTCATAGATGAATATATTGAAGAGGACTGGACTGCAGCCTGCCTTCAACCATGGTTGGTCCCAGTACTGGTGGCACTTGGAGCTTTTATTTCTGAATCCTGCACTTAAAAGTGTCCTTGGGTGTGGAGGCTGTTTCACCACAATAGGTCACTTCTGTTTCGCCCCTCTCACTCGGGAGCTACGTTAAGCCATCAGCTGTACCTCAGGCTCACTTTCCTCAAAGGATGTCTGTCACTTGTGTCTTGGCCACCTCCTGACACCCCAGGGTGTCAGTCTCTACCCATAGGTTTAAGTTCTCACCTCCAAAACTGTGTGCCCACCATACCGACCTCCACCTTTCCTTGCTACTGAACGCGTAATTCAGCCTACAACCACTTTTCAAACCATTAGCAGCAAGGAGATGTGAGAAACCAGGTATTTTTATCACATGCATCACTTAGGGGATCTGGTTCAGCAGCAAATTCCAGCCCGAAGCCCTTTTGTAACATGCACGAAGGTCTCGCTGCTCCTCTTCCTCAGCAAGGAAGAGCAGAGTGAACTCTGCGGTGACAATAAGACTGTGAAATTTTAACTTGGCAGTATCAGAGAGCGGGTCAGCAGCTGGGATTTCAGCCTCTCCAGTATCCCACTGTTCCCATCGGCTCCCGTCTCTATCCATCTGTCATGTGCTGGAAATGTAGGCTCTTTGGGACGGGGGCTGTCAGTTCTGTGTGGGGCTGTGCAGCGCCCAGCTTTCCCACCACACCACAAACTGGTACACACTGCTGCAGACCCCTGCCCTGGGGACAAGAAGAAATACTTCACCAGTCCTCATTTGTGGAATTAGTAGTTTGAAAAAAAAAAATGGTCTTTTTGCATGTGCATGTAAAAACTAGTAATTTGTTGATTCTTTTTCTTTCTTACATGGTGGTTAAAGGTGTGGTTTTGTTCTTGATTATAAGGTAAATTCATTATAACGACTTTATTTATTTGATTTATTTGCTTTTTATTTTATGAGATATTAAGCCTGTCAATTAACTTCTCTGCCTATCACAAAGATTAAAATGCAGCTCACCACAGCTTTAATATTGGTGGGACAACCAAAAGTTTCTCAATTCCCCATTGAATCGTGTGTCATTCGCACTTAAAGGGCAACAAAACAGCAGCTCCCCCCCCTCACAGAGGCCTGAGTAAACAGATGGGCCTTGCTATGTGCCCCGCTAATGGCTTCACAAGGGTTAATGCGACAGTGCTTCTGTCTTAACTACACAGATGCTTCCCAAGGTCTCAGGCAGGAAAGCAAATGTCTCTCCCTGTTGGTGTTTGGAGCTTCATCTGCTGTCATCCTTCTCTGTCACACGGCTTGGCCTAGTCCTTGTGTCCGGTTTGAATAAGATGAGCACCATATTTTGTGAGTAAGGCGTGTGGATCTGCTCACTTGCTAGCAGATTGCCAATCTGATAAATCCATTATTCATCGTTAGTATTTTTTTTAATTTGCCAAATTACCAAATCTTTTTTTTTTATTTTTTTTTCTTTTTTTTTTTTTTTTTTAAGCAAAACGATATTGCAGTGACTCTCTGTTCTCTTATTACATTATGTCCCCCAACACCAACTGCTTTACAACCTGCTCTGGACAAATTAAAGGTGGCTGACCGAGGAAGGCAGCAGGTCTCCAGTTTCTCAAAGGGATTCGTAGCTGAGTCGCTTACCTGTGTGATTCTTTCCAAGCCCTGATTGCAACTGTTCTTTTGAGTTGATTTTTCTCATGATTGCATCATCTCAATCTCGTCTTTATTTGAGATGAGATTAACTGGTAGTCAATTGGCATGATGCAATTAGAAGTTCTGTTTGTAGAATAAGGTGCTTTTGTTCAAAAAATACTCATTGTCAAAAGAAATGGAAAAAAAAATAAAACAACCTAACTGTCTGATTTACAGTAACGCCAAACCAAAAAATAACCCTGTCCCTTTGCTTGTCTTCAGGTGCTCTGTGGGCTAGTTTATGAGTTTTGTGCCAGTATTGGGATAGATGTGAGTTCCCTTTCCCTGCTTGCAGCCTTGTGCAGGGTTCATTGCTGCGGCAAGGACCAGGCCATCAGCTCTCCAGAAGTGCACACTTTTTCATCTGTTCTAATTTTTCAGCGATAAAAGCCCTTTGCTTTGAGAAGGAGATCCAGACCAATTGTTTGCTGATTCCTCACTTTCTTTGTTTTCTTTCTTTTCATTTCCCCTTGCAGACCAGGTTTTCAAAGGTCCATCAGGTTAGTTTGCATGGGCAATCTGGCAACACACAGCTCGGTGTGGACCAGGATCATGGTTCCTCAGTCACGGATGCAGCCCCGTGCACTCCCCTATCCGCCCGCAGCAAAGACTCACAAAACAGTCATAAACTCACAGCCGCACCCCTGTCAAACTGGCAGAGGAAGCTACACAGCGTTTGTCACCTTCAGTTTCTATCCTGGCAGCTGCTCAGCAGAAGAGGTGATACTTTATAACAGAAAGTCTGCTGGGAAAACGTTATCCTTTTTTTTTTAAAAAAAACAAAAGCATATTTGAGTCCTTGGAAAGGCTTAGCATCATTTCAGGATCTGTGTTGGCTCTAGTCTGGTTTAACGCTGGATTTACCATTTTTTCTAAACGCAGTCTGATGACCCTGCCTCTTAGGCCACAGTTTTCAATACCAAATCTGTGTGTTCCTAGGTCACCAGCGTGGATCTGAGTCCTGCGTGACAAGTAGACAATCACACTTCTGACAAAGTAGCTGACGTGCCCAACAAGGCTTGCATTCAAATTTTAAGGTGGCATCAGGGGGGACAGACAATGGTTGATGTGGCACAAAACCCGACTGGTACAGCGAGAACACAACAAAACGCAGTGAGTAGTTTAGAGTTTGGTGCATTTGGCCCAGGTGGTGACTTTATTCTTTGGCTTAATATGGCAAAATATGACTTTGCTGACCGCAGCATCGCAGTCTGCCCGTTCCCAGGTTTGCTACTGGAGCTGTGCAGCGGGTCCCCTGGCGTAGTGAGGATTTGCACGGGCAGCAGCAGCTCCGCACAGCTGCAGAGCTCTCTGCCCGCGGGGATGCAGCTCCGAGTCCTAAGCCCCTTTCTCAAAGAGAGGTAACCCCTGTTACTCAGCTCCGGAGGGGTGAACAAACAAGCGTTTAGCCAAAGGTCATATACCAAGTTTAAAAAGTGTGTTTTCTGTTCAGGGCCACGAAAAGTTATTTTTCTTGCTGATTGGAATTTTTTAGAGTGATCAACATATTGCAACTTGTATCTTTGAATGGAAGAGTTGTTTATCCTGTTTGGCAAAGCGTTGTCTAAGAAGGTTTCGCTGTATTTCAGCACATCATTAGTGAAAGGCTTATAGTTTTATTTATTTAATACTCACAGTTGAAAGCTGTGAAAATTGACAAATTTAAAGTATTGTGAACACAAGCCAGTATATGGGTAGAAAACCCGGTTTGCCTCTATTGACAATCCACAGATGATCATTCCCTGACCTTTTCTGACTCAAAATGTTTCAGAGGAGTCCATCACTCCTACTGTCACTACAAAAAAATTAGGATTTCCTCGTAATTTTCCAAGCATTACCTTACTCACACACATAGTCCTCAGAAGTCAGTAGGACTTTGTGCATAATAGCAAGAGAATTTTACCCTACCGAACTAGAATTTAGAGCTTCCTGGTAAGGTCAGTGAGTATTTAAAGTTCATTTGGAAGTTGCAACAGGTAAATTAACTGAGTCAGAGTGAGTCAGGTTCAGAAGAGGGTTTGGTTATACCAGCATGTAATTAAAAAAATTCACACTAATGGGAAACTGTCGTTGCATAAGAATCAACATCCTACTTCTCACCTTGATACTGGAATTGTTAGTGATGGATGTCTTCTGTACACAACAGTGTGGGACATCTTGGTGTAACCTGTTGAGAGAAATAGGTCTGCCTAGTCCTTTTTTTTGAATACAATGTATTCAGAGAGAGTCTTTTTCGGCAGGAGGGGGTAAGGAGGACAGCCTGAGCCTCTGCCTGGCTTGAGTTCTTACTTTTGAAAAACAATGTCCTGGCCATGCCTTCCCTGTGCCCTAGAGAGAACCAACTGACCAAGGTGTACTGTCATTTCATCTAATACTCTCATGAATCTGGAGTGATTTTGATAAAGCAATTAAATTTTCAGCAAAACAAAATTACTCATTTCAGATCAGACCAACTATATAAAGAGTTTTGCCTTAAACGAAATACTGGTTGCCAAGAGAAGGAGACATCAGAAAGGTATGAATTCTGGCCCTAGTATTTGGCCCCATTCCTTTAGTGACCTGGATCAAATCATTTAATCTCTGTATTTCCATCTCTTCACTACTCAGTGGTTAATAATCCCACATTGGTGAAAAATACCCTATTTTTCTTTATCCAGTATATTCTTCTCTTTCTAAATAACAACTATCTATAGAAATAAAAATAATTTGCTAAATCCAGTTAATGGAAAGATTTCTAAGCCCTGTTTCTAGGTACAAAGGAATAAAAATTAAACTGTTAAAGAGGCAGATGGGAGGTGGCTTTAATGATTTTGCTAAATTCATTTAATTTTGTGTATATCTACAGTTGACCATAGTACAACATATTGAATAAGGAGGGCTATGATTATGGCTGGTTTATCAGTAACCAAAGTTAAGTTAGGAAGATGTACATATATCAGACTTCTTGTAGCTATTTTTTCCCCCATGGTAAGGTTCCTGCACTATTTATTTCTAAGGATAGATCTATATTGGATCCTATACTTGGATTGTCCCCATTTTCTTCCATTCAGCTTTAAAACAGCTTACACAAAGTTCCTAGTTAGGTGAAAGTTGCCACTGCCTGCTGCTGTAAGTGTATATATACGTCTACATATAAATAAATGTCTGTATATATGTACACCGGTGACACTGTGCTAAACTGAGCTAAGCAGTTAGAACAAAGGTCTTCTGAAGTTTTTACTCAAAGCAAAATCTGAACTTCATTGAGCTCCTGTTTTTTTCCTGCAAGAGTGCAGAAAAAAGACCTGAATTGCCATATATTTACATTTTTAATCCACTAGGCGTTTTTATTAAATGAGTCTCGAATTGCTGCACAGAAATCATTGCCTCCACTGCGTTTTGTGCTGAGGTAGCATGTTTTAGAAGAGGATCACAAACCTGTTTTGCAAAATATAAATTTATTATAAATATATTTTATAGTTAATAGAAATCCGATCATAAACTTTTTTTGGCCTACCTCAGGTCCCTTTACCTGGCTATGAAACTATCTGACTCTCAGGTAAACAGAGCACAAAAGTGACTTGTGTAAAATTACAAAACTCACCAATTTCAATGCTTAAAGAGAAACTTAAAGTCAGACAGCAGCATTTTTGTATACACGAATAGGGAGGTGATTTTACCTGGTCCTCATTTCCCTGCCCAAATGGCACACAAGAAGAAAGATTTGTCTTGAACGCACCCCGTCGCTCACTTTGTTAGGATACAGAAGAATTATGTTCCCAAATGGAAAACAACTGCTGGGAGTTTAACGCTAGCAAAAAGAAGGTTATGCTGGTAGAGCCGGGAAAGCACTTTGCAAAATTAGCAGGAGCAACGCCTGGCCCATCTGCTGCGGATGTTTGTCCAGCAGTGATTTATCAGGGGCACGCAGAGGCAGACTCAGACCCTGTCCTGCCTGACGCCTGGAGGGGCGGAGAGGGGGAGATGCAGCGTGATGCTGTACCCCCAGCAGGTGAAGATGCCCCGGCCCAGCTCAGCCCCCAGTGCAGGAGCAGAGGAGGAGGCAGGGGTACCATTCGGCTCCCTTCGAGCACCCCGCTGCTCCGGGCTGAGGAAGCATGGGGAGGCTCTGAGGGCAGGTGATGCAGAGGTCACTGGAGCAGACGGGATGTCCCCACCACCCCTGAAGCCACACACAGGTGGTGGAAACCTCCTCCTCCTGCAGAAGGGGTAGATGTGGCCCAAAGCAGGGAAGACCATCTTGTATATCAGAGATGGTGCCAGCACACCCCGTCCCACGTTTGTCTGGAAACCTGCTCAAAATAAGGTCTAAGAGATATGAATTTCCTGATGAAAAACTAGAGCTATCCATGCACAGAGCATGCTGATAGCCCTTTTTATATTGTATTTAAAGACCCTGATTCAAGAAGCCTCTGTTCTGCCTAAATCACGGTAACTCTTCCTCCTTATCTTACTTAAATCTTCAGACATCAGGAAACAAACAGCCAAAGGGAGTTGAAGCCAGGCTGCCTGAATCTGGGCTTCTGTGCCGGGGCAGCAGTGAAACAGTGAGATAGAAACAGGCTTTTTGAAAAGCTATATGGCCTTTGAAAGAAGACAGAATTTCTTCCTCTCTTTTGCAGTCTTCCTCACGCTACTTCTTTTTAAAGGATGTTAGATATGCAAGTATTTTAATTCAGCCATTTTCTTAATAGCCTAAACTTATCTGCAGACTATGAAATGTAAGAAAGGTGCATTTACGCTATCTGCTAGAGCTTTACTTGCAAATAGAAGTTGGGTTTTTTGTAAGGGGAAAAGAGTAATAGGAAATAAACAAATTATTTGAATATTTACTTAGCTTTAAAAAGAATACCTAAAATCTAAGCAGGTTTGAATTTTATGGGTTTTTTTAACTAGTTGTCATGTATTTAAACATTTTAAGTAGAATTGGCAGCAGTATCACAACTGGTTACTGCAGCCAAGAAAACCAACCCGATCAGGAATCAAAGATCTCATCAGCTTTAGCAATAGTATGTCTAGAAAGCTGGAAAGAAAGCTACTGTTGTAGTATCTTCTGTAGCATTCTCCAATCTTCAGATCTTAAAACATGCTGCAAACATTAATGAGCAGTCTCACAAAATACCTGTGGTCTTGTGGTTAAGACAGCCCCACTCAGTTTCAAAAGAAAGAAGTTCAAAGCCTTACTCTGTCACAGCCAGCTCATGCAAGGCTAAGACAGACTCTGATCCTGAAGTTCTTTAAATTTAGGCATGGGAGTAATTCTGTTAAATTCAGTGGGAAGAACGTGCTTAAATGTTTTCAGATAAAGGGTATTTAAGGTTATCTTTGGGTTCACAGTCCAAACAATCCTCCTGCAGCTGCTAACAGTCTCACCTCTGAATGTCCATTGGAGCACCTGAGGAACTTCCAAAAATAATTCCACGTGCTCCCCTGCAGAGGAAAGATCTGCGGCAGAGGGTCTGCTGGAAGGAGCAAAGCAGGGGGAGGAGGGAGAGCAATAATATCTTAAACCACGACTGATTAACTACTGCCGCAGATGTATTGGCACACATCTGCCCAGGCCCTTGGTCCAGTGTTGGCCAAGCTCTACAGAGCAATGACTATCCCTTGACCAAGGCCTTTTCTGGGTTCACGCACTAACTTTGTTGGCTTCTCTGCGGCACGTGGGGATCCTGAGTTAAAAGGCATATTCAGAGTAGGTCTGATCAAACCAGTTGGGTGAAAAGGCTCCATCCATCAGCTGGGTGAGCCACAGCCTCACCCAGGCTGTGGGGCATCTCAGTTCAGCTCCCCACTCTGCCCCACAGGATTTCGGTTTGCTTCCCAGAGCTTTCTCTAGCTATAAGTTTCACCTCCCCAGCCTAGCCCTAGCAGTGTTTCTAAGTGGACTAGCTCAGCAAGTTCTTTCAAAGCTTTTTAGATTTTGTGGATTAAGCCCTTTATGCGGCCAGCTCTCCTCACGTGTTGCCCGTGTAATCTCAGAAGAAAGCAAATACCTCGACTCCGTGGCACTTGCCCTCGCAGCAAGTGCTGTTGGTATTGGCAAAGTACCGCTATTGTAAAACACTGCTTGAAAATGAAATGGTAAATCACACTCAACAGTTTGCTTCGTATGTTACAGCTTTTTTATCACCATTGATGAGAAGTTTATACCTGTCATTTCTTCATCGAGGAGCAGCACTGAAATATTTCCTGTACATTCATCACAAGCTTTTTTCCTTTAATAAATTACTACATAATGTATAACGCTTCCTTAGACTGCATATTACTCTTGCTTCTGCAACGAGTTGACTCATTGGTTGTGTTGAGCCTGGGATGCAAAGTGGAGCCCTGGGGGAGAGGAGCTCAGAGGAATAGAGAGGAAAAAGGGGTCATTTTACCCTCTGAAAATCCAGCTTTGCAGAGCCCAAAGAGTAGGTCTGTCATTTGAATCAGTGACTGTTCGGGGAGCAATAAAAGTCACAAACAAATGCTGGTACCACAAGTGTTGGAAGAACTTATAAATCATATGAGAAAGGCTAAAACAATTATCTGACGTACAATAGTCCTTCTTGAAACATACTGATCTTCAAAAATAGATTTACAATTTCTCTTCTGGACAATAATTTTCATAGCAGAAGTCTGGCAAAAAACTTTGGAATTTACATTCAGTAAGTATTCTTGTCTCCAGTGCAAGGATAATTATTTTTCCTTTCCCCTGCTTCCAGGACTTGTCCCCCAAAATTTGGTAATTTAATTAGAAATTGTAATGACAGGCAGGGAGTTCACCAGACTGGAATTGCAAGTTTCTGCAAGAACCATGTCTACAGTGGTCTTTGAGTGTAAAAGAGCACTTTGGTCACCTCTTACTCAGTAAGAGCATCCTAAACATGAAACTAGAAGACTTGAGAAAGGTAAAAAAAAAATTGCAGGGCATATAAAGACTTGAACATAACAAAAACAAACAAAAAAAAATGGCATGGAAACAGCTTTAAAAAGGCAGATTCAGTGGACAGAAATTAGGCCAACACATCAAATATACATTGTTTACTGTTGATGCCTGAGGCCACAAAATTATTTGGAGTCTTTGGCTTTCTGTGTGTACAAGATGACGGCAGAAGCTAGACAATGGACTGATGTTTGTTCTTTCAAACCCAGCCACCAGATGAGTGGGGTTGTTGTTTTTAAATATTTAGTGTTTCGTTGGAAGGCTGGCACCTCTCACATGCTCCTTGAAAGAGAAACAGCACCGCAAGGATCCGGCGCAAGTTCAAAATCCTCATTCGGCCCTCAATTATCCCTCCCTCCCACACAGACAGAGCTGTATTTGCAACTTATTAGTTTGGGGCCTACTTTTCTCTATTGTGGTTTTGGTTTAGTTTATGGCACTATATATTTTTGGCATTTGTTCTTCGATTTTAAAGAGATTTTCATGCTCACGGGAGGACACAGAGACAAAAAGCTCTATCAGAGCAAGGCACAGAAAGGTAGGGTGTGCTGACCACATCAGCAGCAGTGGCCTTTGGATCAGAGTCATGGCAAACATGTTTTTCCTACGCAGCATTCCCAAAGCACGGCAAGCCTGCTATATACGGACAATTATTTGTAAGGACCTCTGCTTGTGTTTTCCCAAAACGACTTGCCTTTTCAAGAAAGCAGAGGGGAATTGGCCAGGCCACTGGGAGATGCTCGTTTTGATACTAAGTCCTGTGTCAGCATCTGAGAGTCAGTATTCAAAACAAGTCCAAGAGAAAGAGTGATCTCGCTGATGGTCAGCCTTGCTTGGTGGCTCTCCTCCCTCTCTGTAGTCAACAGGGAGAGATCACCAGAGGGCAAATGTGTTCGGATAGGAAAGGGAGTGGGATGAATTCTTCCTCCATCGATTTGTATGCAAAGTTCCTCTCAACCATTAGCAAGATTTGATCACTTAAGTCCTTCCAGTGATCTTGAAATACTTCTCTTTAATTTACAGCTTGATTTGGGTAATTTTCTGTGTGTTTCAAGGGAGAGCTAAGGAGGTTTTGCTCAAGTTCATTCAAAAAGAAAGAGAAACTGGGGTTCCTGTAAGATCTTGTGCTTTTTATTTTTCCCTCCATGGCTGCAGATGTAAAGCATGGGCAAATATCTCAAAGCTGAACACCTTCAGGTCCCATGGGACCAAAACGGATGCAATTTTAACCACAACTGAAGAAGAAGCTACAGGTTTTCAACACTAGAAATGGGAATGACATACTTCCATGCAGGACTCCCAGCAGATTTCTGGGGTGAATTCTGGCTCTGGAGGCCAGGAGCAGCTTCTCCACTCAATGACCCATAATGTGGTCAGGATTTTCCCTATAAAGGCCTACCATGAATGAGATTCTTCATTTACTGCCTATAGCAGGTTTGTATGGAGCCTGCCTCTCTTGGATCCCTGGCAACTTCTTCTGCAGTGTTTGTGTCAAAACACAAACCTCTCCGTGATGAAAAAGGTGGACACGCATCCTGCACATGAAAGCAATCAACAGAAACCTTTTTTCCTGAAAAAGCAGGGAAGAGCCAGGCAGCACTGTGCACCCTTTGTTTATGTTCTGAAAGGAGCCAAACTCAATGGAAAAATAAAATACATATCCCAAAGGCTTCCCGACTCCCTTTTCATTCAGTGTTACTGTACTGGAAAATTCTTTTATATAGAAATATTTTACTATCTTTTGGAAAAATTCTAGCTTTATTGTGATCAATTGCTGGGGTTTTATTGCACTGCTATATGTTTGGTAATTCAATCTGTAGTAAAGGCTGCTGGTACGTGTTTGAACAAAATAGGTTTAGAAATGGACTACTTGCCTGGTGCGGCTTGAGGCTCTTTCTGTCTTTGCATGCAATCATCTACTAATAGGCAGTTTCATGGTACTGTATATTTGGCCATTGTCACCATGTCCTCTCTTTACTGTCAGTTGAATCATGGATTTTTCCCACTGGTTTTCTTGTTTTGAAGACCTATGCTTTAAAAAAAAAAAAAAAAGGCAACTAAATGTGATCCAGACCAATGCAAGTTTGCCAATTTTGCCAAAGCTGCTGATTCAACAAGGTCTTTCAGCATTTGTAAACTTAGGGGCATGACTGATGGGGCTATTTTTGAAACAGTACCACTAGTCATATGTTTAAAGTTACACTTGTGTTTAAGTACTTTGTGGAATCAAACCTTAATGCTGAGGGCTAAGCTGAGATGACTCATTTAAGGGAAAAAATAATATATGCGAAAAAATATTCCCACTTCCTGGTAAGTTATTGAATAGCTGTTTTTATTAAAATTCCAAAGATGAAATTTTCTTAGTTGACTATACCATTGTAAGTCAGGAAGCACAAACCTCAGTAATATCATTAATATGTGATTTAAGAGGATTCAACCCCATAAGCAGCAATAAAAGCCAGTCAATGTAAATAAGAGATACTCTATCAGCTTCTTAAGAAAAAATTCTCTCATGCAAAACGTAGCTGATCAATGTATTTAGCTAACTTCAAGTGAAGAAACAGTTCTGAAAATATAGGTCCATGGGTTCAAGTAATGCAAAAGGCCAAGCAGAAAGCACTGGTGCCAGGTAGTTTGCCCCTAAATCCATAAATTATTTGAGCATAGGGTAGTCTTGGGTGTTAAGTGTTAAACATCCTGAAACCTTCATCAGCAGTTTGTCCATGGGCAGGCAAATTTTCCAGATGGTCTTTGGATGATCAATTATGTTGCTCCTAATTGCAAGTTCCTCCTCTATGTGTCTCCTTTCCTGCTGCTTCAATGTGAAGAAAGGTAAAGTCTTTAACCGTTAAGCAGCTGGCAAAACTTATCAACAAGTCTTAGCACTGCATTTGTGAATGTTTACAAAACTGGTGAGGCTCAAGTGGGCATTTTACTTTTCCTATTTGTTTTTCTACACAACATATCTCAGAAACAGAAAATGGTAGTGCATTCTCACCTCTTCCTGAGTCCATGTTTTTTTTCATGAATGTCATTTAGAAGAGGTAGGTCTTCCAAACATTGTAGCTGCAGGAACAAAAAGTGCAGATGAACAACAGCAAGAACAACAACAAAACAACAAAAAAAACCCAAAACAAAAAAGAAACCAACCCCAAAAGTTCCACGTTTAAGTAATACTGTCTTCCTCTGCCAAGTAAACCAGATTGTCTAATGGCTTCAGTTTGGGTATATTTTTTGCCAATCTCTGTAAAAACAATGTACAGAAATGCATTCATGGAACTAGAGGGATTTTGCATTTGTTTATCGATTTTTTATGGCAGCAGGATCATACAATTTTGTTTCATTTTTGTCATCATGAGTTATTTACTTTTTTTTTACCTTTTAAAATCATGCTTCAGAAGATTTGCTTCTAAGTGAAAGAATGAGGTCTTTAGGATATTTGGAACCTTTGAATGACTTCTTGTTGACTTATTTAACTGTTCGATTCAATAGAAACAAGAATAGGCTTCAGATGAATCTTCCCCTGGATAGGTACCACTGCATTTGATTTTCCCAGTCCCTTAAAATGTGCAGTGTTCTTGTGTTTCTATGGACAGTTTTGGGATATCACATGCATCATTTATAGCAACTTATGTGTAGACTCTCCTGAGTACACAGACCCTTGTTAAAATACTAAGAAAATGGTCTTATTATTAAATAAGTTAAAATACTAAGACCGATGGTCTTATCTGGATCTTTTTAAGTGAACTAAATGACATTGGGTGCTAATCTCAGATATCCCATGTTGGTCTTGTTCTTTGCCAAAGTCTGCTGCAACTTAGTCAAAGTTGTAAGTACTGACTGTGATATTTACTGTCTCGGTTGTGACATTGTGTACACCAGCATTTTTCGAATGCTGAAGTAAGGATATTTCATAGTAGTCTCTATTGACACAGAAGAATGTTCTGTACAGGAAATCAGTGAATGATGTCTCACTGACTTCAGTACAAATAAAATTAGATTCAGCATTTTGCACTTCAGAAGGTAGTTAAAGATAAAAAACAAGTTATTAAGAGTCTGTCATTTGAACTAAGTGGAGCCTCTTTTGGGAAATATACCTCTTTAGCTATCATTAGTTAATTATCTTTACAGATTTCCTACCAATTTATCTTCCCCATTTAACTCCTTGGTCTTTTGATAACTGGCTAATAGTTGATATTAAAAGATTTCAAATCTATTGAGATTTTTGTTTTATTTTGCAAGTGATGTATTGTTTTTGTGGTTTTGTTTGCTTAAAAGAGGAGGTGGCAATAATTACCTCAGTCTTCTTGGTGGCTTCAGCAGTGACTCAGAAGATCTTTTTTAGGAAGTTTATATAAATGACAGCATCTCTAACCAGACAGTTCATGTGCAGTCCTGACACATTCAGCTTATCCAGAAATCTGCAAAAGGGTTGATCTGTTTTAATTTGTCCAAATATCTGGCTATTTACACACTTGTAGGAAGGAAAAAGAATTAACTTGAGGCAGCAAAAGCATTCCAGAGAGTCAGTCAGGGCAAGCAATATATATTCCATCTGTACTCTGCTTTGAGGAGCTGGACGAACTTATTTTAATTTTTTTAAATATTTTCTCCATACATGTTAATAACCCTTTAAACTTGACTTACTCCTCTTCCTTCAATACGACTCACAATTCCTTAAGCGCTTTACTTTTGAAACCTCCAGCTTGGAAAGCTTTTATAAAAGCATAACAGCTCCTGACTTTTGTGGGCTGGCGTCATGTTTATTACTGGGAGGTATGTGCCAGTGGTGTGTGTACCTGGGCTGCTACAGACAATAGCCTAAGGTTAACCTATGCCTCAAGGAGCTTGTCTTCTAACCAGACCAAGATAACCACCAAATTTGTGGTGGAGAAATCACGTTTTCCTGAGGGTGGAGGTGTCCAAAGAAGGCGGGATTGTTTAGTTTTAGTTAGCAGTACCCTGGAGCTGGTACTGGCCTTGCAACTATCCTGTGTTTCAGAGAAGGAATTGAAGGCTCGAGGAGGTGGCACTGGCTGTGGGAGGCGATTCCGGGGACAGTGTGATAGAGGAATGGAGAAACTCTTGGGAAAGGAGCTGGCAGGCCCAAGACAGCAAAGAAGAGAGAAGCAAAGAACATAAATAAAACCACAGATACTGCAGAAGAAAGTAATAATACATAACAGGGTACCTGGGCAGTTAGCCTGCAATGCCTGCTTTTTGGCAACTTCAGCTTCCGTGTCTCCCAATAGCCACCCTTTGTCCCCCAGACCTCAAGGAATGGGAGAATGTAAAAGTCAGTCCCCAGAACGACCCCACTCTTGTATATAAGGAGTCAACAAGACAGCCGTTTGGATTACATCCCATATTCCTGGAAATGTGTGGAAAAAATAATTCTACACAGAAAGAAAGGAAAAGAATCAAAAGAACTTGTTTTTTGATAAAGCAGAAAATACAAACCAGATATTTGTTATGAGTTTTGGCCATTTGTCTATATTCAGTCCTTTCTCAAAGGTCATTTTGTCATACTGGGCTCAGCAATCCTGTGAAACAGAATTAACTCTGTCATTTGATGTAAGACAGAATGCGGTCCAAGTTTAAATAGAAAGATAATGGCTCTTATCCATTTTTTTTCTCCCAAAATGCTCCAGTAGTGTTGTCATAGATCAAAAACTGTGCCACCAAATAAATACATGGAATTCCTCATGCTAGTGGGAACCAAGCAGCCAAATTCTAATGCATCAAGTTGAGATGGACATCTGTATCACACGTCTATTAGCAGAGGAGAAAGAAGACTCACGTATATCACAGTGTTACATGTATTTTAGCAGAGGAGAAAGAGGACTGTTGTTCATCTGTTTTATCATGACATTACAAACATGAGGAGCATCTATGAACCCGATCATTTTAGCAACTTAATTTTTAATACCAAAAGATATCTAAATGACATTAACGGAAGTCTGGTTTCAGAAGGAGAGGAAAAAATATAATGTTGACCTTATCAGGAAAAGCTGAGCAGAAGGAATATTTTCCTTTTACTGAATTACATCATGATACTGTATTTTGATTTGTCCTTACTTAAACTTTAATCCGAGGAGTTCAAGGAAGTTCCCAAATAACTGAGTCTCAGAGAGTAGAGCAAGTGATAAACACGGACTGATTTGCACAGTCATCCAAAAATCAATAGCAGAAAAAGGCATAGAGTTCACATCTTCTGGCTTCAGCAATAGCCACGCTGCCGATTGAGTAGCGCTGTCGATATCACGCCTGGCTTAAGCATACAGGTTCATTTTAAGCATCTGAGCACCACTCAGGTGCTTGAATCAGAGAACATACCTAAGCACATTTCTGAATCAGGATCTAACTTTGCTCGGCAGGGAACCTGGTGAAGCTTGCACCCCATCTGACTTCTGCACCCATCCAGTCGGCAAACAAAAAAGCTTCAGGCTCCGGCTTGCCTCATCCAAATACAGCCATCACTGCAAGAGACCAAAGGAGAGACATCATCTTTATTTCATGAGAGCAGCCACCACCCGCTGAATATAGGTAAGATGGTTTAAATTAAGACATTGAATTGCAACTCAGCCCAACTGAAGCCTTATTTATTTGTGTGAGCAGGAGCAGCCCAGGCACGAGCACCCAGGCTGTGCAACAACTCAGCAGCAGAGAAGATAAGTTCAAGCAGAAAGGTGCAGTGGACAGCTGGAGGGGACATGGGGAGGAAACAGATTGATTCTGTGCAAGGCATCTCTCGGAGCCTCAAGTGAAGACAGGAAACTTGGAAACTAGTGATAATCTCAGTCCCAGTAGTGCCCAGCATAAGGTGCTCTATAGGTTTCATACAATTTAAAAATCAATAAAAGATGGAATAAATAGTATTCTAGATTTCTAGTATCCTATACAACTGTCTTGTTTTAAAATTCAGTCCAAACCTTCTACTTTTGTTCTGTTTTTATCAAAAATAATGTTTCAACAATGGTGTATGCAACGCAGTTATTTAAATCAAAGAGACTACTTGGCAGTGGGAGCTGTGAAGATCAGTTTCTTATGTCTCTGTATGATGCGTGATTTATTTCCTTCTGTAACAAAGTGCAGTGTCTGATCAGAGCGTTTCCAAATTGCCATCGTCTGTCCCCCACGTGGCATTTTCTAGTGGCTGGTCTTACAGTTGAGCTCATTTATAGAAACTGCCCTCAACAGGGGCACAAATTTTCCTCCACTGTGCCAAATAACTTCGCTGAGGCTTTACACCTTGACAAGAATCTTATGACATAAAAAAAAAGTTGCATTTTCAAAAGTTCTTAGTTGTCTTGGTCCATATTTTATTTCCAAACATCTGCCAAAAATCAGTTGGGTTTTTTTTTTAAGCAACATCTGGAGTAAATTCAAGCAACTGTCTGCTGCTATGACCTTACAACACCGCACTATAATACAAATAAAACACACTTTAAAATAAATGTCTCTGTGTTCTGTTAAGCGCTGCCTATTTACAAGAACA
>JAOXJM010000023.1:55419456-55431982 GCA_026413425.1 Tringa solitaria
CTCAGAGGTCCCTTCCAACCACCACAATTCTGTGATTCTGTGATTCTGTAATATTTTTAGGTAATTTAATGGCATCTGAATATATGCAGGACTCCAAAAGTCAGGCTTACTCTGCTAAGGAAAGGTATATATATTTACACTCTTTATAAATGTGCCTGACTCCTAGAAAAGTAACTTTTCACTCGGCTTCCCAAACATGAAGCGTAGCATATGGAATTAATGACACCACAAATGCAGTGATGTCCCATACCTGGTGCATATGAAGGTCCTTTTATGCATGTTACTTTGTGAATTGCCAATGCCAATTTGTGTGGGTTTTTAAAAAAAAAAAATCTATTGAGGACATACAAAACCACCCCAGCAACAGGGGTGGGGTGGTTTTTTTTGCTCAAACAGCTTCTGTACCCTTATGTTCTGCCAGGAAACTGCTTTTGGTGGGGACACTCACTGGTTTGGAGAAACTCGACCACAAAATGTGTATTGTTTTGAAAGGTTCGTATTTCTGTTGTTCCCATGCAGCTGGCCATGGCACACACTACTCATTAGGAAACATCTGTCCAGGGGTTTTCACAGTTGCAAGCATTTTAAAGCATAATAATGATTCTGAGAGTAGATAACTTTGAAGCAGTTATACGCAGGCAGGTTTTAATAACTAAACAGAAGTCACACGGAAAAGTCATGTCACAGGTGAGATGTCAACATGCTGATGTACAGGAAGACAGAGAGGAACATCCAGTCCAGCAATTGCTATGCAATCTATCCTTGTGCTTGAAGGCCAGAAAGGTGCTTCTGTGCAGCAAAGAGGTTCCACCTCTATTTTACAGAAAAGAAAAAAAAAAAGATAAGATCTTAGAAATGGCAAATAATTTGTAGCAAGATGTGTTTTCTAACATTGGCCTAGACTGTTTTGATCCAGAAAGGATATAGAAAGAACGGCAATTCTACAGTCCAATTCTTTTTGCATCAGGTATACAGCATTTACACAACCTGTGTGAATTTGAGTCAGTGAAATTTCACTTTTGGGTAGCAGTGTTTTGTTTGTACTAAACATCTGAATTTCCAAGACTGTATTTGAAGGGAGAACACATATTCCAGATTCTGACACAAAGAAACTAGCTTTTGGGACAAATGTTTCCTGGGGTCTAGACACAAGGATGCTAAACCCAAACAAATTGAATGGAAAAGCAATTCTTCTGTTTCAGTGTGGCACAAACAGCAGAGCAAAAACTCAGCTTCAGCTATCATCTGGTAGTCAGACATCGGAATCAGCCAACCAGTCAGCAGAGTCCCTGGTTTTTAACTGCACACTGGGTGTGTGAGACTTGCAACATTATCCCCTACTCCTCAACCCACAACCCCATTAAGGGAAGCAGAGTTCAGTTCGAAAAAGTGGTAAACATTTCCTTTAGATGCTCAGATTGTCTCTGGAGTCAGTGCAGTCCAAGGCATGCAACACTTCCAGGGCTGAGCCTTTAAATAAAAGCTTCCTCCAGCCTAACAAGTAGAACTTACGCATCCAATATTACTGTCATGAATGACACTTCCACCTGGAAGAAATCATCATAGAAGAGTTGTGTAATATTTAATAGAAATAATATCTCTATTATTATTTTATGTACCAAGGAAATCCAGCACAACCCATCTGTGTGACTTATGTTAGACATATACAGTAAACCTATCAGCTAATTAAATATGGCAAATTAAGAAAATATTAATTCTTCATCCTCAAAGTTTACATTTCTGTAGTATCTTCTATCACAGAATCAGACTGAGTTACAGCATCCTACTGCCTTCATCCCTATTATGTCTTTGAAGGTTTTTGAAGGTTTTCAATAGTCTCCATAAGAAATATCAAGTCATAGATCATTTAGCAAAGACAATCTGATGATGCAGTATTATTACTGCAAGGAGGACCAGTGAATCTGTTTATAGCAGGAGTGATACAGCTGCACAGCAGCAACTGCACAGGACAGGCACAAGCAGAGTCAGGGGAGGTACTGTATCCCTCTTGAACCTCTGATACAGACATGTCTGACTGCGTAGAGTGAGAATGGAAAATTTACTGCTATGGCCTATTTCACCATACTTCAAACTGAACCGTGTCTGCAGTAATAATCACATTACTAATCGTATGAATGTCAAAACAGAGTGATGAACAACTGGAGCAGTCAATAGAACAGGCTGTTGGGGTGCCATGAATGGCTCTGCCTCATGGTCTAATCTTGGTCATTTGGAGAAGTTTTGAATCTCAGAAGCAAATTGTCAAAGTGCAAGGATCTTGTTAAAGTACTTCAGCATTAACACTCAAAGGGAGAGAGGAACAATCCTTCAACCCAACCCAACCCAGAACAACCACACTGGCAAATCAATCACTGTGAAGCTTTTACCTCCTGCCACCCCTTTCCCAAATAAAATTTAGCAGGAGAACTGTGAGAACTCCAGGAAGGTGACAGGGCAGGTTGTGGGATACAGATGATTTTCAAAAGTAACCATCAAGGTCGTAATGTCTGCCCTACAAAGAGGTAGTTCTTACAGTAGCTGTAAAATGCTGAATATCTGCTTCCATGTTTTACTGATGCTGCCCCAGCCGCACAGGGGTGTACAGAAGATTCAGTCTTATTCTTTCTGCTAGTGTTGTCAACAATTTTAGCCCCAAAGAGGCTGTGGAGTTGCATTAAAATTTGAAGAACTCAAAAAAAGCTGGAGCAGCATCATAATTACCTGAAAGCTCATCAGCGTGAGGTGTTTCAGTTTGGATTCTTTCCCCACTGCGTCAGAGAGCTTGCAGGCAATCTCCCAAATGACACACCGTGGGCAAGTGTCGCACATCTCGAGGGGGGTTGCCATCTCTAAGCCACATAACGCTGCCGAGGAGGAGGACCTCTGCTACCCACACACCAACAGTTCTTGCACAGCCAGAAGTTTCCACGACTATATTTCATTGTTCTTTCTCTCCTCTCTGCAGAGTAATTTCTTAACATATTGGATTTTTTTGAAATACAAGTACCAGATAACAATAAAATATAGGTCAGGTAGACGCAATATTTAGACAGACCCTAAAACACCTTATTGTGCATTGGAAGACCATAGTGAGCACTAGCATTCTTTCTCATTTAGTAGAAAGGACACATAATTAATACCACTTAAGGGGAATGTATCTATTCATCCCCAAATGGTTCCAAAACAAACATAACACAATTGAAATGTAGATGCCTTGAGGTTGTAAGGCAGCATCAACGCATACCCAACAAAACAAGGGAAAAGGTGGGAAGGAACATAAGGCACTATTACAGTTTTTTTTCTCCTTAAAACTATTTTTTGGGTCTTTACATATAAACCAAATTTGATTTTAAACCCAAATCTTACCTGGAAGATTCCCAGCCATTACATCTTTCTCAGAAGTCTAAAAAGCCAAGTCGACAGTACCAGAGAAAATACAGACCAAATACATTATAGCCTAAAATTCAACCCACAAAAGTTTAGATAGATTAAAAAATTGTTCATACTTCTAAGGAGTTTCATCAGTGTACATCTCTGCTGTAGACATACAGTAGCACATACTGGTGTTTGCGCTGTGCAGTTGACCTCCTCGTAAACCCTGGAAAACTTTGACACCTGTTTGGCCCTGAGTGAATTCAGTTCAATGAGGACAATACAATATCCTGCCCCCTTCAAATGGACACATCTTATATCCCTGGTATTTGTTAAGAGTTCATGGGAAAAGAAGACTCTGGGGTATACAATGAATAATAACACACAATGAATAATAATATACAATGACTAAGACAAGATCATAAAGGGAACCTTATAATATGGTTATTTTAAAGATAATCCACCATCTGGTTTAAAGTATACAGCACTGCAAGTAAAGGAAAATGCATGTTCATTGTTTCTACATGGAATAGCTCAAACTGGTAAGCATCCAAAATTCAAGAGGAATTTATTTGTTGTAGGTAGAACACATAGCCAGCGAGTAAGGTTAATTATTTCCACCTATAATATACTTCTCATTCATTAACTCAAAAGAGAATATAAACTATTTTTGAAACAGAAATCAAAGTGTAAGCTTAGTTTGTACTCTTTACTATAACCATACGGCAATGCAATAACCTGTTGAACAAACGAAAGTAAAAACAACATTAATTTTTGTTTTATACATTTTCCCAACCTTGCTGACTATATTGTTCTTCAGTGTCTTTGCTGTCAGCTGTGATATTGCTCCAAGCCAAAAACAAACTCCTTCTGTCCCTTTGCTGGGATTTAATGTTTAGAAATAAATGTTCTTAATCCTTAAGGATTTGTAGAACAAGCTGTCATTTAATCCACTGTGATGCAACTTGCCCAGTATCTGAAGAAACTTCACCCATTTCTTTCTAGGTGAAACCAAAATGTGGTGAGTGTCACATGGGAATGGAATCACTGCTTATTTCTGCTACAAGACAATTCAGGCGTGGATGAACCCACCGTCTCTTGCTATTTTCTCCTATATACAACAAAAAGGACAGTGCCAGCCCAAGCAGGTTTGTCAGTAGCCAAACCCTGAACACAGACTTCTTTTTAAGACTTTTCCAGCAATTGTAAGGATCAAGCAACAGTTAGAATTGTGTATCCTTGCACAGATAAGCACTGGCTTTCACCAGAAGATCAGCAGAGGACACAGAAACAGAAGCCCAGTGTCCCAACACCCCGGCTCACACAGTGACACTGCACTGACACATCACCCATTGTATCTGCTGTGACTTCTCTGAAGCATTCTCATACAATTTCTACTGAAAAAAAATGTTATCTGTGTCACCACACAGGTTAAATTGATTTTTATATACCTCCTTATTACACAAATCTGTTTTGTTGGTGAAATTAAATGGATTGAGAAGCTGCCACATTTTATATATTTGTGGCACAGGGAGCTGGATGCTGTTCTCAGCTCTGTCACTTGACTTTGAGCAACTCACGTAGTCTCTGTCCCAGTTCTTGCAGACATTAAGTGATGACAATAACACTTACCTGTCTGACAAGAGGGTTGTGAAATGCTTTTCATTAATGTTTGTAAGAAGGTTTTAGAATTTCATACAGAAGCTCTACAGATCAATTTTCCAGGTCAATATTATTACAGCATCAGAGTCGTTCTCCTTTGCAGAACCTGTCAAATCAGCTGACAGGCAAAAAAAAAAACCAACCTCCACGTGTTTACAGTCATATTGGAGGGGTAAAAGAGAATGATACAAACAGTGAGGTTTTTGCCCTTGCCCTTTCAAATTATGATGCTACAACATTGCTTCTTGTCTCATTCACTGAGGGGGGAGCAAATGAAGCAGTAAGAAACAGTAAATTCCTCCCTTGGCTCTATGTGTGAGAACAACTGAGTGTCCTCTTGCTGTTCTGTAATAGCTGCTCACGCCAAGAACTCAGGAAGAGTCCTGGGAAATTCAGATTTAAAAAGTAACAATTGTTTCTGTGATATGCTCTTCTTTTCCCACTTTCAGACACTGGCTGAACTATATGTCCCTTCACGGGAGGAGCAGAGAGGTTCTAGTTATTGCCAGTACAACTTCCCTGTGTTGCTACTTGAGTTTGCTGCACAACAAACGTTTTCCGTGTTGAGAAGGTCACACGTTCTTCACGTGCTTCATCCACGGGCCAAGCCGAGTCTTTGGGTTCAGTGACCGCAGAGGGCTATAACCCTTAGGAAGCAATGAGACACTTCCAGATAAAAAAAGGGAGCAGCTTAACTTGAGGGTGCTGTGCTTGAGCCCAAGGTCTCTGCTCACCCCGCAGTTTGCTGTCCCACTCCCCATGTTCTGCTGCAGGGAACAGGCAAGAAAAAATGGGTCCGTTCACAGCCTGACGGTCCAGGCCTATTTCCTCAGCCTACCCAACATCCTTAGCTGAATGTAATTACTAGGATTTGTCTCTTTCTATATTAATTATTTTTTCTTGTCTTTCAACCCTGCAAGCATCACAGGACAATTAGAAGGATGAGCTGGGAAAATGCTATTAGAGACTTGTTCTTAAGTGCAATTTCCATCTGTCTCTCTCTTTTTTTTTTAAAAGGATTTATAAACCATGTCATCTGTCAATGATAATGAGGCAGTGGAAAAAGCCAGGAACTGAGATTCGGATGATCATGTTTTTTCTCATCAGAACGGCCAGCCATGGGGTGTGTCTGACACAGCAGTGCCCTTCAGCTCCCTGTGTTTCTGTTTGATTTGGCTGTTCACACGGCGAGTTTGTTGGAGATACCGTAAGCATGAACCCCATTTAACACAATAGGGTCTTCACTAACATCTTCAGGAAATACTGTATACAGTAATACATAGTAATTCTTTTGATAGCAATTCCCAAATCACACCTAAAGAAACAGATGACCCTCTATTGGATATGAGGGTGTATCACTTCAATTAGGATAATCTGAATTAATATACTTTTTGCTTTCCTTTTCCAGGGATCCAGTAAGGGAAAAAAAAAAAGGCTTATTAGATAGCTGGGGGTGTAGGAATAAAAGAAAATCCTTTCCTTCCATACAGAAATATAATATCAAGAATAGCACCCTTGAATCCTATCTTCCATCCTCTGTCACCGAAAGAGGTGTCACACAGGCCACTGTCGCCAGATGGGAAGTAAATTGGAGCCTCCCACAACTGACCCAATATCATGAAAATATGAAGAGGCTGCCTCGGTTTATTCACGTTCTGGCCCTCTAAGCTGTGTTAATTAAGAAAATCAGAGTCAATAAAATTGACTAAATTTTCAAAGGTGAAAAAAACAATAAATTGGCAATTTCACTGCACTCAATTCCCTTCACATCTCTCAGTGAAAGGACAGGACGTCGCTAGTGCCTATAACCAACACAACTACTTGTGCAAGTGCAGGCTTTATGGACTGTGCAAATAGAAACAAAGAACCTGCAATAGCCCAGATAAAGACGAATCACGGGATGAATCAGATTGGTGGCTGTGGGAATGGATTTCAGGGCTTTTATGAAGCTATGTGACCTGGCAGGAGCCCAGGTTGGGTGAGGGAGGAACTGAGATAGAGAAGATTTGATTGAGGAAGACACTAATGACAGTTCCAGTATTATATATGAAAGTGGGAGAGGTTGGAAATAGATTTTTAGAGTCATCGTCACAAAGGTGGCAGCTAAATCTATGGGAATAACTAAAGTAATCTCACTTATTCATTTATCTACCCACACACGTACACACCCTTGCTGACTTCCTAATTGACATTGTGGCCAGAGAAGAAACACTGAATTCAGAAAGAGGCTATTTGTGTTTTATTTCTGACCCAGCTGGACCCAAGAGGTGCCAGGAATCTTGCAAGAAAGGCTCCTTTCAAAGAGAAATTGAGCTGTATTTCAGGCAGTGTGAATTAGGGTTCCCTAAAACCTCCAGTCATTCAAAAAATACTTTTTTGCTTGCTAAGGCAGCACAGTAACTTAGCATGGTAATGTTCCAGACTACACTATCCTGTACTGTGATGTTTTAAAATACCAAAAAAAAAAAAAAAAAAAGGCAAGTTATTCCATGATGTCCCTCTGAATCATTTTTTTTTTCTCTTTGAATTTGCATTTTTCTCTGGGCATCTTTTTACGGTTAACCCTTTACAACAACACTTAACTTCTCCTCACCTCAGAAAGCCCCCTGACTCCACACTGTCCTCTCTCACTAATAACCATGGAGGGGCAGGAGGTGCCATGGCTGGCTCTGGGCTGGCTCCATGCTGGCCGGCCAGCCACTGTCCATGTCACCATTAGTCAACAGACACCTTTATGCTGCAGCCTTTTCCTCAGTGGAGACACCCTTCTGGGGTCTCGTTCCACTCTCCAGGCACTGATTTTCCTTAAATGTGCAGGAGCTTCATATCTCTAAGCTCTTTATGCCCTTTTCCAAAGTAGCTGAGATGGTTCAAAAGTTTTAGAAGGCCATTGGCAAATACAGCAATAAATGAAAAAAAAAAGGTAATATTTGTATTGAATTTGGAAGCCCTCAGTTTAAATTTCCCACCTGGTTCATGTCCTTAGTTTAAAAAGAATACATTAGCTTGTAGTTCTTAAGAAAAATAAAATTCAGTTACATGACGTTTTTACTGAAATGCAGTTCATGCTCTTCAGGTGTTCCAGGCAGCTCCACCGTAACACAGAGTCTATACCATGCCTTCAGGACACGGAGCCAAGCAGCTCTGCTCTTTGATTTCAACAGTAGTTTAACTGATATAGACTATTGTTTTTCCTGTGAGGTAGGCGTGCACATAAAATAAAAAAAATGGGCCATGCTGCGGTGGGTGCAGTCGTTGGTCCTTCTTGCCTAAGAATTTGCATTTGTCAATCTCTAGTGTGATTTGCTCTAGATGAAGTCAAGTTGTTCTCGGCCTTGCTAATGCCAGGTGTGTGATGATGTATGTGAACAAGAGAATACTCATTCCCTGCCCATCACTGATGAGTAATTTGGGATCCAAAAGGGTCAACTCAAGCATTTCATTCTCTCTAGGGTTGATAATGGCAATTGAATAAAATGGTGGGGTTTATTTTCATATCTTCTCAAGCACCGTATTTTATTTTAAAGATTTCCATATTTAGCCCTAGAGGATGATTGGAAGCATCTGATACAGCATCGTTATTGCCACTGGAGCAGGGAATGGCCGTCAGGCTATGAATAACGGAGCTGGCTGTCTAGCCGGCACGGGGCTGGGAGCACACTAGATTTTCATCTCTCTTGAACACTTCTGGTACCTTGTGCTAGGTTATTTTGTTTGTTCCTTTCTTGCATAATGAATGTAGCACTACCCCAGCACCAGTGCGTTTCCCAGGGGCTGGGTGTCCAGGAGTACCTTGGGGGCTCCCCATGGGGGGTAGCCAGGCAGGACCTGGCAGCCAGGACCCAACTCATTGCCCCAGCCAGGAGCAAGCATCTGGGGACATCAGGGAAGCCCCCAGCCCCAGACATCGGGCACCTCTCTGGGGACAGGGGTGGGCTGAGACCGTATGGGACAGCAGGTCCTGCGAGCAATTTGGTAGAATTAAACTGCAATATTTTTAACTATCTCAAATGCCTAAATGTATGAATTGTTTTCTATAGTATTATTTTGGATAGCACACCTCAAATATAGTGGTTAAAGAGGCACAGAAATACATTTTTCTGCAAGTTCACTATATTTGTCCATTTACAAATGCAATCTCCTGTAGCTTTCACTGTATAAAACCTCCAGCTTCTCACCACAGAGCCGGGCTTCCTTAGAGGTTTCTTTTCAAAGAAGCTCTTCGTGCTTGATTACCTGAAGTCCTTGCCGAACTTACAACACTCACTTTGTTACCACCATTCTCTCCAGAAGACTTTCCCAAATTTGCTCCTTGTTGAGGAGTAAAGGATCTAATTAAAAACAAGCTTTGGCAAATTATTCAGCCAGGCATTTTGACCAACAATAGTCACTATGTATTTGCATCTATATTAAGCAATCAAAATGTAGAGGGAATTACACATAGAGAAAAGTCTAAAATGTTTCTGCCTTGCTAATCTCTGCTATTGAGGGTAGAAAGAGAAAAAGTAAATTACTTTGCTAATTGTTCCTGACTTACAGGGTTAACGTAGCCTGCGCCAATATATTCTGATCCAAAGATACTATCCTTGTTCTTAGATGTACTGTGCAGCTGCTTTCATTAAAAATCTCAATATTTATGCTCTGGGAGGTGGCGAAGTGAAGTCTTGCTTAAGAGCAGCAATGTAAACAGCATTACACCTCCCTTCAGCAGGAACTGTTCACACACCTGTCTTTTTTGGAAGAGTTTCAGTTTGCTATTTTTATTTCCCTATGCTTGTGAACTCAGTAGGTTAAGGACTCTTTTTTTGTTTCCTTTTTGATACATGTGCCAGCTACACCTTTCCTCTAATCCTTACTTGATCTGAGGGTGGGCATATGTAATCAAAGGAGTGCTTGAGGACCTCGGGGTGTAATGAATATTTTTGTATGCCCAACCTACTTCCACTGTGCTAGCTGCTGTTATCTTAGGCAACTATTACCTCAGACTTGCCAAGTATTAGGTATGTGACATGACACATATTTTCCCACAATGTCTCGCTCTTCCCCACAAAACTTAATATCTCACTCAACCGTGGGAAATACTTCTTTGTGCACTGGCGCATGGAGGACAGCAGTGAATGTCATAAAACTGGCAATTCCCATTGCCTGGAGTCTCCACATTTCACCATAGCACAAGTATGTCTGACTCACTGCAGTTTGTATTGGATTTGCAGGTGTCCGTATGTGCTCCCCAGTATGTCTTTGTAGATGAAGGTACAGCACTAATTGTGGGGTGAGGCTGGTGGTCCATTCCACTCTCCCTGAGTGGGCACTTACCTCCATGGTAAACCAGGGAGTCACAAATTACAATAGATTTTATTTTAAAATGCGTTCAGCAACTGAGTTTCTCCTGGCAGCACAGTGAACTCCTGCCATCAGTGCAAAGGCAGGCTCTCTCCTTCTGGGGGACAGCTTGGAGCCACTCAATGGCTGAAAGCACTGAGTCTTCTCTGGCTTTTGGTGCTTCTCACCATCACTGCTGTTGGTGCAGTTCAAGTACAGGCAGGGACAAGGACAGTGCTAGTGCAATAATAATACACTTGAGTATTTTGTAAAGGTTGTGACATGTCTTTTGTAATATATTTTCTAGCTTCCATAAAGACAGCAGGGCATAAACGTGCTTCGCCATTAACATTGAGACAAAACATTAATAGGACAAAGAGTCCTGTGGCACATGGCTCGATCCCACCAATGTCACATCTGTTGACAGAAAGAACGGGGCATGTCAGTTCCCTGGAAATGGAAATATTTCCTCTGTGGTGTGATAGATGCTTGAAGACCAGGAGAACCTCTGTGCCTTAGAGCTGGAGCTGTAGGAAGGTGATTTCATTAGAGCCTCCCGGAGACAGCCCAACCGCTCTCCCTGCCCTGCAAATGCTTTTCTGCATCTTTGTTAGTTACTTAATCTTATGGTAAAGGATTATTGCAGTTAATATGCAGTAATCTCATTAATCTAAGTTTAAGAACACTACAGGATCTGCACTAGCTTCAATATATTGCAATGTTTGTAGTATGTCCTAAATTCTTCCCATACTGGTCAAATCCATATATTAGTGAGTGACGTAAGGCGGCTTTGGAGATCATCCCTATGACAGATGCACAGCCCTGCACAAAGAGAATAAGCAGTATCTCATTGCAGGGGACTGTTTTCTAGTCAGGTTGGATCAATATCTAAAATGCTCTAAATTCTGTCAATGAAAACATCATAGCGAAGCATAACCAGCCATGGATCATTGCAACACGGATATACTTACAACATACAATTCTGTAACTTAACAGGCGTGAAAGAACTGTTTTCAAGTGGTGGCCTGCCCATCTAGACAACATACAGGCAATATTTTAAGTCAAGCATGGGAAACCATCTGAACTTGGTCTATGTTACTGGTTTCAGTGCTACCACCACTGGAATATTAGCTGGTGTTATGGTGGGGAGCTTCCAGGGGGGGGAAAGCTGTTGCTAGCATAATCTTTAGTCTCAGAGTGAAGTTTAATTTGCTAGAAAAAATATTTCTCATAACCCTTGTAAGGCAATGACCAGCGGCTCTCAGATGATAGTTCTGACATACAATTATGGAAACCTAGTAAACCTAACCAGTTTTTTGGCAACTTTCTCACATAGAATAGCTATTTCCTGAAGGTTTATCTTCTGATTACTAGTGTACCTTATAAATAACCATAAAGAATTGCAATTGGTTTACCTCTGAAGTGACAAGGAAAAATATATATACATATAAGTATTGGCTTTAAATTATATTCCCACAAACCAGATTTCACTGGATTTTTTTTCTGTACAGAGAAATGAAATAAATTAAAAAAATTTAAAATAAAATAAAAAAAAAACCAGAAACTGAAATGTCACCAAGATGTTTGTCCCAGCAGTATCTGATAGGAACAGAATCTGAAATTGTCAAGCAGAAAAGTTTCATCAGAAACATCTGCTCTGATTAACTATTAGGAATATGATTGCATACATAATGTTTTGTTTACAGTTTATTTCAGAAATGTTTTTTGAAATCATTGACAGAGAAGTTTCCTGACCCAGGGAGGGAAGGAAACCTTTTTAAAACTGTTACTGTCTGCCATATAAATTAATATTAAATGATTAAGTACACCATTTAGCTATCAGCCCATAACCATAACAAATTTAATCCACTGCAGTCTGTAAAGGACATCTGTAAAGAATGGGGGAACGGCATCTTCCTCCAATTACCAATAACGGTTTCAGAGCATCCATCAATTCTGATAGAAAACTTCTGTACTGTACTGATTTGGGACAGCACATTATAGCAAAGTGAGAAATATTTAATATATAAAAAATATCTAATGCTTAAATATCTACAGAAACATCGACACACATGCACATTCGGGTCCAGAGAAGAGCAACAAGGCTGGTGAGGGGTCTGGAGCACAAGTCCTATGAGGAGAGGCTGAGGGAACTAGGGTTATTCAGCCT
>JAOXJM010000023.1:55432082-55446078 GCA_026413425.1 Tringa solitaria
AAGATGATCTTGAAGGTCCCTTCCAACCTAGAAGATTCTGTGATTCTGTGATTCTCTGTGATTCACATGCAAGAACACTGAGTACTTGTCATCACTAATAACCAGGAAGAATATTTGAAAAGACCATGATTTACTCCTACATGTCTCCTGCCTTATATCACATGAGCTTCTCTTGTCTAAGAACAGGACCCCTGCGTCAGAGTGGAATTGCATAGCAATGACTCATCCAAAGTGCTTAAATCACAACAGCTTTGCTACAGGTTTGTAGATGATGTTTGGACAATCAGGAATCCTAAATGATTGTGCAGGTGCTCAGAAGCAGGGAAGCACTGAGAGGAGGTTAGAGAGAAGTGGGGGTCAGTTTCTTCTCCCAAGTAACAAGTTGTAGGACAAGAGGAAATGGCCTCAAGTTGCACCAGGGAAGGTTTAGATTGGATATTAGGAAAAATTTTTACACTGAAAGGGTTACTAAGCATTGGAACAGGCTGCCCAGGGAAGTGGTTGAGTCATCATCCATGGTGGTATTTAAAAGATGGGTAGACATAGTGCTTAGAGATATGGTTTAGAGATGGTTTTTGTCAGTGTTAGGTTGACGGTTGGACTAGATGATCTGAAAAGTCCCCTCCAACCTAGGTAATTCTATGATTCTAAGCAAAAAGTGGAGATCAGGATATCTCAGCTCTTAAAGAAATGTATTCCTTTTATACTTTTAGATAGCAAGGCTGTTAACTTACCTGAATCTTAAATACATGCTGAGCTGCACAGGAAATCTGTCCTGATACGAAACTTGTGCACATCACAAGATACTGGGGAAGGGCGTCTTCTTTCTCTATCAGAAAGATAAACAGAATTTTGATCCTTTGAAGATATAGTGTTAGTTGATAGCATTTTTAAAAAATCCCTGTTCTAGGTTTTTGGGTTGTTTTTTTTTGAGGAGGAGTCATTAAGAATCAGTCTTTCCTGATCACCATATAGAGCAGCTTTAAATTCTGTGTTGTTTCTAGAAAAGCTATTTATTAGAAACTATAATATAAATAATGTTTACAGTTGTTATTTCTGTCATTATTTCCTTCTCATTTTTAAATCAACATAAAAATGAAACCCATACATAAAAATTATGGTTTTCCAGGATCAGTATTTTACATGTCACATTTCAGGTAAGAATTATTTTCTTCTCAGAAAAATTACATCACCTCATAAAAGATTTTAAATGCCAGCAGATTCCTGAGCAACAGCAAAAAAAAAAAAAAAAAGTAGTATTAGGAGGTATTTCTTTAGAACCAGAGGGCAAGCAAGAGCTAATATTCAAGTGTTACCTTAGGGCACAAATTTTAGTTACATTTTAGTAGGAAAGCAAGGAGTAAAAAATAGATTAAAACATTCTATTCCAACACCTACAAACTTCAGCTCCAAGAAGCTAATTACTTAAAGCCTTGCTTCAGAAACTGAAGCTGAAATAAGCCCATGGCCCTGCAACACCCTCCATTCCCCCATGCCCAAACACTGCTCTGAGGTTCCAATCAGGCACAGTAACCTTGGCATACAGCAATTGCTGTCCACAAGTCAATGTTCGTAATCTCTTTCACAGCCAAAAGTTATTATTTTGATGTTTGATTCTTTTAAACTTCTCTGTTCCCAGAGTATTACCATGTCCCCAGTAGGTCTTAATTGCCATTGAGGGTCAAGGACATTCTGAGCATCCCCTAACACTTCAATAAATTAGGGGTTTTCAGACTTTCAACAGATCAGAGATAGAATTATGACAAAAAAAATCATGATTCAAGCATTCCCAGTGTCACAACTTGAGAAGAATGCTAGCTGTGAATACCACAAAACCCAACTGTTTTTCAATAGTATGTAGACAGAATTAACAACAGTATAAGGAACACTAAAATGCCTGAGATACTCAAAAAAAGTTTTCATATACCCTGTGCCCAAAATTGAACAATGAGAAAAAAAATGGAAAGGAAGTAAATAAACTGCATTTATTAACTACTGGAATATTAAAAATACACTTGTTTTCATAACCTGGCATTAACGCTTGAAAACCAAAAGGGTAAGCAATGAAAATATACCAAGAACAATAAAAAAATAAAAAGAATGAAAAGGCAAATGTTAAAAAAAAATGAACCCTGCTTTTTCTTTTAATAACTGAAGTAAGGTTTATAATACGGGTGAGCCATTTCCTCCACAAATTTACAAGCCAAATATCCAAGGAAACTATGTAAAAGAAGGACAAAGATAACAGATCCCTAATAACAACTTATTTCTTTAACATGCAGCAATCATCTGTTAAATGTAAAACTAGTCTTGGCACACAAATATAGCATCACCAGTAATATGCTATATGCCTATAGTGTTTCTTTCTCAGTGACATGCGGTATCTCGGTTTAGCTGTTGGGTCCGTCTCTGCTTCCTTCACCCATCATGTCTGGTTATTATACTGAATAAACCGGGTAGAAAATACAAGTCTTACTGTTTCCTTTTATGAATTCCGAAATATTTCTAAAGTTTGGTCCTCCAGATTTCTGCCCCAAAGTTTCACAGGACCAGGTAGGGATTGCAAGAGGAACTTGATGAACCTTCCTTTCCTTCAGCTCAGGTCTGTTTATTTTAGGCCACAGCCTCTGACCTGCTTGCTTTGCAATGTGTGGAAGTTACAATCATCAAAGCGGTTTCAGCAACACCTGTGTGAGTTTCCAGACCTGATTTCTTCATGTGGAGGAAATGGTATGTTTTGCTGTAGTAACTGCATTTTTTGTACTATGATCAGTTCTATTTATGCAGTGATTAGGGTTGGCACCCTATCTTCCTAATCAAAGTGGGGACGTTTTTTATCAGTTCCTGTTCTTGCTAATGATGGGCAAAAGTGCGGCAGTCAAACACCCAGAATTAGAGGCTGTGCCCATCACTAATGTGATTGGCTTTTAGAGAAACCTTAAATAGAGAAGGGTGATTTTTATCATGTAAACGCCTGTAACTCCATGCTCCTTGGTGACTGTGATTCGGTACCGCTCTTCCTCTTCCAGCTGGCGTTGGTGCTGCAAGTGGAAATGCTCCTCATTGAGGATTTCCCAGGCTCAGCTGTGTATCAAACTTGCACAACCTTTGACAGATTTAAAGGACTGTACAAAGACACTCGTGTGGCTCCAAGGCATTTAAGTGGACATAAGTGGAAGGAGACTCAGTTTCAACAGGTGGTGTTGTTTACATGGTGGTTTTTACACCAAGATATGCTTTTCCAACTACTCTTAAAAGTAAGAAAGAGAAGAGAAGCATCCCCTTTTTTCTTACATAGCTGGGTTGAATAAGAAAAACATGTGCTGTTTTGCACGTACTGTGTTTGTCTCATCTCATTTTGTCTGTAATATCTTATTCTTGCTGAGCACCAGGAGCTAAAAAGCAATGAAACTGTTAATAGAAAGTGAGTAAGAAGGAAGGGGCAACGTGAGGGCTTGTGAAGAAAAGAGGTCTACTCCAGGCTTCCTCTTCTTAGGCATACAGCGTTAGTGCTCCTTCAGGCCAAGAGCTTCTTCACCACAAGGGGGTCAAGGTGGACTTTACACATTAAAAATGTTGGCTTGTCAAGGAGGAGAGATGAGCTGCCACTAACAGTGAGCAGAGAGGAGCTTTGGGCAGTCAGGCAGCGCAGCAGGTAGCAGGCTTCCCTACCAAACTGGGGCAAAGCCAGACCTACAAGCAGGTCAAGCTGAGCTATGGCTCTTTGCTGTTTAGGCCGCTTCTTTGGATGCTCCTTTGGCAAATAAACATGACTTTGTTTTGGAGAAGCTGTTTTCTGAGTCACTTTAATTAAGTGCTGTCACAACAGAGATAAAGGGTGTGTATGTGCCAAATCCAGTTAGGCCTGTCGAGTTAACCCTGCCAGTAAACAAGCGAGGTGAAGCCTTGAGATGTAATCTGAAAGTGGGAGCATGCACGATTCCCCCAAGAGGGACAAGGTAGCCAGACTCATGTGTCTCCCCAGGGGTGCATTAACAAGAGACAAAAATATGTCACCTTTCTGGATGACCACAACTGCACTAAGGAAAAGAGGAGAGACCCCTTGAAGTATTCTTTAGGCAGGAGAAGAAAATGTTTCCTCTTCTTAAAGGGTGGGAAGCTGAAGAGAAGGCTATACCTTCTCCTACCAGCTAGAAGAGGAAGGCATGGAGAGGTGTTTCTACTCATCTGTCACTCAGTTATTAAAATGACAATCCATTGTGATTACATCATGGATTACTGTCCTAGAAAAAGAAGCTTTTGCAGGTGTCAGCAACACAGGGAGCGTGAAGAGGAATCAGCGTGGTGTGAACCAACAGACTATGCAATGGGCAGGATTGGGTGGCACAAGAAGGAAGGAAGCGTCTGGCTGGCTCTACTGCTCTACCTTTTAGAATTTGCTGGGTTTGCCTTGAAATTAAAAAAAATAAATTCTTGCAAATATGAAGTCAAGACTAACTATTCCAGAGAGCTGATCACAGTTGTATGTACTAGGACAGGGACAAGTCATACTATTTCTCTCTTCATCTTATCCTGGGACCTTCCTCTGTCCCTTTAGTGACACACCTTTGGGTTTTCCCAGAACCCGAGAAGTCTATACAGGATGGATGGGCCATCAGAACCATCTGAAGTATATGTAGATTATTTCTTCCAGACAGCGGTACAAGAAGTACCAAGACCTTTGCCATATCCATGGTGATCAGTGACATGCATGAATGCTCGATATCTCTCCCAAGGAGGCTGATGTCCTCACTTCAACATTTTCATTTACAAAATGGAGGCTCATTGTTTTCAGCCAGCTCTGTGTCTCAAATTCCGTGAGGGCATCACTGCTTAATTCCATGGAAAAGTTTGTCCCCTCATCTGGGACATAAACTGCATGAAGCTTGTAATTTGTGTAGGCAATACTGAATTTTGCAACCCCAGGTGGGAGGGACCAAAACTACTTTTATGGGAAGAGAGAGAAGAGGGTTAGTGAAAGACACAGAAAACAGAGAAACTAGAAGGAAACTAAAAAAAGAAAATTAGAGGAGAACCTCAGAAAGCCAGCATTGGTGTTCCTGCTGTCACAGAAGGTTTGGAGGGGCTAGAGCGGGGCCAGCTCTTTTGGCATTATTGTTTCTCTAGACCCCCTGATGTTTTGCCTGGACAGTGGCAGTGCCAGCCTGGCATCCAGGGCTCTGTGCCAGGCACGGTGCCCCAGCAGCCTGCAAGTGCAGCTGCCTCATTTGCCTTTGCCTCAAACCAGTCTGATCCCCTTTTACCCCAGCACCTGCCAGCATGCTCCTTGCTGCTGACTGTTTTTTTTAAGGAAAATGTGATTCTCCCATAATAACTAGATATCAGAAGCTGGGGCTTTTAGAAGGAACTGATAGCATGACATTTACAACAAAGCCTAGTGGGCGGGCAATTTCACTTAAACCGTAGACTTAATCCTGTGCAGATGGTTCCCAGTGGGCCCAACAAGAGTTTTTCTTTGATCCAGCTTTTGGGAAGGGTTAAAACTTTTTGTTTGCAAAATGACATTAATTATAAATGTTGGTTATTGCTGCTAATTGTCACTGAGCTGCCGTATGTAACTATATCCAAACATCAGTCTCTAATTGTCCAACCCCATGCTTCTGCAAATTTGCGTTGTTTTGTTAATTGAGCTTTGTCTTTATTTGGCTGAAACTTGTTGTGACTGGAACTGTTACTCTGTGGTTGTACAGAAGCCAAAATATGGAGGCTTGATTCCAGCTGGGAACTATAATTGATATTATTATCTACAATGCAAATAATTATAACTCAGTGTACTTCCTCTTCAGTAGGTTTTTCTTGGCAGGACGATTTGACCCTTACTGTTGAATTATTCATTTTCTCCCCACTTAAAATATATGGCCCATTTCTTTATTCCACTAACACGGCGGTCTATTTAAGAACTTACCCAAATAAGGCCCAGTTCATGTACATTTTGAACCTGTATAAAGCTCCTCTCCTCCTCATCGGGACCTGCATAATATCAAAAAATGACTCTCTGTCAAATTCTGTAAACAGATAGCAAACAAGGTATTAACGAATCAGTTAATTATATGAAGATTGCAAATTGGGTATAATTTGCCAGTGAGCCTTCTGTAATCTGGATGCAAACAAACTGTAAGCGAAGTACAAACAAGTAATAAACCTACTTGCTAGGTCTAAACAAGCTTGAGGTGAACAGACTACAAATTAGGCAAAAAAGAGGAACACACACTGGTTGCAGGCTGAGTACCAGCAGTAAGACGATGTGCTCGCCTACGCCTTTGCCAGAGCATTTGCCTCAGCAGTTTTCCACCACCACCAGCAGAGTTCAGAAACTGGGTTGCAGATTGCTCCTTCGGGGTGAGTTTCATTCTTCCCGGTACAGAGAGACAGCGTCGCCGCTTTCACAGAGACAGGCTCTCTGTCTTTGGGAAGGGAAACGTTCTCATGAAAAATGGCAATTGACAGCGCGACAAAACTTTCTGCTCTAAGCAACACTGGCTTCATCAGAACCAGTAAAATTTGCTGAAAACCAGGTTTTTCTATTAACTGCTATTTTCTTCTCAGGAAGTGTCACTGGGTAGTAGCTGGTCTCTCCACAGGGGAGGAGGTGACCTCCATACAACGTTGCAAATGCCTGTAAAATGGATTTTCTGCTTCCAGGGGCTGAGTTTTATCTGTAGGAATCGGTCTGAACACATTACTGAAGGGCACTTTCCTGCAATTTTATTTCCAGTGAAACAGAGATTAACTTCTATAACGTGAACAGGGAGAGATGGTAGATTTGCCTTCCATGGAACCATTCAAGGTCAGGTTTGCAAAACCTGATCTAGTTAGATGTCCCTGCTCATTGCAGGGGAGGTTGGACTAGAGGACCCTTAAAGGTCCTTTCCAACCCAAACTATTCTATGATTCTATGCTCTTAGCTTGCCTATAGACAGACTGGGGAAGGAGAAGAAGGGCTCCTGTTCCACGTCATGAGAAATATTTTGCTGGCTCTTTTTGATTCCAGTTGTTAAATCATATAGCTAAACTACATTTATTTTATAGCACATATTATATTACATTATATGACATTATATTACATTCATATATCAACAGCTAAAATGTATCTCTAACTCTTTACAAGGAAGTCACCACTCTTTTAGCCATAGGGATATTACATGATTGAAAATTAATTGGGCTGCCACATTAATGAAAGCAGGAAACACTCAGGGAGATGGTGTCCTCCAGTCCTGCAGCTGAGTGAGCATGTGGAGAGCAACCAGAAGGTGTCCCTAACATCAGCCCAAAGCAAAGGCTAAAGTAAAATTTGGCAGAGTATCCTCAGTCCTCTCCGCACTGTAAGTCCCTCACATTCCAAAAAGCTCAGTCCCAATTCTCCTGTCTGACAGAGTCTGTCTCCAGCTTCTAATTGTCCCAAAGTGCCCACAAGATCAAATATCCCCATGGCTCTTTCTTCAGATCCACTGAGTATTTCCCAAGCTGAATATCCAGCCTCCCACACCTTTTTCTCAGTGTTCCTCCCATACACAGCCTTGCCATTCCCCAAAACTCTTTGCTCCTCTTAACTCCCTTCTTCAGCCCACCCAACCCTAAGCTGACTATGGACCTCACACTGGGGACTATGGTCCCGTCTCCTTGCTGCCCTAATGCCCTCCAACTTGTCAGCTCCCCAAATCCTGCTTTCAGTTCTTTTTCTCTGACCTGCTGTCCTCAAACCTGCCTCAAAGCACTTCCCATCCACAACTCCTTCTCCCCCCACAACCTGGGACCTTCCTATTTCTCTTAAACCCTAGGTTCCTCTGTCCTGATGTAAGGCTCCCAGGCTTCTTTTCTTCTTATACTAAGATATCTTTGCCCTCAAAAGCCTTCTTCTGTGATGGTTAACAGGAGATAAATGCAAGGCAAGAAAGGGAAAAGCTCTGGGGACTTTCCTCCCTCTGCTTTTTCATTCATTACAGCAGTGCCTTTCTTGAGCCCCTTTGCTTTCACAGGAGAGCCCAAAGAAGGAATGCTCAAGTTACCCATTTGTGGCTGACCTTGAGGCTTCCATCTGCAGGTTTTCCTCTTTTCTTGGCCAGAAGGGTTTTCCTCATTCCTTTTTCTTCCTTAACTGACCTGACCTGCTCTGCCAAGTGATAGATGTTTGTGATCAATGAAAGTTGAGGCCCCTGACAACAGCACACCCAGAATGTATTCCTGAGAGCTTTGCTAAGACAAAGATGTTGCTGACATTACTGAGCTGTTGGTAAACATCACCTATGCATACTGCAAATTTTTCATGAAGCTAGAGCTTTTACAGTCATAACTACAAAGAAAGAGAGGCAATTAACTTTGCAGAGTGCTTTTAGTGCCACATGCTATGCCAAACATATGCACACCCAGTTAGGTTTTAAGTCTTATTGGATCATTAAGCCCAGCTACTAGTGCATCTAGTGCCACTGGTTATGCAATAGAAAGCAATTGTTATTGTTGTTAGAATATTTCTCCTGCAAAGACACCAGCTGGACCTCTTTCTCTGTGGCAGTGTGAGTGCAGATCAGGCTTGCAGCAGGGGCAGAAACCAACAGGAAAGCATTTCAGCAGTTTACAGGCAAAACCAAGGTTCAGAACCTTTTCATGGACAGCACTGAGAAAGTGAAGAAAAGAGCATCCTCCATTTTTGTATCTAAATTCTGCCACATGAAATCCCTTAGCTCTCCCACAGATCCACCATCATTGCTGTCAATCTTTAATTAATCTTTTAAAATTAATCATTTCCATGATTAATGAGGGGATGATGCTACTGAAAAATGCACCTGAAACTTGGAGGATGTTTCAAAGCAGGTTTTCAAACTTTACTAGAGCCATTGATTAGGAAGAAACAGTCCAAAGACAAAGCAACTTAGAGAAACCCAACACGTATATCCATTGGGAATGTTAGTCTCCATCTCAGCCTCATTTCATCTTACTCTTGAATAAATGTTTTGAGAATGGGGAAAAGTCATTAAAAGTTTAGGAGTGGTTTGAGATATCACAACACTGACAGAAGGACTGAACTCTCTTGAATACAAGTGCCATGCTTCTCTCATAGTAATCTCACTCAATCTATGTTTGAGCACCATTGGACTGTGAAGACTTCATACCCTTCATGCCCACAGCAATTTGCATTAACAACCTAAGAATACGTTTCATCCTAATTGTATATAGACACTAAATAAAGATGCACAAGGGAAGCACTTCAAGTAAATTGAAAAATAGTGTGGGGTGAGGGCAGCCTAACCCCCAGGAATGAGAAGCACTTTCTTTTACAAGGGTTTTAGCTGGAAAGGCAGAAGCAGAGCACGTTGTTCCTCTACTAATCATTTCGGCTCTAGTCTTTCAACCTTGACCACAGAAGAAAGGGCAATGAGACAAAAATCAAGCTAATCTATTTCTCCATTGGTAAATGACTTACTTGTTAATGTAATAATGGAAATATCTGAGATTGTTTAGAAATCTCCAGCACTACAGATTAGAGTTTTTAAAATACAGATTCCATTTTCTAAAAGCAGCATAGTTTTGTGGCATTCGGCCAACATTTTCAAGATTAGGTGCCTGATGGGAAGTACTGAAAACCAGAGGCCTGTTCTTCAGAGTTGCTGATTGTCACACAAATCTCACTTATGTCTGTAGTTCGCTGTGCCTCTTGCCATTCCTGGAAATCCAACTGCTTGTCTGTATATATCACCATTGATGTGGGTCTCTGACCCAAGGCACAGGAGTCTGAAGGATTTTTTCTCATGATTTCTTTCCTGAAAAATCCAAAGATGGGAGCAAGGTGTACCGTTCTCCTCCATGGGTAAGCTTATTCCCTGTCCTTGCTAGTTTGCTCCCCAAGCTTATTGAAAACGGACCTGCAGTTCTGTGGTTAGTCAAATGTAAAGAAGGTGCCACAAACCTACTGAGGACTCCAGCCATCCAAAACACATGCCACATGACTGCTTGAATATTCAGAGCTGCTTTACAAAAGCCAACAGTAATACAATGTAATTAATCATGGAAGATACTAGCTGTGACTCTCAGACTTTGAGAGTAGCTGGCTTCCAGAGCTCCTGAACTCCATAAACCATTTAAATGAGTACAGAAACAATCCCTTTACTGGAATATAGAAGAACTCCAGGCATTCAGTGTATACATGCAACAACTGTGATCTCCTGTATCCATAGTATCATCTCTGGTTTAGACTATGTTTCTGCAACTGCTCACAAAGCCTGCATTCCATTCAAAGTTTTCCTCTATGACTGAATTCTGTTTTTCTTGAGTGTTTATAGTATATGTTTGTGATAACATGTATCTCTTTCTGCATCTTTTCAGCCCCCTGACCTATTGCATTTTGTTCACCATGATATCAATAAACAGCGCTACTTCAGGTTGGTTTAGTCCTCCCTTTCATACGCTCTTCACAGCTTACCTTACTGTTGTAGTTTGGGCCAGACTGGCCACTGAGACAAGGGACAAGACTGGCTCAAGGGAGCCAGTGTCTCCCAGAGAACACAGCCTGGTCATGCAGACAAGTGGGTTTAGGGGAATCACTCTCCACAAACTCTTAAATTGACTGCGGCTAGTAGTTGCATACTGTAATGATGATTAACACGTGGCTTCTTGTCTCTCAAAACAAGCACAGCGATGCCTGCAGGCGGTATAGTCTACTAGCACCCGCTTTCACTCGATTCTCACACGGAAAAGCAGAGCTTGGATGCTCAGAAACATCTGTTGCAAAACACTCTTGGGACTTTATGCCACAGAAGATGTCACTAAGTTAATATCAATTAAAATGACAGAGATTTAGAAAACATACATAAAGTATATTTCTTAGTCAAGTATATATTTCTTTAACTTAGCAGTTAACAAACAAGAACATCCTCATGAGATAGCTAACCCGCGTTTTGTCTTATTTATGTGCATGTGAATTTTTTTTGTATAGAAACAGATCCAGTTGAGGAAAGTTCAGGGCTGTTACAGTGGCGTAAGAGACTAGCTCAAAATTAATAAACACTTTGAAAAGATAAAATTATGCAAGTACAAAGCACTCTGTAAACATCTTTTAATCCTCAGATTTTCCTGTGCCAGTTTCCCCTCCCAGCTTTATAAACCAGGCTGTCCAAGGCCACACAACAAGTCAATAGCTGAGCCAAGATAAACTTATAATGCTTGAATTCCAGTTCTCAAGCCCCAATGTTTCTCTCCTTTTTTATACTTCATGTCTCTTTCCACACTGGAACTACTACTCAAATCCCTTCTTTTGACATCTATACCTTGCAAGACTAGTCCTGGGCTGCCAAGAAGGTTTGCAGAACCCAGAGCTTTTCAGTTTTGCAGTCTCCGTAGTTCAAAGTAACTTTGAACACAGCAGACATCAGACATCAGTTAGTTTCTATTGCCATATCCTATATTGGCATCTGAATTCATACAGATTCTGCACCCTTAGCAATAATTTAATTTTGTCCATAGATGCTGGGAGACAAGCAATGGTAGGAAGAACAGACTCCCAAGAACACAAGGAAGCAGTAAAACTAATAAAACTGCCAGAGGGGCAACTACAGCATTTCCTAGGTTGGAGAGATGTCTAGGTTCATAGTCGTGCTGTTATCTTCAAAGACAAAGTGACTTGATTGTTTGTATTCCTTCATCATAGCAACAGCTTCCTTTCCTCACAGCCCAGCAATGGCATCTCCAACCCTCCCTCTCTGTACAACACATCCCTGCCTCTAGCATTCTGCTGGTGAAGAATTCTGCTTTCCTGATTGATTGCCAGCCAAGACTGCTCAGATGCAAGTGAGGGTGATTCAAGCTTTTGGATAAACAGTCTTAAGTTCCTGCATACCTGAAACTGAGCCAAATTCCTGCAGTAGCATTGCTCGCTAGTGCTAACTACCCTCTCTAGATCCCAAACAGCTTTTGAACTAAGGTCTCTCAAAAGAATGTCAATGTTGAGATACACCATTAGTCCAAATAGTCGTGAACAATCTCCAACTTTGAGTCTTTGGTAACAGATGATAAGGCTGCACACTTCTTGTCTGTATTTATAACATAGACTTCTTGTTTAATATACTTTGTCCTACTTCATGTATTGATGGCTCACATTGTGAGAAATGAAAATCATTAACACGCTGCCTCTTGATGAAGTACCTGGTTGTTTTACTAACTCATCTATCTAGTTTCAGTTTAGTCTGTGTATCAAAGACTCCTTTAATTCTAACCACAGAAGCACAGAAATAAAGAGGATGATTGTTTTTGTTACGCTTGGACAGGACCATAAGCTCTATCAGGTCCGTAGCATACTTGCTGCATTTCCTTCCTCCTTTGTTCTTTTCCTTTTTTTCCTCAAAGTCTCTATCTAAAGTATACTTTTGCACATCTCAGATAGCCAGGGAGAAAGCTGTTTGCACTCCATGTGCCTGTCCCATAGGCACGCGTAGGACATGTTCTCTAGAGGAAACTCTTTTACAGGGCAGAGAACCCACCGTGCTTGGTGTGATCGTTGTTGCACAAGCACAACACAAGCAAACCGTGCAGTGCCTGGGAAAGCAGCATGGCAAACACAGGAGGCTGGAAGCGGGCATTTAGCCAGAGCTGGGCCTGTCCAAAGCTTTCTGAAAGACGTACCAATGCAAGGCAAGCCCAAGTATGCTGACAGGAGTTTCTTAGATGGTGTTTGCACTAGACAATTAAGGATTTTGGTTTATGTTTCAAAACAGGCTGTTCAGAGCCGGGAGTTTCAAAGGCCATCAGGGCAGGCTGTCCAAAGTCAGTAAAATACTCAGTGTTATTGCCAGAGGTGTAGGATCTTCTGCCATTCTCCTGAAGATTTTGTAATCTCACTTTAAAAATTCACCACCTTTGTGGCACTGAACTGTGGCAGTTGACTGAGTGTGGTATGAGAAAGGTGTCTCTGAGTCTGTTCCACTCCCAACGGATTGGGAGGTTTTTCAAAAATACTTTGTGTTTCTTTCCACTTTGTTTCCATTTGTCTGTGAGTAAAGTACTTGAAGATTAGTAACTGCAGAATGGATTCATCTGAAGGGGGAGAGTGAGATTTCCAAAGATACTGTGGTGATCCTCCCTACAGGCGCACAAATTGGATTTACACGTGTGTATCTATCTCGTATGGAAAACTTACACACTTACTTCGCTGCCGTAGTTTATCAGCTCCTGGAGCTAAAGCAAAAGCAAGTCTTTTGGACAGCATGAGATTTAACTACTTTTTTTAAAAAAGTAGTAAATTCATTCTCAAATGGTGTTGATTATTCTGTATAGGAGATAATTTATTTCAATTGGAAACCTCTTCAAGGGTAGCATAAGAGGGGAGTCACTTCCAGCATTAATGCTGAAGAAGCACTGGCAAGCAGAAGCCCATTTAATGAAAAATGGAAACTTCACATAGTTTGAGATACCTTCTTTTCTTTTGCTGTTGAATGACCAACACAAACAAAGGAAGTGACTCACTATCACTGAAACTAAACTGAGGATTCCTACACGTATTAATACTTTACTCAGCTATGAGAAGTGTTTAGCTATAAATTATTCAGGAAACGTTGTTTCCTGACAAAGAAATTGGCCTTTTGTGTTCATAATGTCCTAACAATCCTAACAGATAGCACCTGTATGCAGAAGATGGAATTGAGATCCATTGCTGAAGATTGCATTAGTTGCTATGAAACTACTGAAGAAGGTTGTTCAAAATTACAGTTCTGAAGGTGAAAGAAAATGCCACGAAATCCCAGCAGCTTTGATGCCTGGGCTGTGCTTAAGTAAAATTATTTTAAAAGATTATATCCAAACATTGCAGAACATAGAAATGTTAAACTTTTTCTCAGGTGATTGTGAAGACTTAAAAAATGTCATCAGCAAGTCTTCAGCACTCCTTGTAGCAGGTATGTCTCAGGCTACATAAAAATAACTCAAATTGTTCTTAAAATAATCATAGAATCATAGAATGGTTAGAGTTGGAAGGGACCTTAAAGATCATCGA
>JAOXJM010000023.1:55454626-55475137 GCA_026413425.1 Tringa solitaria
TCAGCAGGGGAGTTGGGCTAGATGATCTCTGTGGTCCCTTCCAACTCTAAAAATTTAGTGAAAATTCAGTGAAATTTAATAACACAAGCGAAAATAATAATCTGTATTCCTGGCAAGAAGATATTTTCTCATTGTAGGTAATAGCTCACTTACCGCCACTAACTCCAAGGCCTTGTCCAACTTCAAAATCCAGCTAATCAGAAGGTTTAAATTAGCTTTCTTACATCTCCTGGGCAAACCCTGTCTGCACCCCTGCCAAAACACACTACTCTCCTCCTCTGCTATCCCAAACAATCCTTCACCCTAGATATTTCCCCTGCAGCTCCTCACAGTGCCATGCACGTAGTTGTATTGCACAGCCACGCCAAAAGATTGGAGGCAGAATTAAATGCATAAAAGTGTCAGGCTGTGTCTCCTGGGAATTTGGAGAAAGCTATTAACCCTGCCTCAGCACTTCTGCTCCCCCTTCCTCTTCCCCTTGATCTGAAAAATTAGACCAAAATGGAAGAAATGTTTCCAGGGTCCAACTTGAGGTTCTTACACTGGGGCCTGATGTGTCTCTGCTGGGTCAGCCCCTAATCACACTCGTTATTCATGTTCCTGTCAGGGACTGACACGCTGCAACGCCTGGAGCACTATCCCTCCATGGAGACCAGCAAACTGAAGCTGCTGTGGGAATTTAGCAGCTGCCCAGGGGACAGATAACAGCAGGATGTCATTTATCCTCGGTGGCAAGGTTGGAGGTCCTGCTGAAGCAGTTAGAGGCCAAAATTAGTTACTAGGCGATGGCTGCGTAATGATTCACATGAAATTAGTTGTGGTCTCAGCCAAGACTGTGGAGAAGCGTTCACGTGGCACTAAGGCACTAATTAGCACTGCCACTGGATGGCTCCGTGCAGGTCACAGCCGGGTCTGGATCACATGAATTACTCCATCCCACTAATGACGCCACTGTTAATGAAGTGAAAGTTTGCTCCAGTGGAAAGGTTAAGTCAGAAATTACTGCCTTATCTGATGCAAATGCAACAGGGAATGGAAGGTCTCTGCCCCCTCCATTAGTGTCAGCCAGCGTGTGTTCAGACAGGGAAAGCAGGAGCCCTCCAGAAGCTGGACCCTCTGCTCCCTGGGGCCCTATCCCGATTGCTTTTGAAATTAATCCTTCCTGGTGTGTGTCTTAATCCCAAAAGGCATGAGTTTTACCCTAGATTAAAGCAGCATGTGGGAGCAGTAGTGACTGCACAGCAAACATGTAATATTTGGTGCCACTGTCACACACATTCTGAGCTTCCCCCCTTGTTTACTGCAGCGTGGCTGAGTGTAGACGAGAGCAAGGCTGGGGCTGTTTTTTACCACGTTAGAAAGGCTCCAGGGAAAGCTTCTCTTGACAATGCAATTTCCTTAAAAACAAATCAAGTTCTTCTTGTGTTGGATGTATATAAACACATTACAGGAAAAAAAACACACACCAGTGCTTTCATTCTACATTAAGCTTAATCACAGCCTCATTTATAGGTCTTCAAAAAATTTAGCCTTATTTAATTTCTAAAGAAACTGAATTCCCCATCCACTCCCAATCATTTCAAAAAATTAAAGCTTTTGGTTGCCCAAGGGGACCCACAGTAGCAATGTGGATGTTCTCGTTTGATGGCCTGGGAAGAATCATAGAATAGTTCCAGTTGGAAGGGACCTTAAAGATCATCGAGGTCCAACTCCAGCCTAAACTAGGGCTCTGGGACTCCAGTTACTGGGCTGAGGCAGAGGGACCCCAGGTCCATCATCTTTTGGGATTTACCCTGGACAAACCCCCTAAAATGCTGAGGAGCCTGCTGTGTGCCGCGAGCAAGCAACCAGGAGTCCAATCCTGCTCCTACTGGTGTCAAATGAGGTCTTTACTGTTGACTGCAGTGGGGTCAGGATGGCATCCTCACAGCCACACACAGGAAACAAGGCAATAAAAGGCAAACCTCCCAATGCTAAATATAACAGCAGATGCCAGATCATACATTTTCAAACAGAAGACACTGAAATCAAGGGTTGGAAATTTTAATTGCCAATTTTGGATGTGGTTTTTTTTGCAACAGCCTACTTTGACACATCAGTTTCTAGTGAGGTTATAGATCTCTGAATCGTTTTAAATACATTGGGGAAAGCTGGCACCTTCACATTGCTTTTTCTCAAAGGAGTTTGATAAGACACTTCTAACATGGGGCAGGCAGAGAGAAGAAACAGCTTAACAGCAGGAACTGATGCTTTCCGTATTTTCACAGTGTTTACCACCAACCTTAAACAGCCAGAAGTTATGTTTCCTGGAAGCTCTTAGAGCAAAACCATGATATTATTGCCTGAAACACACCTTCTGCTCACAGGCCAGGTGCATTCTCCTCATTCACAGAAACAGATGTCCTCCCTGCCTTGCCAGGCTTGAGGGAGACGTGCACAGCTCCCGGAAATCAGTAAATGCCACAAAATCCCAAAGCTCAGGTTTATGGGCCTGATTTCAATTCACTGACATGCTACTTAATGCCTCTCTTGGAAAAGCTCATCAAATATTTTAAAAAGAGCACAAATTTCCTTCCATTACTTTTACAGAGTAAAACCTATTTACCCTATCAGAGAGGGAGAGGGCAGGCCCGTGCCATTTAAGGTTTATACCCCGCTAAATGTCCCATTCTTGCTACATTTGTCACTTATGCAGGCAAGTGAATGACCCCCGACAGCACTATACCCAGACTTTAACCAAGAGGTAAAACAATCACATCTAATCAGGGGTAACTGAAGACTTTTCTGACCACTGAAGTAAAACTCTGGGCAGAAGCTTATTATGGTTGTCCTCAGTGGTGGCAAGACAGAGAAATGTAAAAAGCAAACAAAACTCCCTGAAACCAGTAACACCTACCGAGAAAAGGTTTCTCCTATTACAGAAGTGATCAAACTCACTTTTTCCTCACTATTAAGCCTGAAGATGACTATTCACCTCTTTACACAATCGCATGGGGTCAGATGGGGGTAGCAGAGGCTGAAAAGCAGGAGCTAATGTTAGCACTGTGTATTTTTATGACCTTTGGTGTGTTTACAGAATACAGAAGCTATTGTCTGGAAGACTTTCACGTCCCTCCCTGCTGAGGGGGAGGGAGCTGGGGAAGAGGATTATGAACAGTGCTCTGCTGGTGCATGAAAACCAGAACCAGCATCCCAGCAATAGTGGCTTGCTGACCCCCACCCCAACACTTCACCCCGAGCTGATGTAACAGCAGACAAGAATTGTAAAATACACACCAGCATGTGACAATGTATGGGAAAGCAACCTTACTTTTACAAAGGCAACAAAAATAATTCTTATCCCTCTGCTGAAATTTTGTACATAGCTTTGGAGCCCACGCAAGTCCATCATTTCATATTCTGGACAACTTCTGGTAAATACAAGATAGAACAATACATACAATAGTGTTTCTGTTGCAGCAACCCAATTTTATACTTGCCCATTCTTTCCCATACAGAAAATGTTCCTATAGAGGAGCCTTTCCTTTTCCACGGCTGTAGAGGTTCCTCATCACTTACTTTGCCATCAGTCACATCCAGTGCTAACAGAATGAGGAAATGTTTTTATAAGCTTTTTGGCTACAAGTGTGATAGCTGGATGCTCACCCTGATGCAGTCTGTTTTGATGAAAAAGTATTCTCAGGTCATGGAGAGTCCCCATAGACATGGAGAGGACAGATTTATGCTTGTTTGTAGGCTCTATATTATTCTAGCCACCTAAGAGATAGGTATATAGCTTAAGAAAACTATCTTCCCCCTCTTATATACAGTAATCCCAAGGCACTTCAACGACTGTCTTCTTTTCTCTCTTAGCTACTTGAACTGGAAACTTCTGAAAGCAGGGATTTATTTTTTTACTTTTTTTTGGGGGGGGCAGGGTGTTTGCCCAGCAGATTTCCCAGCTGCCCTCCAACTGAACATGATACCACCAGATAACATCACTACATTATGACTGTTGTTGCTGTTATGCTAAAAACTCATTTTTTTCCCACTTGCTGCAGTATTATGGTCAAAACCATGAACTGAATCATTTTAGAACCCAGAAAAATCTCCTGACCATCAACTCAAAACCACCTTTCAACTATGGTTTTTGCTACTTTTACTACTGTGCACAGCAAGCAGATAATATTGGCTTAAGGACCTCAAAACTAGAAATAAATTAATAGAAAAGAGCAACATATTAACCTTCATTGTATGAATTAGTAGAGCAATCAAAGCATCAAGAGAAAAAGGACAAGAGTCAAATCCACTGCTGATGTATCTTGTGGAAAAATGTCACTGATCAGTCATGTCCCTCTAACTTCAGATCAGTTCCTGCCTGCTGGTACCATGCACCAAAAGCCTCTAACAGGAGAGGGTCCCAGATGCAGACCCCCATGGGGCTCCACGTGACTGCACACCAGTGGCAGCCACCATACCCAGCCTCCCACAGAACAAGGGGAGGCTGTTTTGGATTATCCTCTGGCACCTTCAGCGTTCTGTTTTCCAGAAAATCTTACTGAGACAAAGCCTCTTTCATTCCTAGATTCTCTCCATTTTGTAAATAGTTCTATACAAATTTTATACACTCTAGGAAATTATTTGCCTGTCCAGAATCTGCTCAATAGACAGACACGTGTGGACAGGAGTTCTTATACTAGAAAGAGCAGGCTACTGGTGACCATGAACAAGTTGCACTGATAAAACTCTGTCAAAGAAACTACTACAGCCTTTGGCACCTCTACCAAGGCACCATTTCACATGTCGATTAAAAAAAAAAAAATGTCTCACTGCAACCTGTGCTGTTTTCCTTCCGATTTTATCCCTTTTAATAAATGCTAAGAAGTATCCATTACTGAGGAAAAAAATATAGATAAGCTTTTTGCACTTCATAGCAGACCAATTTCCTGCGAACCTCTGTCTTCTAATTAATGTCACTACTAGGCAGAAGGAGCTGAAGCATCCCACTGAATATTCCTCAACTGGTTGATGAGACTTGGCACTTGAGTAAGAAGGAAATTGTTTTTTCTCTCCTCCGAATGAGCTCTACTTCTCAGTGTCACTTAGAAGGAGCCTTCCTTGAGCTGGGGACTGGAGTTACTATGCTGGTTGCTCCCTGGTAGAACCAGCTCAGAGGAGGGGACCAGAACATATTGAGCTCACCAAGCTCTTTAACATGGCAAAGGCTGCTCTAGGAAAAATTCTGGATGCAAAGGTCTGAACAGATAAATAACCATCAACCAGAGTTACCAAAATTAATGCAAAAATATCACAACTCTTCACAGTCGGATCTTTAGCAAAGACCATGACCAGCAGTTTTGCCATCCTGGGATCTAACTCCTAGAACTCTGTTTTTAGCAGCATCCTGTTTTGCCAGATCTGTGGTTGTATCATTTTTGGAAAAAAGCTGCTTGTTTTGGACAAGGGGGCCTGAGACCTAAAGATCAGCCAGATTGACAAAATCAGTTCACATTTCATTCTTACTTAAACTCTAGTAAATCCAGCCCTAAGAACAAGGGAAATCTGGATGAAATCCAGTAGATTCTTTGGCCTGACTAAACAGTGCTGTTCTGGAAGCTGAGATGGAGAGAAAAGGCTTTAAACGCTGCTTGCGTCCTCTCCATCCTCAGGCTGATCCACCTCAGCTGTAAGACTTGGACACACTTGACCAGTTCAAAGTCCTGTTTTCAAAGTGTTTCTTTGATGAGCACACACCAGAGTGCTCCTATCATGACGCTCTGCACAATCCGTCCATATGCAGCCTTGGGGCTGCGTATGGATCTCCAGCCCCTCTTGCTTGCCACCCAAGCTCACTGTCTTAGTGCACCTGCATAAAAAGTAAGCCTCTGAGCATCCTCCCTTCTGAGTGGGAATGTCAAAGTCCCCCTTAAAGCCTTCCTTTGGACATATGACACCCCTTTTGCAAAGTTTCCTCTCTTACCTCTAAGCTCTCAGTCCCTCTTTCCCCATCAAATCTGGTTTGAAACCCTCCCTCCCAAGTTAACAACTCTGTTTGCAATGTTTTGATTTAGTTTAGTTTAGACTGTTGGGTTTGGGCATTTTGCACATACATCAACTGATTAAAAACATATATACTCTCATTTACACTGGTTTGTACTTTCAATAAACACATTCAAGCTGCTAACAAACTTTCAACCCCCCTTAACTGTATCTTTAAGAACGTGAGGATTTTATTCCATGTAGTAGTGGTTGTTCAAAAATATTTATAAATTAAAAATATATACACATTTGAACATTTTTGTTCAATGCATGCTTGAATCTTTGGAAAACAAAAGGTTTGTGACTTTTGTTTTAACTCAAAACCCAAACCAGATATTTTTTTTAAAAAAATTGACTGAAATAAACTTTTCAACCATATTTTTATAGGCTTATAGCAAATGCAACACTGAAATTGCAGAGAATAAGTTATTCCTAAAATGACCAGAACAGCCATCCTTTTACATTCTTAAATAATAATGTATTGCCAGCAAACTCATGTGATCACCAGAAATAACCATAATAGGTCTCTAGCTCAGTTTGGGAAAGCAGCACATACCTTTCCAATCAGTAACTCATGAATTTCACCCTGTATTTCTGGTGCGCGAGACCACAGGGTAGCCCTTCTCTCCTTTCCCTGTCTCTAAGGCACACCAGTATTAACCAGTACACTTTCTGGTTGCCTGAGCACAGCCAGCCAAACAGCTCTGTCCCAAAATTAGTTCATTTGAAAATACTTGCCTTTAGTCTGGCCATTGTCCCACGTGGGCCATAACAGCATAGATAAGACCTGCCACACAGGGAAATAGCTTTAGAAATGACATCCTCTTGCCTTCAGTGTTTCATAGGCATGTTTGGGTGTCATCCTGCAACTTCCAGGAATACTGGAGAGTTTCCAATCACCAAAATTCTCTATATCCCATCATCCATTACAGCAAAGGACTGGAGGTCCCTAATATAGCAGGTAATCCTTCCCAACTTTAATCACAGCAATGAAAAGATAATAAGATTTCAGCTTCTCACACTCTCTCAGAGAACAGGCATCAAGGTGGTTATTAACCAGTTGCCTGTTGAATCCCACCAGGACCGGGATTTTTTTCACTTTCTGAAGGACCATGAGACAGAGGTACCAATATTTTCTAGTAGTCCCAGAGCAATCTTGAACCTTTGTTGCCTTAAAGTGAGTGCTTCTTTGGAGATGCATTTCTTTCTCAGAAGAAGTAAGGCTAAACCGTAGTATGAATCTCTCTGCAGTCTCTTACTGATCATGCAGTCAGGTTGCCTATACCAAAATACTGGCCCACAGACAGGTAAAAATTCCATTTGCTGGGAGTTGGCTGTCTGCTTCTGCAGCAGTATGGAGATCACTGGATGCTCAGAGCAAGCACCTCATGATGTACGTGACTGCTCAGTGTAGGCAAAAAGGGCAGATTAACCTGGCCCGAGTTATCATGGGCATGAACATAATGAGCCCCAGGGAAAGTATCACCCTCCCCGAAACATCTTTGCAGGGCTACAAGTAGGATGTGCTAGTGGTCCTGGGGAATACTCCACCTTTGAGTCACAAGAGAAGGAAAAGAAAAGTGGGATGCATCAGTACCATAATGACAACAACCCTTGCTGTGACCTATTGGCACAAGATCAGAGAAGCAAATGATGGAAGAAGAGGGATTTCTATTTTCAGTCCGACAGAGTGAGTCTGTTTGACGATGTCCAAAGTGGGAGGTTTGGTGTTTTGTAAAAAACAGTTTCAACATCACAAGGCACTTTCTCTGGCTTGTAGGTTCAAAGGAAAAATGTGACTGGTCAGGATCAAAAGCCTTTTTCAGTCAGGGCTGATAAGCATGTGCTTTATGGCACCTGTCCTGTAAATAGGGTCCACCGCCTTTCGGAGCGCATTATAGCTGTGGGACCACCTACAGCAGAGAGAGGTGGGACAGGCCACCTCCCTGTTTACTATGGAAATAAAGAATAATGGGAATTTGTAACTACATGTACCTAAAAAAAAATAAATACGTACTTTAACCTGTGCTTTGCATTCTTTCAATAGGCAAAGGAAGCCTTGTCAGGTTAATTCTATCAAGTTAACAAACCCTTAGAACAGGTTAGTTATAGCAATAGAAATAACAGTTATTTCATTTTTTTAGTGATATTTCCTTCTTCCCTTTCCTTAGCTTTTCATTTTTTGGTCCTTCTTTCCCCTCTACCCCTCTCTTACACCAAATTATGTTTTAGTAAAACATTAAAAGTTATTTACATTTCAGAAAATGCAAATTGTTACTTTATTTTTTTTCAGCTATTTGGAGATAAATTAGAGTTTAACTGCCTCTCACACAATGCTTGACCTCCTCATTCCCAGGAAAAGAAAATCCTTCCAGTTTTAATGAAGGAGAACCATTGTGCACAAAGCAGATGACTAGCACTGAGAATACTTGATTGTTTTCCAGCTTCTGCCATGTGCTTCTTGGGTGTTTTCCAGGAATTCATTTTCCTTTGCTGTGCCTCAGTTCCCCACGTATGAAATGGAAATAACATTATCCAAAAGCAGAGTATAGGAACAAAATATTATCATTGTTGCTAAACCCAAGAAAACATTCACGATTTGGTTTTGTGGTTCTAACACCCTAAAGAACACCCCAAGGAATATATACCTCTTTCGTCAGAAAATAAAACTGTAAATGCATTTCATGCACTTCATGCACTAAATCCACAGCACCAGTCTTACCCATGGAAATAAGAACTGCGTTTATAAACCGAAAGGAGTGAGACACCTTATTTATCAGAATGTCAGAAGTCCCAGCAGAGATGGGTTGATCGCAGCGATCCTTAGCGCCCTGAGCAACCTTTACATACGCAAATGAGATCCTCAAGTAATCGCTGTTCTTTGTTACACGAATAAGGGGCTGTGGGAATCTGCTTCCCTGGGGAACTCTAGAGATAAAGAAAACATCAACAGTAGCTGAGAAAATTATTATTTTCCAGCAACACAAAGTCAAGTCACTAACAACAACAACAAACTAAATTAAAATCTAGTGATGGGAGCAATAGGTAAGTCACTTAACTAATCTGGTAATAATAATAAAAGAGAATAGGAAGATGCTTTTTGAAGGTTTTGAGCCTCACCAGAGCCAGAAAAAAGCTGGATGCCATATACAGTTTCAGAGACCATATCAAGCACTGTTTACTATCCTCTTGCCCCAGGGCAGCTAAAAGGTTCATGTTAGGAGCAACGTTCAATAAATATTTAGCTTTTTTTAGAATGGACTTTCAGTGATCAAGAATTTCCTTTATATGGGATACTTCTTCTGTCACATTGGCTAATACTTCACTTCACATACTCAGAGAACAGCCATAAGTTTCAAGTTACTTTGAATTCATGGAAAAAATATCACTTATGGGGAGAAAAAAGTAGTGTTTCCATGAAAAAGCCTAATGTGCAACTTCCTGTAATAGACTGTTCTTTGCAGCAGAAGACAGTGGCTCTCTCCAGCATTCCCTAGGCTGCTAGAAATGTAAAGATGCAGTATGCAAGAGCCCAAAATCAACCACTGTATTTCTAGATCCTTCCTACAGAGAGCTGGGCATAGAACACATTTGTGCCACCTGAGACAACCACAGCGATCCCTTGGCTTTTCCTTTTTTTTTTTTTTTTTTGCGGTGCGGGTGCAATCCACACGCTCCAGGCCTTCTAGGGAGCCTGAGGGACTCCACGGGTCCTGTCATCTTCTGGCAGAGGCATACCTCTGCAAAAATGGACTGTGTGAGGACGGTTCAGCACATTAACTGCTCAGAGCCCGGTCCAGAGCTCGCCAGCTCCCTCCCCTCCTTTAACCGGCTGGAGCGCGCGAGGGATGCCAAAGGAAAATAAGATTTCTCATTTTAAAAAAAAAATAAAAAAATAAAAAGAAAAAAAATAAAAGGCAGGGTGAGGAGTGCAAGGCATCCGTCCAGGGCTGTGTTTGCCCGCCCTTCAGCTGCAGGGAGCCCCTTGGAGCACTCTCAGCCCTTTCAAACTCCAAGTGTGTCGGTGCGGGGAAGGTTCCTGGCGGGCGGTGGGACAGCGCTGCCCCCCAGCGCCCGCCTGCGCACAGCATCCTCCTCCCTCCCTCTGTCTGTCTGTCTGTCCGCCTCCTCTCAACCAAAGGCAGCTCCCAAACCATACCACGTCTCTCCCGGGATCCTATCTGCGTGCTCATAGATCTATACATATATATTCTATGAATATATATATATAAAAATATATATTCACAGATCTATATAGAGTCTACAGATGCATCTACAGAAAGATCTGTTCACAGATCTGTAGACATTCCAGGGATATCTATAGAAAGATATATTTTTACATTTCTATTTTTATATATATGCATGTACATAGATATAGGCTCAGCTGCGCGAGTAAATATTTACACTTGCCCCATAGAAAAGCAACTTTCTGCACACACACTTTAACCTTGTTTGTATTGATATCAGCACAGGGGACAGATCATAAACCAATAAACATATGAGGGTAAAGTGCCAGACTTGATGAAGGAACACTGATAATTCAAACAGTTCTCACAGATGTGACAAACGAAACTCCCCAAGCAATGAAGACGGTGCTTTATATCTTCATTTCCCTTTCACAGCTGAATTCCTCATCAACAGGGAACATTCTGCTCCGTGCATGTGCACTCTCTCTCTCTTCCCCCCAACCCAGAGTGCTCTTCTCCAAGTTTTTATGATTATTTTTATTCCCAACTTTCCATAACTTAGGGATTGACCTTTAATTCACAGCAAGAAAGCCATAATTAAAGCTTGACATTCCCTTCAGCTAGGGGTTTGTGTTCCTGCGTCACATTTTCCTCCATAAAATGCTTGGAAAACTTCTGAAACAGTCCTGCAATGCTTCCCAATGAATAATTTTGTGACTTCTGCTGGGAGCAGCAAAAGAGCACTGCAAGGAAGTCCCTCGTCCCTTCTGGGTCCATAGGCACCCTCCAGAAAAATCCCATGGGTGATCACAACTGGATGTCATGCTGCTGGGAAAACAGCCACTTTGGAATATAGGAGTGAAGTTGTCACTTGTGGATTAACAACAGTTTCACACTTCACTCCTGAACCTGTCAAAATTTACAGAGACTGCCACCTTGTTAAGGCCACAAGGGAAAATGTGTTTTGCCATCCGCCCTCCCCCAGGACACCCCACCCTACAGTGTCCATCCCATGGAGTCCTACAGTGGCTAGTGACTTCGACCAATTTCCAAAGATATGACCTAAAGCTGGGATTTACCTTCATTATTTTAAATATAATCTTATACTCTCCCCAGACAGGATTAACCTGAGGTTTGCCGTGCTTTGGCTGGGCTCCAGCACCTGTGACACAGAACTGCACCCACTCTACCTCTGCAGGAGGGTAAATCTGCCAAAATTTTCCCTGTGCCTACAGAAAGCTCTCACACCAGATTTAAGGATGACTCAGTGAACAATCCTTACCTCTCCTACACCCCACTGACAGAAAGGAAACTAATCCAGAGACCTAAATTGAGAAGAAAAACAAACCTCAGAAACCACGCAGCAGTAGAGCATCACAGAACAAACACTTCAAAAAAATAGAAGAGCTGGAAAAGAAGAAGTAGCACAAGAAGTTACTCAAGGCATAATCTGGAAAAGCTAAACTGCTTCAGAAAGAAGAACAGCATTCTCTGTGAACAGACAGAGCAAATGGTATTTTCCTCTTGGTTTAATTAGGGCAAAAAACACAACTCATGGATACCTCAGACTTGCTTTAATTAGGAGATGAAATGAAAAAGTATATGGACAACTGCTTTGATTCCATATGGTAATTTGCGTGTTCCTGCATCGTGAACTGCATTTAAAAAAGGATATGTAACCTTTGTGTTGTGTCACACATTTTCAAAATAAACATATCAGGGTTAGACAGCTGTTGTTATTTATGTACTTCCTAGCATATTTATTAATTTTGACTGTGCTCCAATATCTGGACCGGAACATTTAATGTTTTGAGCTCATCCAGATAAGTATAAAAATGCCCTGGTGCACGTGTTGCCCAAATACAGCAAAAGAATTTTCCATGTCACGCTAAGCGTGCTGGCAGACACTGTGCTCCCACAAGAAGCATGGATCAACAGAAAGACGGGCTTTATCGCTTTCTTTTTCAAACAAAATAATTTCCTAATATTTTCTTAGCTGCTTAAGCGCATTGGGTACTGTAATACAGAGCAAAAGCATTTTAAACTTTGAATAGTGCCTCTTTGTCACAGGAACAACCCCAAAACAACTTATCTAAAGCAGGATTTGGGATTTTGCTATTAAAGGGCTGCAGCTGAGTCACCCTAGAGACAGTAATGGTCTGCCACAGTTCAGTAAAACAATACCCTAATCCCTTGGACTTTCTTAAGCTAATTTTGGAAATCGCCCTGCCATTCATAATGCAGCACTTTGTCTTCGCATATCCATTTTCTGCTGCAGCTAGCAGTAGTTAATATTTTGACACTCCATCACCCTAGCAGTTGTTTTATTTTGATTTTGATACCGCCTGTGGAAAATGTGACATTTTAAGGTGAAAAGAAGGAAAGAAAGAAAGAAAGAAAAAGAGAAGAACCAAGTACTCAACAATGACAGACTTTGCTCTCATGTGAAGGCGGCTCTGCCAGCATGGAACTAGATGGACCAGCAGATGTGAAATCAAGGGAGGCTTTCCGGTGATTGCTGAATCATTTCTTCCTTTGTTATCGCTGCAGGGCTTCCTGTCAGCAAGTCAATAGTGCATTCAGGATACCGCTAAAAGGCCAGATCCTATTCATTGAGGAGCCCCAATTAGCCATGTGATGTCAGGGGACCTTTTCACATCTAACACAGTGACATTGTACCAGTATAAAGGTTACCCACTTACAAAAGTGGAGGAGTGAAAGCAAACTGGAGCACACCCATGTACCGCTTTGGGGGGCTATAGATTTTTACAGTGTGCATATCAAGATTCTGCCCGTTCTTCCCTTTTCCTCCATCAGATAAACCTTATTCAACAGGACTTTCTTGTTATTTTTATTTTAAGGGAATAGAACGTAAGTTGCATGCAGGCCCATCAAGGGAATGAATACATAAGTTTTACTGTGAGTAAAACAAGTGTAACAGCCACCCTGTCTTTGGGGTTATTGGATGAGGAGCTCAGGATAAAAAAAAAGACTGAAAACCCATTCTGTGTAAGCCACCTGAATTCCCCCCACAGCTGTACGGGCAAGAAAAAGATGGGTAGGTCCTCTGGCTTTGGGGCAACAGAGGAAATTAGACAGGCATCACACAGAGTTTTCACTGATTGCTAGACTTTGGCAGAAAGGCTCAGTTACAGAGGGCTAAACTAGCCAGACCAGCCACCTCTGTCCCTTAGGGGAGCACAGGTCCCTACCTCAGGGAAGCCCAAAGTCTACGGCAGCAAAGGTCTGGCACCTGAACCCCACACTATCCTGGGGGCAGCCTGGTCCCCACCAGAGACAGCCACACACCAAAGGAAAAGTGCAGATTTGAAACTAAACATCCAACTCTGACTGTTCTGACAATGACTTTTGGTAACAGCTTAGTCTCCTTTTTTCTTTTCCACGAGAAAAAGAAAGCAGCTCTCGAGATGATAAACCTCCAGCATAATTATGTGTTAAAAATGAAGAACGAAGACAGCAAAAGCACTTTCCACCCTTAAAACAAGGGCTCCCACCATGCTCAGTAATCCCAGAGCAGTACTGGAAAGTGAGAGAGATTTTTGGTTTTTAAGGCAAAAAGAATTAAAGGAAGATACTCACAGGATTTGTTCTCCAGGGAACCCTTTCAACTTCAATGGAGAAAACATGATAATGTGACAGGTTAAGGCTCCAACAGGTTTTTACTGCAGATTAGTACTTGCAAGGTGACCTGTTATTTTATTTTGGAGGTTGCATACCTATTGCCCATAATACTCCAATTTCTTTTTTTGAGCTGGGCTAAAATTCTTTCTGCTCAATCCATGTACCACCCAGTAATAAACCCTGCCAGGCTGTAATAACTCCCCAGGGTTTACTTACTATGCTACATTAGAAGACCAGATGATGGTGAATAGAATATGCATTTTATTAATCTCTTCCTGCCTGATTCAAAGCATGCATCTTATTTCAAATGGTGCATCCAGGAATAGAGAACTTCCATTCTCAATTAATAACAACAAAGAAAACCCACCTGTGTTGGCAAAAAAAATAATCTCTCAGTGATTTTGTGGACTTCTGAGTCCACAAAACCCAGAACCAAATGATCGAACACACAAAAGAAAACATTAGCAGTGTTTTACATAAGAAGTTGCGTATACAAAATATGCAGTGAAAAGGAAGAAACACTGCTTTTTAAAATGCCTGTATCCAAAGCTCAAACTCTATAAGGAGTTTGCCCATGCAAGTCATGTGATAGTTGTAGCTGTATTCCAAAAAGGAGGTAATTGAAACAAGGACTATATAGCTTTTTCTTTATTATCAAGATTACCTTTGATATCTATCTAAATACAATTATGGTTCAGTTGTCAGTTTTTGCTTGAATTAAGCCAGTTTCTTGAAACTTCTCCTGTGTTATAATAAGCTAAATGCCTCTGTGGCAGTATTAGTTACTTCCTATATCACACTTTCTTTACTTTCATTGAGATTTGGAAGAAATAGGAAAAAAAAACCCCAAGACTCCCAGCAAGTATAATCTCACAGGTAATGGAGTTCAAGAGTATTCAATTAGGTTAAAGGTATCTTTGAAGATAAGTCAATACTTTCGTGTATTCAATACTTCCTCAGGGAAGGAGAGGATTTTTGAGTTAATTTGTATTCCTCTTAACACATAGGTTACCATAAACTTCAGAGTTTAAAGTTTCATTACTTGCAACTTCAGACAGCTGCATCTCAGCTTTTAGAGACAATGGAACGTGACAAGTACACAGCGTGCACAGCCAGCTTGAACAAAGCAAACTAATAAAATATCCTGAATGTTACAATAGAAGTCTGCTAGGCCATATCATGGCATCTGAATTGAAATTACTAACTAGGGTTTTACCTACTATACAAGCCACAGATGGATTAAACAACACAATTAAAAAGTCAGACTTATTTAAATAGCACAAGTTTTTATCTTTTTGTACCTTGAATACAAATTCTTTCCCTAGACAATCTTAGTACTTCCCTTTCTTTTCTCATTTTACTAACATAGCTCTGTTTTCATAAACCATTAAGCCACTTGTTCACTTACGCAAGTCTTCGAGCATTCATCTTGATCAGTGACAAACAAGGAGGCTACCTAGTGACGCAATAGAGAAGGCTAGGATTAATACACTAGCTTTGAGTATTATTGTGGTTTTTTCTACACAAGACTTACAAACTAACATATTCTTAAATACAGTCACAAATTATTTCATCTGCCCTCAGAGCTATCTACGCCTTTTAGATCAAAATAAACAAGTTATGTCTTTTATTAGCAGGAACACACATAACCGGACCCTTCAGCTACAAAACTTTTGAATCAGGCTTTTAAGCATCAAAGAGAGAAGAGTAAATTTACAGACCCACACACCCCTACTATAAATAAAACCTTCTAACCTGCTTACATTAAGGAACAATACCTTTTTTTTAACAGCTTACCATTTGAAATAAGTAACTACTTTCTCTCAGTAAACTACTACATCCCATCCCTTCTCTAAATAGGCACAGCTGAAATTCTGGACCTTGATTTTTGTCACCTGTCTCTTTTATTCTCATCAAGCAGATAAGTTACCTATTTAAGGTGGTGGGGTTTTTCCCCATACTATGACTTAGAAGACAAGAGAAGCAGTAAAACAAGGTAGCTGTTGTAGTTATCTGCTGTTTAGGTGCCTTTTTACTAAATGAGTCATGTAGATTAAAATATGCCTGTAAAACATATGGTACTTGTTTTAGCTGTGATGAAAAAAGTTGCTATTTTTATTGCTGTAATATTCCAGTACAAATATGTTACTGGCTTAAAGTCTCTCTCTTTTCAAGACCTTCTAAAGGCCTGATACTTTTATAATGAGCTCAAGAATACAAGGGGAACTGAAATGGAGAAACAACTTAAATCTGCTCTTTGTCCTCTCCTAGTGGTTGCTACCCTGTGTTAGGGAAAGCTGAACTTTGTGTAAAACTAGGCTCCAAGAGCTGTGGCTTACAGCCTGCCATACTAAGGTCAGCCAGTACTTAATATGTGGTGTTAAAAACTATATCAAGCCAGAAGATGCTTGTTTGTGGCTCAGTAGTACTTTTCCCTAAGGCTGGAACAAATAACCAGGGTGGAATTATTTCTGCTAGGTTAAATATGCTCATGAGTCAATGAGGTGGTTGATTGACATCACTGAAGTGATTAAAGTATCTCAGGTGCTTTCAGTGAAGCAGGTGCTGTTAGTAATCCCTGTGTCTGAGGTGAGGAAAGTGCTTCAACTGCTCTGGGTATCAAGGTGGAGACCCAAGTGGTTTTTATAGTTCTTCCCTGAGAAATAGCAGGACACAAACTTTTGTCTTACATAGATGTTGCTGTGTACGTAAATTATGTAGAGTGAAAAAAGAAAGGTGTGTTGGTTTTTTTTTTTCCTCATGGGAACTCAGAGTGCAAGCTCCCCTTTTGTTTATCATGGATAAGGAAGCTGTGAACCACTTATTTTCCTTATTCTACCTTCTTCTAAGGAAGCTATTGTACCACTGTGATAGACTGGGAGAAGAAAGAAATATGTAAAACCATACTCAAAAGAATAGAAAAAAAATAAGGCTCTTACTTCAGGTGTTAAACCCAAAGCATTTGAATAGAAAAATACTTTGGGGGGAATTTTTCTATGTTACTTTTCTTTTTAATGTAGGTGTATTTATAATTACTTGGCTATGTTGCAATTTTTCAGGTGTCTACCTCTCTAGAACCAGGGCACTATAGTTCCTCTGTTGTGGATCAACCAGAGCACACTCCCCTGGCTTCCCATGCTTCACGGTAAGTATTGCTGTGCTCAAAGCAGAGGGAAATGCTCCTGTTCTAGGAGAGACTTTTCTTTCACTAAGTGTTCAGTCTTTTTAGGGAACTGCTAGAGAAGAGAATAGGAAAAAGGAGAAATACCTAGTGGGTATTCGATCATCCCAGTGATCATCCTGTAGCGTGTTCTTAACATCTTAAGTGTAGCTTTCAATTAAGGTTTTTGTTAAAACAACCATGCAAAGCAATATTTATAGTATACTTCAATTTTAAGTCAGGCTTCTTGCTCAGGAGGAAGAAATCTTCATTATGTTCCTTGTATATGAACAGATGAAATCCACCTCTTTTCTTTCCCTGTGCTAATATTCATATGTACCTCCATGGAAAAACTGATGTTTTATTTTTCTTTTCCTCAAAACCTAGCCTTAACAGTATAGTTTGAAGTGCAAATAGGTCTTTTGCAAGCCTGGAAATGTAAGGTGTCCCATTGTAGTTTGAGTCATGTTTTGGGAGAGGAACTCTATAGCTAGTAATGATGCCATGTTAATTATAATTGTAAAATGAATGCAAGCTACCTATATCCCTTGGCACATTGAAGTTTACAAATAAGTGGTATCTGGAAGGAAACAATGCAAAATTAGCGATCTGAATACCGTGGGTTTTGTATAGGTTTGGTTTTAAGTACAGTCTAATTAGTACTAACCTGCTTGCTGAAGTTGTTGTTCTACTGTAGAACAACAACTGTATTTTTCTTCTTTCCACTCTCCTCCAGGTCTCTGTCAAATCTGAAAGTCCACACCTAATTCAGGTATTACAGAATGAACAATATATAATAAGTCACAGCAGATGAAAACTCAGTCCTAATTTCTTAGTAGGTAAATACTGTGTGAAGGATTGCGCTGGCAACTTCCCAAAATTTTAAGGACTACATCTAACTTGTGATGAAGAAGCTGTGTACAATAGCATTTATTGTACATTCCTTATTAGAGGAACAGTTGTTGCTTGTTTTAGTCATGCCAGCAACAGAAGCATGAAATTCAGCTTTGCCCGTGACTGATTTCTTGTGTTCCATGTCCAGCCAATCTTTTCTCAAATAGATTTGAAGAGAAGTCCTGGGGAATTGTCAACATCAGTTACAGTCATGCAGAGTCTGATCCTCTAATTGGATGTCACTTTGTTCCTTTATGTAAAATTTCAGAGGATTGGTCAGGTCCATGAACTCAAGCAGACAATTTGATGTTTAGATTTAAGAAGAATTACTGCATTGACTTATTACTGAATGACTGTATTGACAAATTTTGTATTAAATGCTTTTTCTTTGTCCAGAGAGCATTCTGGAATAAGACAAGCATGTTGAGTTAGAGACACGTTGTACTTCCTTTTCTCTTTCAAAAGTTTACTCAACTAAAGATTCAGAAATCAAGTTGATACAAATTATGACTTGCAGGTACTACAGCATGTCTAGCAGACCTGATTGCTATATACTGCCTTTTTGACTAATTAATAAATATGTACCTGTGAATTTAATTATTTTGGGCAGTAGCATAGGTTTCTTTCCTTTTTATGGTTGTCTACCATAGCATTTGTTGTTAATGATTCTTCTTTTGCTGTTTTTATTACCATTGCCAGTTTTCTAGCACCAACTAGAACTTGCTGAGTTTTCAACATACACAGAACTTGGCTTTTTCTTTTTTGTTGTACTCAGGTCATCATTTGCCACACTACCATGTGATACCACCAGGCAGAAATGACTAGTCTGAGTTCCCTTTATTAGAATTAGTGCTTTAATTACAGGATTGTCAGACCTTATTAAGCAAGTACAGCTGCTACAGCTGACAGACGTTATACCTGTGGTTATCATGCGCTTTATTCATGTAGAGCATCAGCTTGGTTACATTATGTTACATTTTCAGCCTTACCTGATGCTAAATCAAGGGTTTCAGAGTTGTATAAAGATGCCTGAAGATTAACCAGTGGTAACCACTATAAGTTTTGAGAGGCCAAAATTAAGACCGTCTCTATATGCTGAGAGAGAAGCACTCATTATCCTGGTCCCTAGGTAGCCTGTGACTGACCCAGAGAGCACAGAATGTGAGAAAAATTAAAGAGGAGGAAGCCAAGGTGTTAAAATTAAGAAAGACAATAGCTTTATAAAGGCACTAATGGACTGTTAGGCTCCTGGTTTGTATCTACTTATACTTGGTATCATTTCTCCATGAATGACCAGAAGGAGATAAAGCAGGGTATCTCTGGCAGAGGTGGTTCATGACTTGCCTTTGATTCAGCAGAGCTCTGTATGGACACAGTGACTGATAAACAAAAGCTGAGCTCCCAAGTTCTGGTCCTCAGCATGCAAAGCACGCTGGGTGTAATCTTGTTATTAAACCAAAGCAAATGCATGTAGACTTCAGCTGAGTTGGAATACCTAAACTGAATAAAAATAAGTAAAAACTGAAGCTGAAGTGTAAATTTCTTGCTAACAATCTGGCTTCTGCTTTGATGGGGCATATACAATTAGCACAGCAGAGAAGAAGAGAAGCAAAGGCAATCCTTTATTAGTCTAGATCCTTAGCAGAATAGTGATTTTTTTTTTTTCTTTTAAACCACTTCCACCTGTGCGAAATGAAAAGGGGGTGGGGGTGATAGAAGAGCTTTCTGAAAAACAAATGTGTTTAGCTGGCCTGCTAATGTTGAGCCAACCATCTCTCTTCAGGTGCATTGTTAAAGCCAGGCTATTGGAGAGGATGCAATGATTTTTGGGGAGAGTTGAGAGTGAAAGATGGTCAATGCCAGTGAGCAAGGTGGGGAGCCTTCAAGGTTTTTATTGTGAAGTGCAATTTGGGCAAGCGTGGTGGGAAGCTGTTGGCTCCTGCCTGCAGGTAAAAGTGCTCTCCCAGTGCTATGCGTGTGGAGGGGTTTATTTGGGCGGGGAAAGAAGGAATACCAGGAGCAGGTCCTCGGAGAGGAAGGCAATCTCATTTTCCTCCAGGAAAAAAAAAAAGAGGTGTGAAGAAAGCAGCTGCCTCCGCTTCCCGGCGGAAAGCCTTCCTCCCGGGGGCCGGGCGGCTCCTGCTCCCCCGGGCGGCCACCAGGAGGCGCCATTGCGCCGCGCCGGAGCCGGGCCGGGAGCCGGGGGGGGCCGAGGGCGAGCGGCTCTCCCCGGGGCGAGCGGGGTGAAGCTCGGGTGGCCCCTCTGGGGTTGGAGGGGGGCTAACACCCCTCTGAGGAAGGCGAGGAAAAATGAGGCGTCTCCCGTGGAGAGGGCAGGGGCCGGGCAGCCCCCCTGCGAACGGGGAGCGGCGGGACGGCGCCACCGCCTTAGCTGCTTGCGGGGTCGCCCCGGGGGGGGCCGGTTGGGCTACCCCCGCGGAGAACCGGGGCTGACTTCTGGTCTCTCGGGAGAATAAAAAGCTCGCTGGGATCTAAAGGCAGGCTAAGCCCAGAGCTGAAGCACAACAATGCCTTTTCCCAGCAGATATGGTGGTGAGACGCTGGAACGGGTTGCCCAGAGAAGCTGTGGCTGCCCCATCCCGGGAGGGG
>JAOXJM010000023.1:55475237-55486340 GCA_026413425.1 Tringa solitaria
GGGTTGGAACTCGGTGATCTTTAAGGTCCCTTCCAACTCTAACCATTCTATGATTTTTCCAGTTTTAAAGCAGAGTTACTCAGCTGGATGCGGGCTGAGTTATCTGCTGGTACCTCACAGTGTCTTAACCGAGCTCCACAGAGCTCTATCTCCTTCATGAGGCTTTTGGGCAAAAAGTTTTGATGGTAAAGAAGCGTGACACAAAGTTGAGAAGAGACTACAGGCCCCCAAAAAGTCAGGAGCTGGGAGTGTAGGGCTTTGTTAAGGAATTTAACCTGGGAGGTGGCAACTGCTGGTGGGAATTTTCCTTTGGGAATGTGTTTAGTAAATGTTGTCAGCGTGCTAGGAAAACTGGGGCTCAGGAAATCTTTTCTCAGCAACAACTTTCTCAGTATCTCTTACTTGAAAGTCACAAGAATAAATCCACATATTTCTCTGTATATGGATTTTAATATAGCAAAAACAAAGCCAGATTGCACTTGAAAACTTTTCTTAAACTTGGGCAAGAAGTTATTATAACATTATGGGGTTTGTAATTATTTATGCTGTTTATCAACTTTTTGCATTTCACTTATCTCCATACCACCACCAGAGTGGTTTTAGATCAGATACTCAAGAGATTGATAGTTTTGTAGATTGTGGGTTAACTTCAGTTTAATTATACCTAAATAGATGCATATGAAGCTGAAAATGCTGAATTTGGTCTTGAGTAAATGCAGTATTTTAGCCAGTAGGGCTCCTATCATATTTCTGATTGTGTAAGAAGTTTTAGATGATATAATCTTGATTCGTGAATTTTATGAAGTAAGTCTGAGGTGGACCAACTGACGCACAAAAGTCCATTCCAGCAGTGGCTGGGTGCTGGTCTGGAGAGATAAGCTTTGTTTTCCCTTTTTGCATCTTGTTCTGGGGGAAATTTGGGGAGGTGAGTCTTAAAACATTATTGTAACATCGCTTTGCTGTTAAACTGGAAAGCTCTGTGAGCATACCCCAACCTTGCCTCTGCTGTGCCCTACTGGGCTTCTGAATGAAGCATTTAGCAAATTCTGAATGGTTTGGGGCAGCTCCATCACTGTGTAATGAGAGCAAGTCTTTGCCTAATGTGTTCCAATTGAACTGTATTGGAAAGTTTATTCCTCCAAATGATGGATAGATTACCACGGGAAAATGCAACTTTGTTGTTTTTTTTTTTTGTTTGCTTGCTTTTTCTGTTTCTTAAAGTGGGTTTTCAAAATGAGTTCGGTGTTAAACTATATTGGAGGGGGTTTTCCCCCGAGTGGTCAATAGATTATCATGGGGAAATGCAACTTTGTGTGTGTTACAATGTATCAACATCCTTTATATGTGTTGCAATGTATCAACAACAAAAAGGAGGTTCCTGTATTTTGGCTTTAAAGAATAATTCTTCTGCATCAAGACAGATTTGATGATACCAAATGTTCTTGAACGTTGCCGTTCTTGTAGTAGTACTATTACCTATGCAAAATAATCTTTCAGTTAAGACATGAAAAGTATACTGCTGCTAGTTCCTTAAGGCTTGCCCTTAGAGAGAGGGACCGCTATGAAATACATCAAGCTGGACAAGATAATTTCTGCTGTGGTGCTTTCCTAAAACCTTTAAGACCCAGCAGTCCACATGTTACAGCTACAAAGTCTTAAAAAAAGCTGACAAAGAGCTTTTTGAGTGCCTAATTCCGTAAGTTCTGATCAACTTAAGATCTGCCTGTTATTAATTAGTAAAAAACCCCACAGTTATTTGATTACCCTGAGAACAAGTGTTATAATAAGTGAATATAAAGTTTCTTGGTGTTTATATCCTTGTAGCAGTAATACTTTTCGCCTGTGCATCTGTAGTTTTATACAGAATTGAATGGCTACATAGGCCATATACCTCTCATTACCTTGCATTAAGGCTATAAATGCCCTGAAGAAGTCTGAGTTTTAAGAGCCTGAGAACTGAAGGTGGAGTGTACTTAAGAATATTAAGCATGGCACAGCAGAGCTTGTTAGCAAAAGGTATTTACTTAAAAAGGCTAGGTGGATTACAAGCTGTCCTGTATCAAAGCTAAAGCAAACAGGGTGGTTCGGACTATACTGTGAAGTAGGTGTCTGTGCTCCTACAGAGACAATATGAACTTTTGCTCCCTGTCCCCAGCAACGTACCCAATTCCCCTAGATCATGTACCAGCAGCCGACAGGCTGTTCCCAATATTATGTTATGCAGTCCTGGGTTTAATGCTCACAAGAGGGCTGTTGTCAGGGTTAACCAAAAGGGTCACTTTTATACAGCTTGCGTTTGGGCAAGAACCGTCTTGGACTGGGAAACTGTAGCAATTGCACAAGGGTTTTTTTGTTTGCTTTTTTGTTTCTTAAAGTGGGTTTTCAAAATGAGTTAGGTGTTAAACTATATCGGAGAGGTTTCCCCCCGAAATGGTCAATAGATGTTCCTGGGGAAATGCAACTTTGTACACGTTTCAATGTATCAACAACAACAAAAAAATAGTTGCTCCTGTATTTTAGCTTTAAAGAATAAAAATTCCCCTGAACTTCACAGAATACATCACGCATATTTTCTGATGACAGCCTCTTCACCGGTCTGAGATCAGAGAAGGAAATGAACTGAAGTATCATGCTGGTTTAACTAGACCATTTGGGGGACCATTCAGATCTGGAAGGTATCTTCTTGCTTTTGTAGTTGACAAATTTAAAGACACACCTGGTAACGTTACTGCTAAACTCTGCTGGAGCCAAGCCAGACAGCTCCCAGGTCTGCCATCCTCCGGAGCTGAATTCTGAACCCAGAGATCTCCTGCATCTGGAGAGCAGAGTAGTTTGGATGCACGGGAGGTGCTAATTTCTCCCTGGTGGCTGCCAGAGTTTGGGAAATGTGGTGCTGACACACCTGAGTAACTGTGAGTGGTCAGCTCAACCCAGCTGACTTCAGGAGCTCTGAGGTGGTGTTTTGCAGAGCCACACGGTACCTGCAGTTTGCCCAGTTTCTCATTATCCGTTATAACGAAGAGCTGTAACTATATTGACATTCGTTATCTGTAGTTAATGAGAGTCAAGCAGCAAGTTCAGTATGTTAAAAGTAACTGTGCTCAAGTGGCAAGCATTTCCTTCCCTGGATGGAGTTTATGAATAATATTTGTTAGTTATTGTTTTGTGCTAGTTATTGGCCAAGAGATAACGAAGATGTGAAAGGAGTGTGTCTCTGTGGACTCTTGAATCTTTTGGATAGGTTAAGAGGTATTTCTAGACATTATTAATCACTTCAGTGGACAAAGGATTCTGCAGGGACTGGAGGTGTCTGTATTTCTTCCCGTCAAGCTCCATGTGTGCCACGCTATCATCTCCTGCTACATCAGGGATTCTGCTTACTCTCTTCTGCCTGCACTTCCAGAAATGGAGGATACCTGGTTGACCTGCATACCCTAGGTTGTTTTTTTTTTTAAATATCTGCTGTGCAATTTTCTTTATTAAATGTTTGTATTGTCGTTGTGAGCTCGGACAAGTAAGTCTTATTCTTGGAGGAGGAAGAAAGGGATTTGCTGACATTCCTTTGGTTTAGCTCTCATCCACCAGTCTTATAGATGGTCTAACTAATGGCAAAACCTGGTAAGCACGTGCTTTTGCCTTGCTTGAGGTAGACTGATAGTGCCGTCTAATAATGCTCAAGAAGGATGATTTCTTCCTCATGCAGAATTTGGGGATTACAGTCAAGGGGCCCCTTTTTTTTGCTTGTTTTATGCCAAGCATATATGCTTTAATTGAATTTAATAATTTCTATTTGGACATTTGGAAAGAAATCAGAGTGTTGACACAAAAAACTAACTGCCAAACCGGGAACGTATACTATTTCAAAACACAATTAATGGTCTAAATAGCAAATAGTGCCATTCTAGTATGTGTTTTCAGTAAATACACTGGTATGAGAATATAAAAGGATAAAGACAGTGTAGCTATGTAAGCTTATTCTGCAAAAGTTGTAAGTAGCCACTTATTTTTTTTCCAGGATTTTCCTTACTGCCCCAGGTAAGGTGGTGGCTATTTAAAATTCCTTCAACTTTTACACTGGCCAACACCTTGTGTATGTATGTGTAATCACCTCTGTTCTGTTTGTTTCCATTTAACTTTTCCAGTGCAAGGCTTTCATTCAGTCTGACCTGTTCTTTTGTAAAGCACAAGCATGTTTTGGGGAAGAAAACAGATCTTCTGTATAGCCTGTGCCACTATGGACTTCAGGTGTCTCTCCAGAAGAGAGTTGTTGCTGTTTGAGTTGCTAATGATCTGAGCCTCAATGTCCAAGATTTAACAGAGGAAGTAAGTGAAAGGAAACCATTTACTTAGTGAATTGGAATGACTATTTATTGAAAGGTAATGGAATAGGTAAGAACTCTGTCTTTTTAGGCAAAAAACATGCAGTTGATAAAACTGTGATGAGGTCATAACTTGACAGAAAAGAAGACTGGAAAATCAGGCTTTAACAGCTGAACACGATGAGGAAACTGTCAATGTGATAAGGAGGCATATTTCATCTCTGGAGACTTTCTTCCTAAAGGTTTTTTGTCAGTTGTTGATCAGGTATTGCAGACAGCCAAGCTTAATTTGTATGAAATAAACCTTGGTTATTCCTTCATTTCTGGTCTTCTACAGATTGTGGCTTTGGTAGCTATCAGACTACAGATGCATGAGGTAATTTTGGACTAACCACTGCAGAAAAACTTGTCCAGTTTCATATACACCCGTGGCAAAGATATATACCTAGGAGATCTGCCTACTGATTATATATGTTATATATACTGTGGTATTTCATGTTCTTAGTTTTGATAGAAAAAGTGGTCTTAAGCATTGGCTAAAATTTTGATTTCATGTCTCTCTAGATTTTTTTAAGATAATGTGGTAGTCTAGGTCTTATTTGTTAAGCCTGAAGCAAATAAAAAAAGCTTGAACCAAAATTGCTCATTTTCCTACGTTATTTGCTTGAGACAGTAAAGAGAGAAATGATGGAAATGACTCAGTGTAATGTGTTAGCTTTTGTTATGCTCTGATTGTCTTAGCAGACTGGGAGAAAGAACTCTGGTTTTGCAGCCTTGTCGTTACAAGTTGGAGATTTGCTATGTACAGGCAGGAGAGGGAAAATAACAATGTGAAGGAATAATCCAAACTGCTGGTCAAGGTCTGCTGCTCTTTGCTGTCAGCCTGTGTGTCAAAAGGAACATGAGCCAGCTGGTAAACACTTTTTTCTTTTTTTTTAATTAAAAATTATTCTCAGTTGATCATCTCTATGGTTCTTACTTCAAGCTTTTTGACCTTAAGTTTGCTTATTGCTCTACAAACAGCACCACCCCAAATAAGCAGTCCTTTGCTGTTCACGATGTCTGAAATTTATCAATGAATACTCCTTGAATTTTCCTTGAAATATGTAAGTATATTTTTGAGAGTTTTAATTTTTAGTACTGGAACTGAAGTCTTCAAGAAGACTTCAGTAAATAGATTTTTTTAATTATATCTACTGAAAAAAGTATTTATAATTTTGTTTGAGCTTCTCTCAAGCTAAAATGGATGTGCTTGTAGCTGGAATTGACTAGAAAATATTTGTTATATCTTTACAGTATTTGCAAGCTGAGATCATAAGGATGTTCCATCCTTGTAGTTCTGCTATTACATTAAAATAAGTGTGCTATAAGTGCTACTTCAAAACCATTGTCTGACCTTTATTTTAAAAGAACTGTCTTGTAAGGAGCAGAACTAAATGGTGACTCTGCAGCTACAGGAAACAATGACCACACTGCCTTGTAATTGCACATAACAATCAGAAATAGTAGGGAACAAAGTTCAAACTTCACAAATAGAACCCCATACAGAACAAGAAAGCATTAGGAAATGCTTCCTGTCCGAGCTTATTTTAGTGATGTTGGAAATGCCGCTGTAGGTGTGACTTTTATCACCAACACAGTTGCACCAGGTTATCCAAAGCTCCTCCAAGAAAGTCTGAGAAATGTTACTCGAAAGTAATTTCTAATTCTCTTTCTTCTGCTTTCCTGATAAAAGCAGTTCCCTTTGAAATCAACACAGACTCACAGAGTGTGCATCTGAGAGCAGGAGCTGGCTTGTAAATTAGAGTTTGAATTGCCTTTGAACATGTTTTTCCAATAAAACAGTCTTGAGGTGATTTCTGCAGTGCTGTGCTGAGGGAGCCTGGCACCACCAGGCTAGGCCAAGTGCAAGATACTCAGAGCAAGTCAAGCGTGCCCAGGAGGAAATGGGTAGTAAAATGAATGGGGCTCCCAATTATCAGGTTATCACGAGCAACATGCAGTTCCAAATATAAGGGTTCAGAATTTCCCTTAAAATTTCTGAAATTCACAAGTACTTGAATAAAAAGAGCTACTCATGAGAACATATGTCTGTAACAAATTCAGGAAAAGTTCAATAGAAAGTTTATTTCTGTACTTCTAGTTACAAATCAAGAGCTTTTAAAGTTGCTATTGGAGGAGTGGCAACTGAAAATGCAAATGAAAGAAGAAAATGTGGTACAGTTAGTGAAGAAGGACAGTGGAATGTGCTAAAATTCAGTCAAAAAATGTAAGCAGCTCTGAGAACACACTGAAAATGAAGTAGAGACTGGCAGTGTGCAGGCAAGATGACTTGTAGCTGTATATTCAAAAGAAGCGTGGAAAGAGTTATTGTGAAGAAAACGTAATGATATCCTCTTACCTGAAGCTACAAGAGGCTAATATATCTAGCTTCCTCTGTTCTCTGTGCCTACTGGAAAACCAGCACGCCCTCCTGACACTTGCATGTGGTTTTGAATCTAACACTTGCATGTGTTTTCCTCTGCTGAGAGGGAACAAACAGGGAATTGCTCGCTTGGATTGAGGACTTCTTTTTGCCAGTATGACAAAGATTTGGTCTATCGAGACAATGTTTGGACTTGTCAGAAGTAGGAAAAAGGCAGGCTTACCTATTTTACCTTCTCTTATGGAAAAAGCCCTCACTGAATAGCAGATTAAAGATCTATTCAGTCTTGCTTTTTTTTCTCAGAATTGCAAAGCTAGGTGTTTGCATCCACACAGGAAAAGTGCCCCATCATTGCAAATCCCACCTATAACTCATTGACATGTTGGAAAGCAAGTGGGATCTTATTTGCAAAACTGAGAAGTTTCTGGTATGAGTTTTGGCAGTTGTGCAGAGCACTGGAACTGCAGAAAGCTTGTGTTGCACAGCAAGCTGATGCTCATTCTGCTCCACACCGCAAAGAGAAATCTCCCAGCTTTGGTATGCTATGAGTAATAGCGCAAGTCGTTGAATTAGACAGTCTCATGGGGCAAGGTGGCCTTACCCCAGAATGAGCCAGTGTTTCTGCACTAATACTGTTTTGATATTACTTCATTTGCTTGCTTGCTTAATTTAAAACATTTAATTATAATTGGAGATATATTAGCGTATTCATTCTGTAGCCTATTTTTTATTCTTGGATGATAGCTAGCTTTATGAGATCAGGGATGTACTCTGCTTCTATGCTTTTTTTTCTAATGCTGGAATTAAATAGGGTTGTTAAAAGGCTTTGTTACCGAAACTCTTTAAGTGGTAAATATATTTGTTTAAATGTTTACTACACACCTAGAGCAAACAGGCTAGATATGGGGCGAGGGAAACCACTTAGTTTCAAATTCAGACCCTGCGCTCTTGAGGTCAAGGCTTTGTGCATATATCTCTAAGCGTAAATCCTACCCTTCCTTCACTCTTCCCCTTCCTTCACTGGAATAATTTATGCTTCTGGAACAAATATTCTGGAAAATCAACTGCGTGGGAGTTTTGTGGTCACTTTGAGGCCAATTTTAAAATAGTTTTTTGCAAGGCTTTTTTCTTGTGCAGTGTGGCATTCTATCCATTTGAATAAGGAAAACTAGACTTGCTTCACTTTCACCTAAAAGAAAAGCCACCAGATCCTAGAAGATTGTTTGTAACTACAGAATTTCAGTAAGTTTTCTAAAGCCAATAGTTTTACCAGTTACTCTTGCAATACAATGAATGTCTTGTAAAGCCTCCACGTCTCTTCACATTTTATTTTCTCTTGATTCCCACAGGAAAAGAAAGAACAAAAGAGGAACAGAGGCTTTGTCCCTCCTGGTAAGCATAGCATGATTCTCTTAAAACATCTGTAAAAGGGTGATGGCTCTGGCAGAAGACTGCCAGAAGGGTGCACTGAGCTATGCAGTTCATACCATAACAGTGTTATTCGGCTTGGGAAGGCACCTCAGGAGCTCTCTAGTCCAACCTCTGATTAAAGCAGGGTCAGCTGTGAGCTCGAGTGGGCTATGAAGGTCTTTATCCCATGGGACCTTGGAAAGGGATGGAGACTGCACAGCTTCTCTGGGGAACGTGCTTCACTGCTTGGCCATCTTCACGATGGAAAAGCTTTTCCTTCAGTTGTGTCAGAACCTCCCCTGCTTTAATTTAAGACCACTACCTCTTGACCTCCTGCTGTGTACCCCTGTTAAAGAGCCTTATTCAATCACTTCAGAATGATAAATAATGTTAAGAGGCCTTATTCAGTCCTTTCACTCTGCAGATATTGGCTGCCATGAGTCACCTCCATGAGATGACCCCATGGCCATCTTTTTCTCCAGCCTGAACAGACCCAGACTTCTCATCCTCTCCTAAGAGGGCACTTGCCTCCTGACGCCCTTGGTGACCTGATTCTTCAACAACAGTGATCACTAGAGATGAGCTTTTTCTTTAGCAACCCTATTGTGTGGAAAACTGTAACAGGATTTAATAATCCCTCTTAGAATCAGAGAATCATAGGATGGTTAGAGTTGGAAGGGACCTTGGAGATCATAGAGTTCCAACCCTGCTGTCATGGCCAGGGACACCTCTACTACAGCAGGTTGCCCAAAGCCCCATCCAGCCTTGTGTTGCTGTAAGAACTGCTGGGTTTATCTTAATTTCTATTACTTCTTTGTTGAGTAAAGCCTGCTTCAGTTTGGAAGTCTCTGACTCCGGCTCGTAGTGGGAGTGTTCACTATCTGTGAGGGGCACTTGGGGGCCTTGTGAGGGCAGGAGGGTACAGTCTCTCCACAGGGTGGCCCAGAGTCTTGGCTGGAAAACAACGAAATGCAATTCCAATCGGAGCCTAATTCATGCTGTCATAGCTCTGCCGCATCGGTAGAGTTGAAATAACGTAACCGAGCTGTGGAAAAGCAGCAGCTAAAGAAGAACCTCGAGGTTTCATCCATCATCAATGCTTCCGAGCTCCTTGAGGCTTTCCCCCACGCAGGTGAGTCACGCCGCAGCCTTTGTGTCTGAGGGAATAAAAGATTCCATGCCCTGGAAAGCCAGTCCTCCTGGTGGATACAGCTGTGGCTGCTGGGGTTTCTGGGCTGGGTGAGGTGTTCCTGCTCTGGGGAGAGGCAGGTGCTGCCGGGGCAGCTTGGTGGCCATGGGGCGTGAGGGGGGACATGGCGGCCATGGGGCGTGAGGGGGGACATGGCGGCCAGGGTGTGCGAGTGGTGTGGGTGTTCACAGGGAAGCACACCCTGTCAGGAATTTACCCCAGGAATGAGCCCTGGGTAAGGAAACAGTAATGACTTAGCGCCTTGGATGTCAGATTGTCAAGTTATAATGTAGTTACTACATACAGTGTCAAGTTATTTGTGTAGGAAGTGCACTGGGGCTTGTGATTGATTTGCAATGAGGATTTCGTTGTTTTTCCCTTTCCTCTTGATAAGTAATACTCCTTGCTCATTGCTTGTGACCTCTTTTTAATTATTATTATGCCTTTTTTGCCCTTTTGTCCCGCTGATTCTTTTTCCTGTTGTTTTCCTTCGAGGGCTCCCCTCCCGGTTTCCCCGGCGGGCCCTGCCGCCGTGAGGCGAGGCCCTGGTGGGGCGAGTCGTGAGGAGTCGCCCCCCTCCCTCCCCTCCTCTCGTCGGGGACCCGGCCCTCGGCTTCCGACCGGCGAAGCCGCTGTCCCGGGCGCGCCTCCGTTTGCCGCCGGCGGCGAAACACGGCCCCGTTTAACACCTCGTTCCCCTGACCCTTCGCTTCACGCCTGCTGGCAGGGCCGGGGAGGAGGAGGAGGAGAAAGAGGCGGGCCGAGGAGGAGGCGGGCCGCCATCCCGGCAGCGCCGCTGTGGCGCGGCCCAGCGGGCGGAGGGGTGGGGGCCGCCCGGCAGGCGGCGCTGTAGCCGCCCCGCGCCGCTCTCGGCCGCCTCTCAGAGCTGCGCTGCGCGGAGCCCCCGTGTGTCCGCCATATTGGCGCCCGCGCTGCAGCCGCTGCGCCTTGTTCCTCCATCTCCTGCCGGCGCGGCCGAGCGGAGCCCAGCCGGGGGAGGGGACGCCGGCGCCGCCGGGCGGGAAGCGGGGCGAGGAGGCCGCGCGTTGCCGGGAGGTAGACGGAAACGAGCGGTGGGGCCCGCGTCCCTCCGCGCCCGCCCCCTGCGCCACCCGCCATGGCGAGGAGGCCCGGCGGCCCCTGAGAGAGGCGCACACGCACACACAGACCGAGCCTAGCCCCCTCCCGGCCCGGCCGCCATCAGCGGAGAGAAGCCGCCCGGCTCCCGCCTCCGCCGCGACATGGAGGCCGTGAAAGCCTTTAACAGCGAGGTGTGTAACCCCCCCTCCCCGCTCCTTCCCCCTCGGGGTCGGGGAGCGGGCGGGGCCCTGGGGCCCAGCGCCTTTGCCTGCTCCCTCCCGCTGCGCGGAGGGGGCGGGAACCGGGGGGCATCGGCAGGGCCGGGGTGGTGGGGTGGGGTGTGCTCGGGGTGTAGGGGAGCCCTCCCGGGGTCTCCCCCCCCGCCGTATCGTGCGGGAGCGGGCCCTTGTTGCCGTCCCTGGGAAGCGGGAGGGGGGGGGTAATGGAGGCACCCACCCCCCCCGCCCCGCTCCTCCTTCCGGCGTGAGGCTGGGGGAGACTGAACGGGGGAAGAATAGATGTGGCGGCGGGCTGAGGGGAGAGCGGGAGGAGGCCGAGGAGGAGGAGGCGGCCTCTTCCCTGCGCCTGGTGTGCGGTGTGGCGGGTGATGCCCGGCCAACTTCCCGCAGCGGCCGGGGGGCTCCGGGGTCCCGGCTCTTCCCCGCCTCTTCTGCCCCCCC
>JAOXJM010000023.1:55498652-55514217 GCA_026413425.1 Tringa solitaria
ATGACACTTTTTCCATTTTCCAATAAATGCATACAAAATCCCTGTGAGGGCAATTTCTCATCTATTTCCATATAATATTGATCAATGGAGAGAGTGATATGTAAGAAACGCTTATCTTTGGATACAATACTAAAAACTCAGTCTTCAAGGCTTTTTTTTTTTTAACCAATGTAAGAACAGAAAAGATACCTCAGTTGGAGGAGATGAGATGTAAGTAGAAGACTTTTAATTTGTTTGAAACATTACACAGGTGAATATGATAAAAAGAGGAATAATTGGTGTGACTTTTATGAAAGAAAATAATGTGTTGTGTATGTGTGAGAGTTCTTTGAGAGAATTAGAAAGCACGTGGACAGGGAAGAATCAGGTGATGTTACTTGGATTTCCAAAAAGTGGTTGAGAAGATCCATCCCCAGAAGTTTGAAAAGAAGTTGAATTGCTATGGAGAGTGCATCCTTACGTTGATGGATGACTGCTAAAAGGGGAGATGGGGGAAAAGTTCATGTGTAGAAACAAATTGTCTTTTTTCATGATGGAATCTTTTATAGGTTTGTGCTGGGAATCCATGCATTTCAATATATTTGCAAATGCGGTGGAAAACAGGTAGAATAATGAAGCAAAAAAGTTGTTAACTGTATTCAGCTATTCAGAATGTTGTTACTGAAGGGCTAGCTTGGAGGATTGTGAAAGGACATTGCTCTAACAGCGTCAATCTACAATTCAGACAATAACAAAACAGGTTTAGAGATAGTCCTACAAAACCAGAACAGAAATCCACTCTTAAAACTACCTGTTACTTTGATCATCTTGGAGACTTTTCAGCGCTGTCTGTCTAATGAGCTGTTACGTGCTTACACGGCCATTTGGCTGTCACCTGATTTTTACCTTGCAAGATCATTACCCTGGGAATTTGATGTGGTTTAACATGTGGGAAAACAAAGGCCATCAGTCCGAATGGCCCCTTCTTCCTCCTCCTTCCCCCTCAGCTTTATATGCTGAGCAAGACATCGCATGGTATGGAGTAGCCCTTTGGTCAGTTGGGGTCAGCTGTCCCAGCTGTGTCCCCTCACAGTTTCTTGTGCACCCCCTTCTTACTCGCTGGTGGGGTGGTGTGAGGAGCAGAAAAGACCTTGGCTCTGTGTAAGCACTGCTCAGCAGTAACTAAAACATCCCTGTATTATTAACACTGTTTCCAGCACAAATCCAAAACAGCCCCGTACTCACTACTATGAAGAAAATGAACTATCCCAGCCAAAACCAGCACAGATTTGCTTTCATTGAGACAGTTTAGGATTTGGTAATAAGTGTACTGTTGATATGATAATGTTCGTTTGTAGTTTGTAGTTTCCAGTATTGTTTGCAATGTGTTTGCAGCTGAGCACATTCAGTCATTCAGAATGTTTGAGATAGGGAGTTCAGAGTCTTGTCCACAGCTTTCTAGAATAAACTGATAAAACATTAAATTTTCATTGACACTGCAATCAAGCGTAAACTGCTATTAGGTGCTCTGAGTTGAAAACATCACTGGCACTTTTTTGCAGTAACTTGAAAGTATTCTCTTTTGCTATGCTTTTTCTCACAGAGGAAAATAAAATTATTCCTAAAAGGTCATGTGGGAACCCTGCATTTAATGTTCTTTCTAACTTGATTATTTAACACTTGTTCTTTCAAAAACAGCCAGTTTGGAAATAGTTTCTCTTACCAGTACAGTCAGACTCCTTGTGACTTGTCTCTGTTGTGTTACACTTCCCCCTCCCCACCCTACATCAAATTCTGTGGAAGTTTAGTCTTTGTTCCTTCTTAACATTTGTGTGTTTTGGAAGTCATGAATTTTTTTTTCTTTAGCATTGGACATGCAGTTTCTGCCACTCAGTTAATTTTGTTTGTGATAATGCCATCTACCTTTAAAGCGGGAATGTCTCACCTTTTTTCTGAGGAATGTGCCATAGTTCAAGAATGGACAGTACAAAACATAGCTTTGTATAATGTTGCAATGGATTTTTGTATATATATTTTTTTTTATTAAGGTTTAACCTGTCAATTTATTCAAGTCAGTTGCTCCTACTGAAGCAGCGTTCTTCCAAATGTTGTGTTTGTGTTTTGGTGCCTTTGCTCAGGAGAGCCTTTGTGTTGGAATGATCCTGGGGTGAATACACAGCTCTTTGCAGCAGTGCTCTTTTCCAGGCAAATACCAGGAGACATGTTTCTCCCACCTACATGTTAGGATAGCTGTGAGTATTGGTTTTGATTAGATTAGCACATTCTTTTTAGTTTCTGGTGCAAAATCAATTACTACATGAATGGGAAAAATAAATTAATCCAACACAGTCTGAGGTGGGTTTTGAATTAGATTTTGATGCGTATGTATATCATCAGCTGACAATAGATGTGCAGTGTTTGGAGAGAAATTTGAATTCTCTTAGCATAGATTTTAAAAAGAGACTCCAAATTGTGGTGCTCACTACAGCAGTGCTGCAGATTTCGACGGCAGATTTTTCACATAAGAAATGATGCAAATACTTTTGCTGTGCAAGCCTTTCCAACTGTGAACTTATGAAAATAACTAGAGAAAACAGGTTTCGTTGGTGGTCAGACATCTGTCTATAGTGATGAGACGCTTAAAGAAACACTGACCAGTTTTTTTTTTTGTCTTTTGGGGCAAATGTTACATATGAGTTGATGTTTATCCAGAAAAGCAGGTGAATGGCTAGTGAATGGAATTAAGAAGAGCATGGGTTTTGAAGTTTGCATAATGGTTTGTGTGTCACTCCTTTGCTTTCTTCTTCCAGCTAAATATGACTAATGTGCTTCAAAATCTCTGAAAGTTCTGTCTTTTTTTCTGCCACTTGAAGATCACATTGTTTCACTTTTGACCCTCTTAAATGAACTGTGTTTCTGTTGTAGGAAAAAAAAAAAAGCAGCTGCCTGATGGGGTAAGGCTCAAACTTTGAGTAAGGTGTTTTTGTTTTTAAACTGAGATCTGCATCTACTGGCATACAGATAGGTAACTGTATTTTGTGCAGTTATTTAAACGAGTGGGTGTGTTTCGTTATGGGCACAGACTTAACAAGTTGGTGGTAACAGTTCAGGAGTCAGGTCCCTCCAGGGCACATGAGAGCTGCCCTCCCAGGCTGCAGAAAACCAGGTCCTGCAGTCTGGAGCCGCATCTGCCAGCCTGGTTCTCACTCATCCCCTGCTCATCCCATTTGATGTGCTCCTCCAGTCCCATCCCTCCCAGTTGATTGTATTGACATGTGCCATCCCCTTAGTAGTCTTGTTTGCAGGCTGAAGAGTCCTAGCTATCTTTGTTCTTTGCTTAAAAGCTTCTCTATAGTTTTCAGTAACATGCCAGCCTTGGAGACTAGAGGAGAGGGCAGAAATTCCATAAGTATTGAGAAGAGTGCCCTCAGTACAGTTGGCTAAATAATGTTGTGGTTCTAAAAGTCTGTTTGCTGCATTTACTACTGAGATTTTTCTGGTTTACAGTTGAGTTGATGCTGTCAAAGAAGCATCTCATGTATCAGCAAATCCCTTTCCTGAATGGCACTAGTTAGCTTCAAAGGCCAGTACTTCGTTGTGTACTCATCGTTAATTTGTCAGCCTTTTTATTACTCATTAGTGCCACTGATGTTCCTTTGCAGCTTTCAGTAGTCTTACTTTGACCTACCCAGAATATACTTGATGGCACAGGCACAGTCCCCAGCACAAGTGGGACTCTATTGGGATTTCCCTCTACTATAAACAAATTGACTGTTTATTCAAATTGTTTGTTGGCTGTTTTTAAGGAGTAATTGATCAGGTTACTTGTCATGCAAGGGCCTGTTTAGGAGAGCTCGGGTTTCTTTGGAGCCTTTTGTGAGAGATCTTTGCTAAATGTCTTTTGGGAGTCCAGGTGGACTATGCCAGTGATTTCTCATTGTGTTCCTCGAGCCTTTCAGAGAAGGACAATAGACCAAGATGAGGCTTTGCCTCACAACAGCTGCATGGAATCATCTGTACACCCACTAATTCTTTTCTTTCAAGTAATTTATACAAATTTTTCTGGTACGACCATTGAAGCTAACTGATTCCTGTTTCCTAATTCTCCCTGTGAACTCGTCAGAAATTCATGTTGCTTTTCCTGTCTCTTAGAGCTTCAAGATTGAGACTGTTTTAAGTGAGAATTCATGAATCACAGCTACGAGGTCTTTTCATTCTTGAGTTCTGTTCTAGCACTTCATTATTTTTCACATTGTGAGCTTTTTTTTTTACCTTTTTATAAACACACTTGAGGATTCTGGTATGGAATTCTCCAGGGTTTTTCCTCTGTGTGTAGACCTAAAAAGAGAAGGGGAGGGTTCTTTTTCTGTAGGGCTTTGTCTCCTATGAGACTTTAAGTGCTGATTGTCCTGGAGGAGCACTGTAATAGATCTGCTATTCCTTCTCTCTTCTGGAAGGGGCTGATTTTTATGCTTTTTCCTGTTTGTTTCTCAAACTTGATTGCTTTATTATGTACATGTATTATGTACATATATTATGACCAACTAGAGCTTATGGTCACTTACCCCTACCCCTTTGGGTACCACTTCTGATCTTCTGAAATATATCATTTTACTTTAGGTGGTTTCCCTGACTATTTAGTCATATTGCTATTTTTTCCTAGTTTTTTTAAAGGCTTCTTTTATGAAATAGCAAGCAGTTACCTTCTGGTAATGAGCATGAATGCCTTACAGAAACATGATCAGGAAATAATTACAGCAAACTGTTTCGGCTAAGTATTTGTACAAAAGGGTATATAGGAAAAAATGACCCAAAATATAAGCATAAGTTTTAGAAACAAAAATAGTATATATTTAATTTATATATGTATCAGCTCTGTTCAGGATTATAAAATATTAAAATAGTGCAGTTATTTTGCTTTAACTAGATTTGAAGATTATCTGATTGCTTTAAATGCCACTGTCTTAAAAATCATCTATGCTAGATTAAAGTATCAAAGTTTTCATTACTAGAGAGGCAACCAAGTCTTGGTTCTCTAGCCAGCCTAGCAGTGGGGCAAGTGGGTTTGTTGGATGGACTATTCCATGATAAGGAGTTGGCTGGATGGCAGCATCTAGACAGTTGCAGTTAATGGCTCAGTGTCCAAATGGAGATAAGTAACAAGTGGGACCCTCAGGGGTCTATTGGGACCAATACTATTTCATATTTTTAGTAATGATTTAGTGGGATTGAGCTGATGGCACCAAGCTGAGTGGTGCAGTTGATAACTCTGGCAGGAAAGGATGCCATCCAGAGGAACCCTGACAGGCTTGAAGAGAAGGCCAATGTGAACTGCATGAAGTTCAGCAAGGCCAAGTGCAAGATTCTCCTGCAGCTGGGTCAGGGCAGTCACCAGCATCAGTATGGACTGAGTGATGAATGGATTGAGAGCAGTCTGGATTACTCTTCTGGTACCATTTTCAGATTGTCAAGGTGGCTTCTTGAATTTGGGCTAATTTCATATTTGCTTACATATCTGTGAATTGCTTTTACTAGTATTTTGGGTTTTGAGAGTCCTGACTGGGAGTACCCCAACTGATTCTGCGAAGGCACTGCCTGAATGTAAACAAAACGTTTCTGGGACTGTAGTGGCCCCAGAAGTAGTTTAGCGCTAGTTGCCCATCATCCAGCCAAGTCAGTAGCCGGGATGAGTGACCCACAGTCTGGTAAATAACCTGTAACTGGAAGTTGAGCACTGAAACATGAGTATAAAACAGAAGAAACCCATTTGAGACTCTTTTCTCCTTTCCTCTGTGGTGGTGAAGCGCATTTATATATTTGAATTCTAGAAATGTATTGCTTTTTGTTGTATACAAAGCACGTAAGTAATTCAGAATATTTTGCAAGAGCAATTAGCATTAGGGAGAAGCAGTTGTTTTAAAAGTGGTGTCTAGTTGTAAACTGGTTAGAATTACACTGTTCGAATGGAAATACTTTCAAGCTGAGAAAACAGATACTTAGGCTTGCACAAACCAATTTTTTTTTCAGTTTGTCTTTTGATAGCTATACAAAGTTTTAGTTAAAACTACTTTTGACAGGAAAGGATAGAAAAAAAGCATCTTATGTTTGCAGGGAGAAGAAACCCTTGCCTTTTGGAAACTCAAATACTACTGGAGAATATCTACATGTTAGCTTCAGAGTGATAAATTATTATAACCAATTTGGGGAGGGTGACCTGTGTTTGAGATTGCCTAATCCTTTCCACTGTGGGATCTTGTTTACTGTTACATTTTAGGTTGTTAAATGTAAACGATTCTCAATTATGTTTTCTGAGCTAGCAGTTTGCCAAAAGTTGAATGAATCTTAGGAAGTTAAAGATATTAATATCAGTATGGATGTTGATTTAGTTCAATATATTGCATTGCTCAGGGTCTCTAGTAGGAGAGGGATCTTCTGGCTTTGTTTCTGTTTCAATGACCGTTTTATGGAAAAACTCTAATTCTTCCTGTCTTTAGGAGGGAAATTAAAAATCACCTATGGATGGTCGTTCTCATTATCAGGGCTCTGTTTTTGAGCTAACGTGCTTCTAAAAATGTGTGCTGTAAACAAAAATACAATATAAGTTAAGTCAAGAATATCCTTAAAACTGGTTTGGTATTTTGTATCTCGTCTTTTTATGCATGAAAGCAGCAACTACTAGAGAGTCCCTTGTCAGTTAACACCTAGGGCTGAAGGAGAAAAGAGCAGCATTTTGTTCAAAGCCATATATTGTGAATAATCAGAGGTTTTCACAGCAAGGAAATAGCTGTGGATGATGGAGTCCTGACCGAGTGTGAAGGAAGGACTTGTTTCCAATTCCCACCTATCAGTCATAGCTATGAAGTTAGTTCGTGTTCAGTTCTCACTATGGAGCAAATTTCTGATGAATATCTGTCATGCTGGATTGCTTCTGCTAAGTGATGTGTGTACTTAGTAAAAAGAATAGAGTTATTACTGCATCCTGGGAGAAAAATGTTGCAAAACTCTGCTACCTGTGAACTGTGGCTGTTTTGGTGGTTAGATAATAATGAAGTTACAAAGCTGTGTTTAGAATTGAGAACCCAGCTGGATTTCTGCTTAAGCATTTGTAATACTTCTGATACATTATTTCTCCGAGTTAACACAGTGTATGAAGGAAGTCTGTACTTTTTTTTTCAAATCTGCTGTTTTCAGTCACAAAATATCTACATACTCGTTCTTACTGGGCTGGATTTTTTTGTTTAATGGAAAATAAAAAGATTTGGTTCAGCAGGCTTATGATGATGAATATAGTAAGCATTTGGTTAAGCTTCTGTTTTGCTTCCATCAAGGTAGCCAAGAATATTCATTTTTTTTTTGCCCTAGAAAGAAAAACTTGATGGAAGCTACTGTATTTGCACGTTGTATTTATTTCCTTGGTAACTTCACCTGCAGGTGTCTGCTGTATTTAGTGCTAGTAAAACTAGGTGTATAGTGACCATTGCAAAGAAAAACTTGTTATCTTTTAATCATTTTGGATTTTACACTGTATTTTATTGGGGCTTTCCATTTTATCTTAATTGGGGATGCCTTTTCTGATGTAATATGTGCTTAAAATCTGATGAAAATTACAAGTGGTGTTTTCTTGTGGAAAAATAATGTATTTTTATACTGCTTACAAGTGCAGAATATATTTCTGGTAACTGTGGGGTTTTTGGTTTTGGTTTTTTTTGGCAGTTGTACTCGCTGAACGATTATAAGCCACCCATTTCTAAAGCTAAAATGACACAGATCACAAAGGCAGCAATCAAAGCTATAAAGGTAAGAAATTGGCTAGCTTCTTTTGACTTCCTTTCCATTTCTCATCTCTGTCAAAATAACTGAATAGATTAAAGAACTTCCTTTGCAACTTCCCACCTCCCTTGTTGTATGTACAATTTCCAAGTTATGATCGAATGTAGCAATGGGATTTTCAGAAGTGCAGCAGAAGGCTTCATTTGTTGTGTGACATTCATTTGCTGGTTGTCATATGTGAGAAAGAATTATACCAACTTGACTCTTCAGTGAGATTCCTCAGTTTAAAAAGGACATTGCCTGAGAACAGATGAATAAATATAAAGCTACAATTCTCTTTTCCACCCTTGCCTCCCTCCAAAAAAATGTAAGCTATGTGTGCCTTTGGTTCATATAATTGATTAAGTTTTATTTCATGTTTTTAAGTTCCTAGCGAACCGTTTCATGGATGTTGTTCATAGATTTTATTTTTTATGTTTCTGGGATACAAATTGTTCTTAAGTTTTAGCATTAGTACACTAATTAAAAACTTTTCTTGCCACAAAGTAAAATTAATTTCCAAGCCGCAATGGAGCAGCAGAAAACAGCACTGAAAAATTATGGAGGAAGTAAAGATGCCATTAATGTTAAGCAGTAAAACAAAATGAAACTCAGTAAAAGCTGGAGAGGTGAAAAAGAGGGATAGGATAAAAGCAAAAAAGCCATGAATTTAAGCTCTTCATATCTGCATTCCTCTGCTGAGAATGCAAATATGTTTTCAGATAATGAAAGCCATATTGGTGTTTTGTGTAGTTTGGAGAGAGCAATTTGATGACAGAAAAGTGAAATTCACCTGCTTTCTTAAATAAGAGGAGTCTATGGAAATGAATGTCTATGTGTTGCAGTATAGTGAAAATGCTAAAAAATTTGTACTGAACAGAAACAAGTAGTAAATGGTTCTATAAATTAAACAAATGATACCAAAATGTTTTATCATGCATTTAACTCGGAAATCCTGCTATTATTTCAATAATAACACTTAATTTTGTATAGCAGCTATTGAGATGATATAAAACCATTGTGATGATACATGAGGTTAAAAAAACCAACAAACAGGCCAATTTTAAGAAGAAAGTATTCAGTAGATCTTATAAGGTCTTCCTGTACTCATGTTTTTAGGTTATTAAAGTGAACACTTGGAAAATAAATGAAATTCAGAGAAGTCCTATGCTTAGAAACTTTAGGCTAATGTATTCATTTGTGTACAATGAAATAGCTATCTGTTTTTGAAGGAACAATTATATTATTCTCTTAGTTCTCATTAAATAAGTACACGTTATTAAAAAAAATGAGTGTAAAAAACCTCAGAAGGCAAGAAAAAGTGAGATTAGCTTTTTATATGCTGTTAAGGCAGGCAGCATACTCAGCTGTAGGTGTTGGATTGCAGGTTAATCAACCAGTTTCTAATTCTGGTTTTACTATCAATATTGCATGACTTCAACAAGTATGTGCCTCTTCAGGTTTTCTCCTCAGTTGAAATATTATTTTATTTTCCAGTTCTACAAGCACGTTGTACAGAGTGTTGAGAAATTCATTCAAAAGGTAAGTCAGTCACGGGTGTGAGCACTGAGAAAAAATTCCTCATTTTGGATTGCAGATTATTGAATACCATTGGGTTTTAGGTACACATACAGTTTTAATATTTTTATCACACGTTAGTTTATTTCAGTTTTTAGTCACATTCAATTTCTGCTAGTAATCAGTATCCAGTCATAACCCATGACACAGAAAGACAAATACTTTGTCCTCATTTTGTAGATATGATACACCTTGATTTGAATCACTGTCGATACTGTTTTAGGACTACCTCTAGATGTATTCATTTAATGGTAGAAGAGGCTGTCACTGTAGCCCATGTGAACAGCTGACAGCAAAAGAGTTGCAGTGTTGGATGCAATTTTTCTTCTGTTGTTCAGTTTACGGAGCAGTGTAGATTGCTCTGTGTCCGTAACCTCTCCTCCTCGTTACCTTCTATTCCTTGGTGCCCAGTGTACGCTGCAGTGCCTGTTGACAGTGGTTGGACAGTCTAAACAGGGTTCAGCTTCAGCCTGGTGTTTTTAGCTGTGTCAGAATAGTTCATGAATGAATTATTTAGGTACTGGAACATCAGTCCTATGTGGAAAATGTGTCATATGTATGTTTCATGGCAGTTGTAAAGAGTAGTAGCTTACTTTACTGGCACTGCTAGTGGTTTGTCAAGTAGTTGTCTTTTCAGGCATCGCCTCTGACTCTTACACTTCTCAGAAAAGGGACCACTATTCTCTTATCCCTCTTCAATACTACAGGTGGACATAGGAGGCTGAGAGCAGTTGTGTCTCGGATCAGTAGCACATTGCAGTTTAATTTCCTGAAATGAATCTGGAATTGCCTGCGTTCCAAGTACTGCTTTTTAATTGTGGTGGCTGTGATTGGCAATTCTGTACTCAGAGGCGTGAGAGAAGATTCATCCCCTGAATGAGGGAGTGGTGGTTTGCCAGGAATCGGACTGGTTGTTGGTAACCCTTCCACAAGCCACTAAGAGTATGGGTCATCTTCACACGTTTGTCTTCAGTGCCCACTACTACTTGCTAAGGGAGTTCTGCACTGTTCATTGCTGGGTAGAGAAGGCAGATGTTTGTTGTAATTGATAGCTTTGTTAATGATCACTCTGGATTAGGTGTTTTCCTTTGGTGGGCTCTGTGTGCTTTCCAGCGTTTCATGAACCAGTTAGTGAAACACACAAATTATTAATAACTATCATATAGTAAGTTCTTATTTTAGTAGAATTAGAGATAAGCAGATGAAAGCTAGCCATTTGATATTTATGGAACTTAAGTTTTATGTTTGAAATATAATTGAACTATTTTTGTGGAAGCAATCACTTCAAGTTAAAGCTCAAGACTACTGAATCTGCCATTAAAATCTGCTGTAGACTTGTGCAGAGTGATGTCAGTGCCATCTCAATTCGTTTAGTGTTGATTCTTTACTACTCCAATATTTCCTTTCCTCAAAATTAATCCCATGAGGTTATGGAAACTTCAGGTAAAATAATTGCCTGTGACAAAGGATTTGTAAAAGTAAAGCAAGCCATACTTAAATACACTGAACCATGTTTAGAGCCTAAATAAATGCTTCATCAAGGTTGCAAATGTTAGCAAATAAGCACATTCCAAAACAGGAGGTTTTTATCTAGACTCTAATAAAATTAAGAATCTGAAGGGTTTGTTTGGCACTGAATTAGAGATTATGAATTCAGTGTGTTGCAGAGAGAGAATGGGTGTGCTTTCCCATGTTTTCCATAGTACCTTGTGTGATAAGTGTGTGAAAACCAATATTCATGAAGTGAATCCATGTCACAGGATATTTTGGTGATGACTTCATTATATTTTTGTACCACTTCTCGTTCTGTCTTAAAACTGGTTGCAGTACTCTGGTGCAATTACTTTGCAATTAAAAGACAAAAAGTTTAGCTTTAGTTGTTAAGTAAGTAAAATTACCTAACTAATTAGTGTTGTAGTTAGCAGACATGCTTTGTAAATACCATGCTATTTGTAAATTATGCAAGTTTTCCAGAGTTCTAAAATAAGTATCACTGGTATATTCTCAAGCAAACAGATGTCCACATATATATGTTTTGGTTCTGGCAGGGTGAGGATATACTACAAGCTAATTAGAATGATGTGAAATAAAGTACAAATGTTAACTTTCATGATGACTTTGATCATAAAGAAGGACAAAAATATTTTGAATTATATTCACATTTACTCCCAATTTACTTTTAAGAATTTGGTCATGCTTTACGCTGTTCTTTTAAAATAGAAGTGTGCATTTAAAAAGGATATGTGGTTCATGTGCTAATTTTTAATATTGAGATTCTAAAAAGTTAGGTTTTTTAGTGGTAGGAAATTGATTTTAAACATTTACATATTTGCAGAACATGTATAGATGTGATAATTTAAACATTAAAGGTTAGCGTTTTTTTGAGAGAGTTTCATTTTTCAGGACAGTTTATTAATTAGACAACATTTTAGTAATACTTCCAGCCATTTAAAAATTAGAGAGGACTATTCATATTAACTCTGCCATTTATGGTTTTTGTTATTTTTCACATATGCATATTTTAAATTACCATTCTTTGTAGTGCAAACCAGAATACAAGGTACCTGGTCTGTATGTCATTGACTCCATTGTGAGACAGTCCCGGCATCAGTTTGGACAAGAAAAGGATGTGTTTGCTCCAAGATTCAGCAATAACATCATCAGCACTTTCCAGAACTTGTACCGTTGTCCTGGGGATGACAAGGTAAACCACTTACAGATTTTTCTACTTAAAAACATCTTTAGAATGTTATCTATAAAGATTTTGATCTCACTTTCTGCTTGCTAGAGTGGATATAATTATAGCCTTACACATTTATATGTATTGCTTTAATTTTGCTTGTATAAGTGTACACATCCAATTAAATTAATCAGACTTTTGGAAGGGCTTTCAGGAAGACAGGATGGATTTCAGCTAATATATTTTGATGGGAAAAAAATTAGGCGAGCATGTGGTAGGACAGGGAGTTGTAGTCAGGCTGTTATTGTCTCCTTCCCCTCTTCAGTGAGAAAAATTAGCAAGCAGGTTTTGTATGGTGTCAAGGAATAAATATCTTTATTGGTAGCAGTGTCTTCAGTGCAAGCTATTGTGTTTTGGACTGAAGGAGCAATAGAAAAACAGCAAAGTATTTCAAAAGTTATCTTTCTTTTGATACTGAATCAGCCAACAGCTGAATAAGGCGTAACTTGAATAGTTTGACCCAGTAGTTCACCTGTTCCCTTGGACTGCAGTAGTCAAGATCACTACCAAATTATCTTTATAATAGGTTGGCTGGAAATAGCAGAGAGTGCAGGCAGTTAAACTTCCTTCATGTTTGTCACTGATCTCTTACAATAGCCAGAGTTTCTTCTTATTGAATTGAAAAATTCCAAAAGGATGGGAAATGCTAAGGGCTTTATCTCCACATAAATGTGTGTGATAGAGCCATTAAGTGGAGTAGTAAGTGAGAGAGGACACAGCAGAAGAGAAGGACAGGTTACTCTTCAAATAGTTGAATGCATTCCTACAGCTGTATGTTTCAACCAAAGATCTGAAAAACCCAAGGCATCCAGAGAAGGTGATTAAGGCAAGTTGAGCCATTGCGTATGTCCTGTCACTGTCTTGGGATTCCTTCCTTTTTAGAGGAGTTAGGACCTCTGCAGAAAAATAAGGCAGGATCTGCATATTTTCAGTGGTTGGAAAAGCTCTGCTATGGAAATCTGCCTTCCCTTCTGCAACTCAGTTCTGAGGTGCTGCTGAACGGGTTATTTAAGTTAAATGACATTTTTCCAGCCTGATTTTAGGTTATCTGTAGGAGCAACTTGTGCTGCTTCTATTCCACAGTGTTTTACATATATATAGGCATGATAGTGAACTTATTTTTTTCTTCATTTAATTGTATTCGTTAAGCAGTGTTAATGATCATTTAGCTTACTACTCTAGGAAATATACTAACACAGAAATAGCCTAACTTGTTAAAGAAGGAGAGCTGGCACAAGGATGGGCTCAAGTACTCAGTTTGTGTCTGGCTTTAAAAAAATGCAGTAAGTTTATTGTAGGGTAAGAAGTAGTGCTTCTTATCCTGTGATATTTCAATACATGGCAACTAATGTATCATGTTGATGTGAAGAGGGATAGTAAAGCACAGTCTATTTGTGGGCTGCAAAGCTGCTATCAGGTTCATTTTTAGGGTATTTTTCACCTCAGCACCTCAGTTAGGGAAAATGTATTTTGCAATCTGAGTCTTGCTGCTGTGTTGCGTATGGATTCGGTATTATAGGAAAGTCTTCGTGCTGTGAAAATAGTTACCATGTATATGACCCAGCAACAAATTGTTCTGTCAAAGATACCAAGATATGTCCCTGTTTTCTCGTGTTTTGATGTTTAATCTGATTAAAAGGCGTAACAGAAAAACATAACAGTTATCTTTATTTGAGCAAACGTGGGGTTTTGTTTTAAAATCAAGCGGAAGTACAGTAGCATTTCATTAAAGTAGTGAAAAACCGCCCACTCATTCCTTTGTCTGGCTCATCTGTGGAAAGTGCAAGGGGGAGATAGATACTAAGGCACAGAAATAGTTTTATATTCCTGCTCTGGGTAGAAGAGGGAAGTTAGAGCCTCTGATGGACTTGTCAATGACTGCCTTATAAAGGAAACTTTCAAAGCAGAAAGGCTCACATACTGTCATGCCAAATGGAAGCCTTCAGAGATATCCTTAAAGGAACTCTAAATTGTGTCTTCCATGCATTGAAAATTCAGCACTTCTCTCTATTAAAGTAAAGTATCTTCTTGGAGTTCTGGGCAAACAGACTTTTTTTTTTTTATTTTTCCCTTAGTTTAAATGCTGTAGTTAAGTACTCTACGTTCATGTTTTATAAAATTTTAATAATTAAACCATTTTCATGACAGCAAACACCAGATCCTATGAAGAACTTTCTGCTCTTAACAATACAAATTTTTTTTTTTCAAATAAGCAAGGCTTCTTTTTCTGTCACTCATATTTCTTTCCAAGATTTTAAAATAAAGCAAAATCTTGCCTCTCAGTGCAGTGAAGCTTAGAAAAAAATTTTGGGAGAGGATCAAAACAGTGAAATAGAAATGTAATAGAAATGCAAACTGAACAATGAGTTACATCTAATGGGATTGTATAAAGTCTTAATTTTGATTTTCCCTTCCCTGTATATCCACATTTTTAATATTACTATGTAATTTGAATAGGCAGAGAATTGTGTTCTAGTTAAAACTTTTAAATTCCTCACTGCGAGAGAGCTTGCAAAATATTGAGCTATTTTCCTGATAAAAGTGCTTAGCAGTCTGATTAGTATATGCCCATTTTTCAGCAGACATAAATATGCTTGGTTCATAGGTAGATCAGAATTGCATTCATATGTGTTGACTGTAAAACTTTAGGAGACTGATAATTCCTTGTTTAAATTATTAGTAATGCTTCAAAGGGCTTTTTCTTTTCATACCATTTTCCAAGAGTAAAGGTACATGTTTGTTTTGTTTTGTTTTAATGTATTTAATTTTCTGTCAAGAGAAGACTGTCACTATGTGCATATTGTGTCTTCACTGTTGCCTAGGGTAAGCCTCGGATTCATAGCTTGAATATCTTTGGTGTGACTCAGTATAACTGTGTTTATGGTTCTTCCTATTTGTAAACCTAAAGGTGCTACAATCTAGACAGATTGGCCTTGCTAGTTAAGAGTTCCATAATTGATAATAGCAAGAGAGGTAAGCATGACTAAGGTCTTTTTGTTATCCTTTCTTCATTTTAGAGTAAAATTGTTAGAGTGCTAAATTTATGGCAGAAGAATAACGTGTTCAAGAGTGAAATTATTCAGCCTCTCTTGGATATGGCAGCAGGAATTCCTCCTCCAGTTGTGACCCCTGTCTTGCCCAGCACTACAGCTGCTATGAGCAACAATACACCAGGTAAACAAAACCAGATTAAACTTGTGTCAACTTTGGCATGTTGGCTGTTAACATGGTGAAAAATCTCACTGGTTTCCTTTAGACAAGTCAAATGAACGCTAGAAAGAAATATATAATAGTCAGCATCTAGATAGGGAAACAGCAAAAACAAGAGGCAGTTTGTTGTGTTTACTTTGCAGCTCTATATTATCAATATAATATATTCTAGATATATTCAGATTGTGTAATAGTGCATTAAAACCTAGTTTTGCACTTGAAAGCCAAGACAGAGTTAAAAACCCAACA
>JAOXJM010000023.1:55518257-55529820 GCA_026413425.1 Tringa solitaria
ATGAAATGTTTTACATCCATTTGCTGCACTTTTGAAAGTTCCTTCTCTGACAATAATATTTAGTACTTATTTCACTATAATCCTTGACCTCTCCTGCGTTGCAAGTGGAGTTGTTTAAAAAATGAACCAATAAACCACTCCATCACCCCCCCAAAAAACTATTTTCAAATGTTTGAGACACTCAACAGTATTTTTAAATAGTATTTTTTAACATCTGTCTTTTGGCATTTTACCCATACTTTGATTTTACTGTAACATACTTTGTTGTCGCTGTACGTCTGTTGCCCCAGAGCTGCTGCTTCTGGTACAACATTGCATCCAGGAAATTTTCATGCTAAGATAGTGCTATACAGAGCCCATAATTTGTGCCACTGCACAAAGGAAAAGTATATTCCCAGCTCCTGGATAATTTGCTTTTTATGTTTTGTTAACGTAGCAAGGAAATTGCATTCTATCAGCTCAAACCTGAGTTTCAGCATGAGATTTTCCTTCTGACTAACCCAGAGACACTAGTGCAAGCTCTTATATAGGCATGTTCCATGAGCTTTAAGTGGAGCTTGCAACAGTGCAATTATTTTCTCTACTCAAATATCGTTAGAACATACAGATCTTCCTAATACAGGTGGGCCCTTAGGAAGCTGGAGTAGGCTAACAGATTTTTTTCAGGTCAGAAGGAATCAAACTGGAGAAACAGAAGAGAGGGAGAACCCTAGAAAGCAGGAAATCCTGAGTGGTGACTGGTCATCATGCAGCCTGTAAGAGCAAGTTAGGAGGAAGAAGCATCTGCATATCTTATCAGCCACAGAAAACAAATTAGCCAGTAAGTGGGAACAAAATTTGCCCTAAATGAAAACAGATTAAGATGAACTAATAGCCATAGGATAGCTGATACTGCATTCCTGAGGACTTTTTTACTAATTTGAAGGGGAAAAGTCTAGCTTGGTTTTTGGTTTTAGCTTTTAATTTTTTTTTCTTGTTTAATATATTTGTTATCTTTTCTCTTTTAGCTTCAGCAGTTGATACAGACACTGCAGATACAGCAGCAGAAACCTCAGCCTTCACTACTTCAAGCCCTGGATGCTGGTCTCGTCGTTCAGTTACAGGCTCTCACAGCACAACTTACAGCTGCAGCTGCTGCTGCTAACACACTTAATCCACTGGAACAGAGTGTCTCTTTTAATAAGGTAGAAGTAGAATAATAGAAGTTTGAAGAAGTATTTATTGTTTAAATACATGTGAGTGAGTCTTTTGGATTTCACAGTTTGACTTGATAGATTTTAAAAATATATGACTATACTATGAAGTGCTCTCTCTTGAAAATTAAAAAAATGTTGAGAGAGTAGTATAAATTAAAATATTAGTTTTATATGAGTTTAGGGCTAAATGACATTTCATAGAATATCTGCACTGCAAGGGACCCCATAAGGGTCATCGAGTGTGAAGATAGATTTGATTTAGCAAAGTTAAGCCACTGTTATATGTTTTTCTTCACCCTTTGTAAGAGTGAGAGTAGAGCATGACTTGTATTTCCCCTTCCTGTGTTTAAGATCTGAGGTAGGAAATGATTTCTTACAAGGTAATGAAAGGGAAGCAGGCAGAAATGTATATACACTCTTTTCCAGAAGAGGAAACTGTGATTGGGCTTGTAATTTTCTTGCATTGTAAATGCCAAAAGAACTTCTTATCTTAGCCACAAAGTGATAGTGAGTGAAAAAATAAGTTTATGACTGCCATTAAAACTAGTCATGTGATGCTACAAAAAAGATGTCAAAATGTTAAAAACAGACAAACTCTGTAGGTGAAGAAACTTTGTGTGTTGCAATGTATGTGGCTATCTTAAAAAAACAAACAAAACAAGCAGTGCAGAAATTTAAGAAGACTAATGTAGTTGGATGCCAGGTAACAATAACCATGCTGGCAATTACAGTAGTAGTATAATATCAGTAGAACAAAAAAGGAAGAACTTCTTCCATTATCTTTGGAAGAAACAGCTTGTGAGTAGATAATCTCTGTAGGATTGTCCTGGAATGAATAAATAATAAGGAAGTCAGAAAAGCAAAAAAAGCTTTTTTTTTTTCCTAACCCAGATAATCTCTTTTTCAGGCAATTAGCTGCTCAAAACTTGACAAGTGCCGAGTTTAAAGTTTTAGGACAATTTATCTTACATTTCTAGATCTTGTTCAGCTAAATTCAAATCTCTGAAACAATAAGGAGTCATCATTACTAATGGAAGTAATGCAGCTGTAAAAATAAGTCAGGAAGAAATGGCCTGTACTCATGCTGTATCACAGCTGTAGCCATCAACTCGAATAGGGTGTAATCACAGGGAATGAATGCATCAGTTAATAGGTACTGCCTTAATATTTAGCTACAAAAAGTAATTAAGAATATGGCATTGTATTATGGTTTATTCTGCAGACTTCAATTCCAGCATTTATATGGATAGGTGTACTTGTAGGTGTGGCTGTCTTGAATGTTGGACAGCTTAACTGGAGCGGATTGAAGGAATTCACATTCTTATGAGATGTTTGTATACCTTGAGTGTGTTCAGCCTGATGCTCTTTAATTAGTTTATGCCAGTAATAGTATGCAGGAGTCTTGTTGACATGAAAATTGTCAGCAGAGTGAATGTACATGATTGTGATTTCTGGAACTTTGAAGGTAAGTATTGTGGAAGAAGTTGTTGTGGAGTGCGATAAATGCTTTAAATGGATTAGATCTGTATGGTGGAAGTTACTCTGGTTTTTAGCGTCGCACCTCACGTAAGCTTGATGGTCTGCATTTTCTAAGAGATGTATTCAGTCCTGCTTTTGTATATATTAGATTATTTCATTGGCAAAATAGTTCTAAAAATTCTTGATTGATCAGTCTCTTAGTTTATGCTTCTTCTTGCTGGACTCCAATAACTGAGAATAAATAAGGCATCCTGAGAGAGAAAATGGGATACTGAATCGTCATGGCATGTTACTGGAGACATTTTTGCCTTGGTATTTCAAAATGACTGCCATATATTCTTACCCTCTTGGTTTTTTTCTTCTGAAACAAGGGTTTGAGAAGAAGTTATGGCCATTTAGTAGTACAGTATTAATCCTGCTTTTCAGAAGACTTCCAAGGTGTAAAGATGCATGGACATGGGTTTGATAGCACTGCTCTACCAATAAATAGTTACTGAAAAAAGATAATCTCAGTGACAAGTAGCATTTGTTGTATTTCTTCATGCTTGTTCTTTAGTTTTGTGTTTAAGAAAGTAAAATGCTGCTGAAATGCTTCTGGACTGTTTAAAAATTAATAAACAAACCAAACTTTTTTAGTTTGGCAGAGCTACAGCATAGACGTCTTTACAGATGAAACAGGAATTTTATCCAAGTTTTTCTAGTTTTTCTTTTTCCCTGTCAGATACCTTTTTATTTATTTATTTATTTTTATTTTTATCCCCTCTGGAGGCTTATTCCTCTTACATGATGACTGCTTTCTTTGAATTTTTGCAGACTATGTGAGAAGTTGTTTTTAAGGAGCAGTATATTTGAAAGAATTCAGGTTGTCTAAATGTGTGTATGAAAAAATACAGTAATTCATTGCAAAGTAATCAAGCTGTATGTCTTCTCTTGATATGAGTAGAGCAGTTTGCTGATTGCCTAAGGATTGAATAGTTGGCCTCATAGTAATTTCTTCTAATTAAAGGTACCAATACATAAAATTAATCTTTATATAAGCCTTTCTCCAGATTAGCTGTTACTTACTCTGGAAAAAAATCACAGAATCATAGAATTGTTTGGGTTGGAAGAGACCTTAAAGATCATCCAGTTCCAACCCCCCTGCCATGGGCAGAAACACCTCCCCCTAGACCAGGTTGCCCAAAGCCCCATCCAGCCTGGCCTTAAACACCTCCAGGGATTGGGGCATCCACAGCTTCCCAGGGCAACCTGTTCCAGTGCTTCACCACCCTCACAATGAAGAATTTCTTCCTAATAGCTAATCTAAATCTCCCTTCTTTCAGTTTAAAACTGTTACCCCTCTTCCTATTGCTACACTCCCTGATAAACAGTCCTTCTTCATCTCTCCCATAGGCCCCCTTTAGGTACTGGAAGGCTGCTAGAAGGTCTCCCTGGAGCCTTCTCTCCTCCAGGCTCAACCAACCCTAAGCTCTCAGCTTGTCCTCATAGGAGAGGTTCTCCAGCCCTGGAGGGGCTCTGATCATTTTCATGACCCTGCTCTGGACCTGTTCCAACAGGTCCATGCCCTTCTTATATTGGGGGCTTCAGAGCTGGACGCAGTACTTCAGGTGGGGTTTCAACAGAGCAGAGTAGAGGGGCAGAATCATCTCCCTTGACCTACTGGCTACACTTCTTTTGATGCAGCCCAGGATGCAGTTGGCTTTCTGGGCTGCGAGCTCACATTGCCTGGTCATGTTGAGCTTCTCATCAACCAGCACCCCTGAGTCCTTCTCCTCAGGGCTGCTCTCAATCCATTCTCTGCGCAGGCTGTATCTGTGCATGGGATTGCCCTGACCCACGTACAGGACCTTGAAGCGCTTGGCCTTGTTGAACTTCTTGAGGTTTGCACAGGACCACTTCTCAAGCTTGTCAGGTCCCTCTGGGTGGCATCCCTTCCCTCCAGCAAGTTGACCACACAGCTTGGTGTCTTTGACAAACTTGCTGAGGGTGCACTTAATACCAGCTGTCCATGTCACTGACAAAAATGTTAAACAGCACCAGTTTACTGACCACTGAGATATGTCACTTGTCACTGGTCACTTGGACATCAGGCCATTGACCATAAGCCAGTTCCTTATCTAGGGAGTGGTCTGTCTGTCAAATCCTTGTCTCTCCATTTTAGAGAGAAGGATGTTGTGTGAGGCAGTGTCAGATGCCTTGCACAAGTCCAGGTAGATGATGTCAGTTGCTCTTCTCTTATCCACCAGTGCTGTAACTCTGTTGTAAAAGGCCACCAAATTTGTCTGGCATGACTTGCCTTTAGTGAAGCCATTTTGGCTGTCGTGTATCACCTCCTTATTTTCCATGTTCCTTAGCGTAGTATCCAGGAGGATCGGCTCCATGATGTTGCTGGGCACAGAGGTGAGGCTGACTGGTCTGTAGTTCCCTGGGTCTTGCTTTTTTATGTTTTCAAAGAAGGGGGTTATGTTACCCCATTTCCAGTCAGTGCAAACTTCACTGGACTGCCACAACTTCTCAAATATGATGGGTAGTAACTTAGCAACTCCCCTCAAGCAGATCCTTGAAGCAGATCCCTGAAGAGGCCAAAGTCTGCTCTTCTGAAGTCCAGGGTAGTGAGCTTGCTGTGCTCCTTCCTCGCTTCCCTAAGCATCTTGAACTCCACAATTACATGGGCACTGCAGCCAAGGCTTCTCTTGAGTTTCACATTCCCTACCAGCCCCTCCTTGTTGGTGAGAACAGGGTCCAGAATACCACCTTTCCTTGTTGGCTCCTCTTGTCACTTGGAGAAAGAAGTTATCATGCTGTGTTGTGCCTCCAACAGATATCGGGTTGGTTGAAGAACATGTGGTTGTACTTGTAACAGCAGCCAAAGCTCAAGAAAGCCATGGACAAAATTTTTTATTTGATGCATTCAAGAGTTCAGTAGCAGTAGCAGTATGACATATAATGTTCTATTCAGGTTATTTGCCAAACTTTTTTTTTTTTTAAAGTTGAGAAATGAGAGCATTTTTCTTTTGAAAAGTAAATATACATAAAGGGACATAAAAAGAGTACTCAATAATGCTTATTTTGTTTTCTCCTAGAAGCTGATGGACAGGTTTGACTTCGGAGAAGAATCTGAACAAAATGAAGAGCCTAAAAAGGAAACTCCTACTTCCCAACTGTAAGATCAAGCTATGTTTCTTATGGAAAATGCTAAAATTTGCCTGACACTAGTTGAATATTAGAATTAAATAGTAAGGAAAATGTTGTTTGTTGCAGTACATAAGTATACTAAAACAGTAGAAAAGACATTTTACTAAATTAGCGAAACATATACTTTTTAAACATACGTAATGTAAGTCTGTGTGCCAGAAGTTTTGATGACTTTATCTTAAAATTAGCACGTTCTTTGTTTTTTTAGTTATATTCGTAGCATGAATGTGATAACGATGATAACAGAAGGTGGAACTAGTTACATTGTCTTCATTATTTTACAACTTCAGTTAAACTTGAAACTCAGTTGTGAAGACCTGTTTGCCAGCTGGTTAAACCAAGAGAAAAACTATTGTGATTTATTTTATTTAAATTATTTCATTTTAGGCCTTTAGTACCAGAATCTGTGAACAACTCACTTTTTCACCAACTCGCTGAACAGCTACAGCAACAAAATTTGGAACACCTCAGACAACAGCTTCTGGAGCAACAGCAGCCTCAAAAGGTAAGAACTCCATCTTGTGGCTGTTGTAAGAATTCTCCACTGATAAACAATTGGTACTCTACTTCAGGACAAAAAAAAATGTCTTGTTACTGACACTTCTCTTACAATGGAAGTCTGTCACTAGCTGATCATCCAACAGAAGATTGCAGAGTAAGTGGAATAAGTGGAAGTGCTGAAAGTAGAAAAAAAAAATACAATCAAATGTGTGGGGTATACGTCTTGCTCATTTTGCTTCTGTTAAGATAGAGTACCCTTTACCTGAGTTACAATCTGACTCTGCTTTGGCTGTTCAGCTCGTTATATGGGAAAAAAGCTTTTTCCCTGCAGTCAAAAAGAAGAAGGTGAGCACTGAAGTGAGTGCTCCTGGCTGTGAAGATAGAGCAGCGTGCAAGCTGCTGCTGCAGAACCACCAAGAGGACAGAGCTGAGATTGCAGAAAACTAATTTCCCCTACCAAACTTTAAGTCTTGGCTAATAAGTGTTTTCTTCTGTTAAAGATAACAGAAGATAAATGATAAATTATTTTTTAGGAACTGATGCCAGAGACAACCAAAGATTGCTTCTTCACTATGTCAATTGGGTTCTGTCTTCTCTCCATTGAAGAATTTGCTTGTTTTTTCTGAGGTTGTTTATTCTGTCTTGATACTGACCAGATATGAAGTGGTCTTTCTGTGAAGTATTTGGATGTTAGTTTCACAGTAAGATAGAAATCTTAGGTTGAAAGAAAATCTAAGGGACCACAAACTTAACAAACATACGGGGGATTTTAGTTTAACCTGTGCAAAGGTGTAGTCACTCAGCTTTCAATCAAGAACATCATTTGAGTTTTGAATTTGAGTGACTTTGAGTTTTCAGTTGTTTAGAAAAATAGTAATTTATTTCTTCCTAGGTGTTTCCATATTCTACTGCTTTATTTTACTATGTTTTATTTCTCATTTAATTTTGGTAACTGAAAAAGTTTGTAGAATGTAGCTGCAGACTAAATAGTTTTTGATGTTCATGGATATCTAGCAATTTCTGGCTTTTTACACAGAAAGATGTTGTAAAGGAATATAACTTTGAAGACTGCATCTGTTTTAAGAGTTTTTGATGTGACATATCTAAAAGTAACTATCTAATTTGAAAATAAAAATGCTGAATGTCCACCTTTCTGTACAGTAAGCAAAATTAGAGTTTAAGTTAATTTCATGTATGAAATTAAGTTACAGTACATTTATGGATAGAATGTTCATATGAGTCACCCCTTATTATTTGATCTTCCAAGACCAGAAGTTTTTTCCCTTCAGGTCTGCTCAGCTTCTTGTCTAGCCAGAACAGAGAGGAAGTTTTATCTTTGACTTGATAGCAGCTAAAATACAAACTTCTGCTGGAACTCCTCTGTAATGACGGCAGTGTGTTATGAGGAAGATTTTCTTGAATTCCATGTTTAAGCATCAGTGAGAAAGATTAAGGGAAAGAGAAGGAAAGATAAAGCACAAAACAAAATTATTAAGCATCTGTTGTTTAACCCCAGCTAGGACCACACAGCCGCTCGCTCAGTTCTCCCTCTCCTTCTTCCTCCCCTCCCAAGGTCAGGGAGAAGAGGGAGAAAAGGAGGGGAAAGGAAGAAAACCTCGTGGAATATTCTGTTGCCCAGCTTCTCCTGTCTGTGCTCCTTCTCAGTTTCTGTTGAAAGCTGAAAAAATTCCGTGACTAATATAAACATCACCTGGCAATAACTGAAACAATATGCGTTACTGACATTCCTTTCATACCAAATCTGAAACAGAGCAGCCACTAGAAAGAAAATGAACTTTATCCCAGGTGAAACCTGAACAGCAGCTGATTAGAAGCAGGGAGGAGAAGAGGATAGATGACAGGGAGAGAAGGCGCAACAAAAAATGTAGGAGTTGATACCAAGAAACAAATTGTTGAAGAATAATTAAATATAAGGAAAATGAGACAAAACAGATAATGTTGGAAGGCAAATGCATTAACCAAATTATAGTAGAAATGTTTATTTTTCTGCAAACTGTCATTATAAGCTTTTTAAAAATATGACGATAAAACAAAAAAACCCCTTGGTGCTACATGTCATTCTGCTAGCTTCCTACCATTCTACTGGCAGATAGAATACCTAGCATTTGTTTAATTTAGGTGAAAATGTAATAAGAACCACTGAAATATTTACCTGCAATATTGGATTATAGGTTTAAAATTATTCTGCAAAATTTTCTTGATAGCATTTCTGAGTATCTATATTTTTTTAATTTCTTTTGTATCTTACAGATATTTATTCCAAATCTCTACTTCTCAGCTCAGTGTACAGGCCATTATAGTTTTTTTTTTTCTCTAGCAAAGCAACAATGCATTTAATATTTTACATTTTTAAATTTTGATGGTTTTTTTTCGGAACTGCTTGTTTTGTTAGGTCTGTTGTAACTGACTTGCCGACAGAAACGACACAACACCCTGTCTTACCTTGTAGTAGTTACTTGTCTTAAGTCATGCACTCTAAGAAAGTTTGGAGTTAATGTAATTTTCTTAACTAGTTCAGTTGGTATTGCAAATATTTTAATTATATTAATAACAAAATATAATTTATTAATGCATGTGCTTGGGTGACAATGGGTATTTTTCAGTGTCATTGTACATATGACCACCATCACTAGCGTTTGTCCTGTGATTTTTTGTTTTGAAGCCAGCCAAATGAAGCAACAAATAGTGTACTTTGGTTTTTTGATTCAGCAAATAGATAGTAATTTTTTTTGTAGTCAGGAATATTTATTATAAAATTTTATATTTAAAGATGATACAGAAAAAGGAACAGTGACATCCAGTTCAGCTTTCACATTAATGGGAAATAGGAAAATACGAGAAACATGACAGATTTTCAAACATACTCGAGCATTTCTTTCATGTAGTATTACATTTTGACACGGTGAGCATTTTGAATTAAGAGGCTTTTCACAATATATTATTATTTGTTACTTAGGCAAGCCCTGAGGAGAATCAAGAAGGAAATTTTGGTTCAGAGCACTCTGCATCACCATCACAGGGGAGTAGTCAACAGCAGTTTTTAGAAGTGGAAACAAACGTAGATGATTCAATGGATATTCAACAACAGGTAAAACTATTTTAAATTTGATTACAGACATTGAAATGAAAACACATACTAAGATGATTTCAAAATGACTAATTATTGATGTATGCTTTCATGTAGTCATATATATTGTGAATATATTTATTACGTATTATTGAACATCTGTTATGTCTGACCTCAGGACATGGATATAGATGAAGGACAGGATGTTCCTGAAGAAGAGATTTTTGAACAAGAAGAAAAGAAATCAGCTGTTCGTTCAAGATCGAGAACTCGTTCAAGATCCCGTTCAAGGTTTCCTAATTAACTTGTATTAAGTAAATGAAGGTTTTCTGAAACAAAGTTGCAATTTGTGATTACCATTCTCAATTCTGTATTTTCCAAAATTGTCATGAGCAGTTTTTGGCAACGAAAAAAAGTGTTCATTTAATACCTGTGTGTCAGATGCAGACTTTCTGTATGACAGTCAATTTGGCACATCTGTGGTTTACTTTAATTTTTTAAGATCTGTTCAGGTAATAAAAATTACTAACACTGACCAGCTGGACAGGTTTTCTATACCAGAAAAATAGATGCTGTTATGAAATACTTTGAACGTATTTTGTTTCATTTTAAGCTCAAGGTGTACTTTCTATTTCTCGCACTCATGGCATTAGGTTTATTTCCTGAAGCAGTTTGAGTGACTATAACGGAAATGTCTGTATCATGCTTAAAGTTTGTAGCTAAAAGACAACTAAACGAGAATACTTTTTTTTTTTTTCCTTAACTCAGCAGACTGAAATTAAGTGTTTTGTAGGTCACCAAGAAAAAGAAGGTCTAGATCACGGTCCGGTTCTCGGAAGCGTAAACACAGAAAACGTTCACGCTCAAGATCAAGAGAAAGGAAGAGAAAGTCGTCTCGGTCATATTCCAGTGAAAGAAGGGCTAGGGAAAGGGAAAAAGAACGTCAGAAGAAGGGACTGCCTCCTATACGGTCAAAAACACTAAGTGGTAAGTGGCAGCTGCTTAGTCTTTTAATAATGTAGTATTAAAGGGAAAAACTTTGTTTTTCAGTGAAAGAACAAGATTTAGCTTGAGTACTGTTACAAAATACAGTAACCATTTTCCTTTTTATAAGTTTTGTTTCTGATGTTTCTTGCAACTTAGACAGATGCATCATTTTATCTTGGAGGAAAGCAAGTATCATACTGTTCTACTGATGATTTTACCTCTGAACAGAGACTAGCAAGGGCTGTCCCTAAGTTACAATCTGCTTTCTCTTTAACACTGTCTTCTATGGGAGCTTTTGAAAGATGATCAGCACTTGATCTGAAAATTGCTACTCTGATAAGTCATTTAAGTATGTAGTGTACACTTTGGAGGCTTTGCTGAATGTCTTAGAGGCACGTTTTGTTAAATCTTTAGAGTGCTTTTTAAATAGCTTTTCACAGGACCATAGAGCCAAAGCAGGTAGCAATGTGAAACAAGTCAATTTCTGGTTTTCTTCTGTTTTAGATCCTTTAGGATCACTCAGGGTAGCAAGATATTTGAGGAAAACCACCGATCTCTCTCTGATTTAAGTCACCCTGTGTTAAGTGGAAATAACTAGTATGAGTTTGTCGAGGTTTGCACGCATAGATCAGGCAGTATTTAGGAGACAAAAGAATTGGAACCACGTACATATGGGAGTAGGAAGTTTTAGTTGACATGTCAGTGAGTGTTTATATTTGGCAAGGGGACAGGCTCAGGCATTTGGGAGACAAATTGCAGGGACCTGGGCTTGTGGTGGAATTGACAATAGTCCGAAGTATCGTGGACATCTTCAGCTCAGTGGTGGGCCTCAGCCAAGTTTGTCTTTCTCGGATATTCCCTGAGGTAAAGTAAAAATACAGTGTCTGTTTCTTTCAGGTGAAAATGCAGTGGATAATACTGCAGTTAAGTTCCTTCTGCAATACACATCTAGCCAGTTAGAACTTAGTCTTACTTCGTTAAAACTGACTTTAAATACTAGAGGCATCTTTTTATGGAACATGGAATGGAAATAATTTTTTTTTCTTAAGTAATTTTTACTGCAGTTTACCTTAGCTAATAATCCACTGAATTTTATTTTTTCATTTCTTTTAAAACT
>JAOXJM010000023.1:55533764-55545015 GCA_026413425.1 Tringa solitaria
TCCAAGCTCCTTCAACCGCTCTTCATATGATTTATTCTCCAGGCCCTTCACCAGCAGGTGTTTAAAGATAATTTACATTCTTTAAAATACATGATAATAATTAATTATGCTTCTTTTCCTAATAAGTTTGGGGGTTATTTGTGATGAGTCTTTATAGATGCTAGATTAAAATTTATTGTTGAAGAAGGAAGAGGGCTTTTTAGTATTTAAAAAAAAATCACATTAATTATCTTTTTATATTAAATATATACCTTTTTCTAAAGAATGGGAAACAGCCAGAAGCTCAGAAGCTGCTAAAGAAAACGTGCAAACTACACAGAGTGCTGCAGTTGATAAGAGTACAGTTATTACAACGCAGACAGAAGCTTACACACAACCAGTCACGATGCTGCAGGTTTGTATTAGTCTTAGTTTGCAAAAACCCCACGGAACTGGAGGGCAAACTTTTTATTCAGTACAGATAAACTCTCATGCTGAGTTAAAGTACTTAAATCAGTACTTTAATGCAGACTGAAGTCCTGTGTCCGTATGTGTTTATCTCTGAAATATTCTAGAGTAGAATCAGTTGCTGTGGTTGAGCAAAACCTTTAGTTTTAGCCACAATATATCCCAAACTTGTTTATAATCTCAAATGAAGACTTAAGTGTTGAAGACACAGCAACTGTAAAAAAAAAAAAAAAACAGTAAAAAAAAATACTGGCACATTAGACTTTTAAGGAGAAACTAGCATGAGCTTACAGAAAGTATTTTGCTTATAGAGCAAAGTATCTTTCTGTAAGCAAAGTGGTGTGATAATCTTTTTTCACTTCTGCTTGTTTCTTTAACTATGTGCTTTTTCCCATAAGTTTATTTTCTCGGTAATTTTGGGCAGGACTTTATAGGGACAGTCTCCTCTGTAAAAGATGTGATTTTTCAAATAAGGGGTTGTTGTACTCTATATGCAATAATTCATAAGAATCTTTGATTCTCTGCTGTATTTTTTTTTTCCTTTTGCTAAATCAGAGAATTTTTATTAACATCCCATCAGTAACAAGGTATTGTGGAAGGCTAGAAAAGTACAGTGTCATTTTTCTTGAGTATACTACACTATACAGGTTTATCAAGTATAAATACAAATGCTTTTTGTCAAACGCTTTAAATCCTTTTTTATAATGACCATGTGAAGTTGTAAAATTAGAAGCAGTTGCTTAATACAAAATTATTTCTATTCATATTAATACTGTTTTATATTTCCTAATGTGTACAGACATTTCCAATGCTTGAGCTGACCTATTTGCCTTTACTTGCATTGTGTTTAGAGCTTTTTGCTTTTCACAAAAATTGTCTTTAGTCTTATTTCAACTGCTTCCTAGTGTGCACTCTGTGTTCAGTATATATTTAAATGTACATATATATATTGCTTTTATTCTGCTGCAGATTACTTGCAATTTTGCTGCACTTTATCAAAACACATAGCTCAAACAGAAGTTTGAGAAATATTAAGTAATTTTTGGGATTTCATCAGGATTGCCTTACAGTTACATACACTAAGCTCAACTTTTCAGCACTGTTGTAAAATACATAAATTTTTCTGACAAGAACAGAATCACTGCTTTCTAAGCGCTCTCAAATTGCCACACTATCTGCATTTTTCTTGCTTTTCTCTCTCTCCCTTTCTGCATTCACCTCTCTCCCATAGGTAAATTTTTATTTTTAAATAAGTAAAGCGTTTAACCGTATATTTTTCTGTTCTTTTTAGACTAAAGAAAAGATAGCATAGGATTCTTCCAGTGTCCTTGTTTGCCTGTAGTGTAGGTACCATTTCAGAATGCAGACTGATTCTTCAGGGTGCTCAGAATACATACAAAACCTTTGGGACATTTAGCGCTTAACGTAAATTGCAGTCGAATCAGTGCATCACTCTTTTAATGTCACTGAGTACTGTTAAGTATTGAAGTTGCTTGTTTTTTCTTTCCATGAAAAAAGATTCCTGTAGCTCCAGCTGTGCCTGCTGTTAGCTTGGTTCCACCTGCATTTCCTGTCACAATGTCTGTCCCTCCTCCTGGTTACAGCGCAATTCCTCCTCCACCCTTCTTGCGAGCGAGTTTCAACCCTTCACAGCCACCTCCAGGTAAGTTGGTAAAAATGAAGTTGGGTGTGTAATGAGTATTCTCAGTTTGTGTGCTTCTATGTACACTGTGCTTTGTATAGTTTTCCATCAGCTACTGGTTACTGTTTCAGCCACTTGACCTTTGAATCTTTAATTTTAATCTAGTATGAAATTTCTTATGGCTAACTTCAATATTATTTTTACCAGTGTATTCTGTAATTCTGAATAGGAATTACAGCAGATTTTTTTTTTTAACTTTGATAAAAATGAACATTTAAAAATCCTTAAGATTAATCTCCTTTCTTTCAAAAATTTTGAAACTCCTAACTTTCTTCTTTGGATATTGCTGGCAGAGATGATTTTTAAAGACGCGTGTGTAGATCATCTGCAGTGAAGGTGGGGTTGTTTTTGAAAACAGTAACCACCGATGCCTCTTCCATTTGTTTTGTGCTAGTCTTCAGGATGAATAATGTAGGCAGGCTTTTACTGCAAAACTTCATTTTGTTCCCTTGTAATAATTTGTCATTTTTTTCCAAACAGGTTACATGCCTCCCCCAGTTCCACCTGTGGTCCCACCACCTGTTGTCCCGCCACCTGTTGTCCCACCAGTTGTTCCAACACGTAAGTCTGATTTTTCTAATAGTTGTTTGTGTGTTATGAAAAGCTTAATTCTTTGATATGCTAGTTGTTATTTAATCAAAAGCAAGTTAATCCTGTGTAATGAAAATAGCAACACAGAAGTTATTGTGTAGATGGTTTAAACAGGTATCGAGAAAAACGGTTAAGAGCTTTTCAAGTTGACTGAAAAATTATACTTACAATAGAGTTAAATAATTTGCCACAACTTTTTTTAAGTATCATTTGTATGTACAGTTCAATACTTGAACCTATCTGTAACAGATATATCTACTACTTGAGGTGTTTGGTGTTAGTCATTGAATAAGTTATAATAATTTATTTTTGTTTAGACTTTTAACTGTATTCATTTAACATTTAAAAATATCTGTTAAAGAGTACTGATTGCCTAGGCTGCCTGCAGTTCATGGTCGTACACAAAAAATTAAATGTTGAAGTGCTGATTGAGGGTAAGAATTTATTATCGAAAAGTATAACACTTTTAATTGATTTATCAGCCTGACCTCTGCCAAACTAATCTTGAAGGCTTGAATATATGATTACTGTGATACACTTCTGTTATTTCTCTACAGCCTTAGTACAGCCTCCATTACCAATTGCACAAGAGACAATGAAGGATGTTCCTTTTACTAGCCTTGTTCTACCAGTTGGCACAGTTACTAGCAATCTTGCTACTCCAACGTTATCTGCTGGAAGCGTTTTTAATCCTCTGCCAATCAACAAACCAGAACCAGATGAAAAGGGATCACATCTTACAGAACTTCAGATTTCTTCCAGTGAAAACAGTAGATCTGGTAAGAAATGTCTTTATTGTCTGATATGATTGCATGCAGGAAACACCATACTTCTGAGGTGTTTTTTGCAGATCGTTGTCCATGGCACTCATAACTACAGAGCAGGAAGTTTTAGGCTGGGTATCCTTTTCAGTTTAATTTGGAGGAGTGGTGGGAACCATTTTTGTCATCATCTGATCATTGATTTCTAGCAGCTTACACTCAGGGATGTTTTCTTTGTAGTCTCGAGGAGTAAAGCTGACACTGGGAGCCCTTTAAAAACTTCCTAAGAGTACATTCTTACTGCACAAGTGGCAATGGAAAGGAGCAGGAGAGGGTAGGAGAGTATAACATTTATAGACTGACATCAGAGGTTTTAATACTTCCCTTACATAAGTTGGGTGATGGCTGTAGGGTTTGTTAGTTTTAAGCTGCTGTACATTCTTTACTGTGTGGAGATGTTCATTTCTGTGGCGTAATGTCTGTTTATCATCAGAGTGATTAAGATTATATATGTTCATTATAGAAACTGAGACAGACCTTGTCAGCGGTATCGTTGCTGAATGCATTAACTGAATATGGATTAAGTTGCATTTTGTTTTGAATGCCAAGTGTTACACTGGCAATTTCTGTTAATTGTTCTTCTTGTTGCTGCATTTTAGTGCAGAGTGATGTCTCGAGTAGCTCTGGACTTGTTGGAGGAGTGCAGCCACCCAGCGTCTCAAGCAGTTCCGGGCTTACTGGAGAAGGGCCGCCACCCACTGTCTCAAGTAGCTCTGGACTTGCAGGGGGAGTACAGCCACCCAATGTTTCAAGCAGCTCTGGACTTGTAGGAGGAGTGCAACCACCAACTGTTTCAAGCAGTTCTGGTCTTGCAGGAGGAGTGCAACTACCTACTGTCTCCAGTAGCTCTTCTCTTGCTGGCGGAGTTCAGCCACCCAGTGTCTCCAGTAGCCCTGGACTTATGGCTGGAGTGCAACCACCAAATGTCTCAAGTAGCTCAGGGCTTCTGGCTGGAGTTCATCCACCCAGTGTCTCAAGCAGCCCCGGCCTTCTGACAGGAATGCAGCCACCCAATGTCTCAAGCAGCTCAGGAGTTCTGGCAGGAATACAGCCACCGAGTGTCTCGAGCAACTCTGGGCTTCTCATAATGCCACCACCCAATGTTTCAAGTAGTTCTGGACTTATGGGAGTGCCACCACCAAATATTTCAAATAATTCTGGACTTCTGGCAATGCAGCATCCAGCTGGGGTTCAAAACATGCCTCATTTAAATATTAGTAGTCAAAGGATGCCAGGAATGCCTCTCATAGATATCCGTCCAGGCCTAATGCCCCATTCACCTGGACCAAGGTTTCCATTAATGCAGCCAGGAATGCCACCGCAGCGTAGTATTCCTCCGCCAGCAATCCTTGATCCATCTCTTCACCCGCCACCTCGAGGTCCGTTTCCTCCAGGAGATATTTTTAATCAACCAGAAAGACCTTTTGGAACACCAGGAAGACAAAATATCGATAGCATTTCTAATCCAGAGAAAAGACTACCACTTGGAGGCGATAATATTCAGCAGGAAGGAGACAGAGATTATCGCTTTCCTCCAGTGGAAAACCGAGATAATCTTAGCAGACCATCTCCAGTGGATGTCAGAGATTCTGTTGGACGACCACCAGTTGATCCAAGAGAGGCTATAGGAAGGCCTCCCGTAGATGGAAGAGAACACTTTGCAAGACCACATGTAGACATGAGAGAAAATTTTGGAAGACCAGGTCTGGATAACCTTGGTCGAAGAGAGCATTTTGGTTTCAATTCAGACAAGCACTGGGGACAGCGAGGAGATTATGATGAAAGAGAGCACCATGCCTTCCCTATTTATGGTGGTCCTAAAGGCTTCCATGAAGACAGAGAGAGGTTTCGGCATGTAAACTATAGGTTTGATAGTAGAAGTGGTCCCAATTGGAATAGAGGATTTGAACAAGATGCTCACAGAGATTTTGATGACCGCAGAAGACCCTGGGAAAGACAGAGGGATAGGGATGACAGAGATTTTAATTTTTGCAGAGAAATTAATGGAAACAGGTTTGGAAGAGACAGAATGTCAAACAACTGGATCCCCCCTCCACATCCACGGGTTTTTGAATATTTTGATGGGGCCACTTCCCAACGTAAAGCCGATAATATGCCCCAGGTAAACGGTGAAAATACAGAGACAGAAAGTCAGCCACCAACTGCACAGGTGCAGGACGATCCAGAACTTTATGAAAAACTGACATCTTCCGTCGAGATAAACAAAGAGAAGAGTGACACAGAAGCTGATATAGAAAGTGAACCAGTGGTAGAAAGCACAGAAACTGAGGGGACATAATCATCACTCAGTAGGTAAAAGATACCTTTTGTAAAGTTGTCATCTCTCTGTAATAGATAAATGGCTGACTGGACCGTAGCAGTTCACTTTTGTCTGCCAGAATTAAGTTAATCTGATGTTCATGTTCATCTTTCACTTAAATAACTGTACAACTGACTTGTATAGAACACTGTTCTTAATTTGAACATGGTAGGTAAACATTTTTTTTTTAATTTCTCTCGTAAAGCATAAACTTGCCCCCACTTGCTTTTAATTTCACAAAGATAAAACAACAGCTTGTCAAACAAAGACTTCCTATGGAAGAAAATGGAATTTTTTAGATACTACCCTTAGGTTGGCTATCGAAATTGTTATACTTGAAAACAGGTGCTGGTGTATCTTGTCAGTGTTTTTAGGCTGCTGCAGAATTTTAAAGTATAGACAAAGCTGTGGTATTTTATGTTCCTACAATTTGGCAGAAAAAGAAATGGCCCATGTTATTTAAGGAGCATAACACAGAGATTAAAAGTGATTTTGTAAAATCTGCACTATAGTCTCTGTTTTCTCTAAAGTAAGTGTTTGTGATTTGTTCCTCGTACTGCAGTGGGTTTAAAAAAAAATGAAAAAGTACATTTTAATGTTGGGTGCATTTTGTTTTTAGATGCCAATAAAGCATATTTGTTTGATAACAGTGTTCTAGGTATTGTATTTTTTTAAAAACCTGCAAGCTCTAAAAACTTGGAATCAGCTATGATATGTGCTTAGCTAGTTGTTGCAAAAGGTTTATATTACTTTTGTAAGACCAATGCAACAGTTATATGTGCAAGAAGCGTATGTTTTTTACATCAAAAATCATGCAGTCGTATTAGTTTATGTAAATACCGTGTATGTAAATATTTGTGTAAACTGTTTGTAGATACCTCTTTTTCTGTGCGTGCCTGTGTATGTGCACGCACTCACAGAATATTGTAGACAGTTCAATAAAACTGAAGTGAAACTAGGTTGTAAAAATTTGCCTTTCACCTTCTTTAGGTAGTAAGATAACAAAAGGTATTTCACTGCAATACTGGCCGGCTTGTATTTACCTTCTCATGGTCATTGTTACGATGTTCTTACTGCTTCTAGAAGGTGGAACATGATATACTGTAAGAATATACAGTAGGATTTTAGCTTACTTTTTAAAATGCAGATATGCATGAAGCCAAAACTTAAGCAAATATTTGCATTGTCTTATTTTGTAATATATTTGGTATTCTGGATAGATAGTGGTAGTGTTCAAGTACTTTGTGGTTATTTGTTTATAGTAACTCAAAGTTCAGAAGTGTTGCACGAAAAGTAAAAAGCTGTTGTTGGTCTAAAATCCCTACGTGTTTTTAACAGAAATAAGGGGGGCTTTATGGTTTGATGGCTTAATATTGAAGTAGAACCTCTTGTTAAATTGTTGAGATGAATTGGCTGCTGAGGTAAACGAGTAGCGCTGTTCTCTCCTGTTTCACCTACTCTGCTGCTTGTGTATCCTTTAAATTGGTGGTGAAAGATTTGGCTATAGAGTAGTGTCAGATTTCCAGTTTGTTCCACTCAAGTGCATTTCACCGACTTCTTTCAACATAACTTCCGTTAAAATTCTGGGTCTGAAAGCATCCGTCACTCAGTTTTGAGAAAGCTGATTTGCATAGTAGGATCCAAGGGTAGATTCTTTTACAATAATGTCCCTTTGGTAGCAGAAACATTTCTAGCTCAGATTAGAATTTCAATCTTTAACATTAATGGGTTAACATGCAAGTTTTAATTCCCTTTTTGCCTTCCCCCAATGGGATGAAAGTATGAGACAGTCACGTGAGTGTAAAGCATAAGGATGCTTTTGAACGTAGGAGCAAGTTATGCATGTGGGTGTTGCCCCCTCCCTCTGGGAGGTGGGGTATTTTTTCATGCCGTGTCATGGTTCAGTTTTTCAATTACTGGGACTTCTGTTCTGGATAGCAAACAAACTGTCAGCTTAATGAAGGTAGCCCTTTGAAAGAGTGGACTTGAATGAATGATTCTTTATCTACTGTGCAGGTAGTAATCAGTAGGATGTAGTGAGTTATGCATTAAATAACTGTTGCTTTATAATAGACCTTGCTGATGTGTTATTGCCAGAACGTGTCTTGGAAGTTGAGATGAACAATATTTTAAGGTAAAAGTACCTTCATGGCCAGATTCTGGCTCAAAGAACTTGACTGATGCTACTGGACCACCTACTAGTAGTATTCTGGGCAGGCAGATATGGTTGTGTGAAAGTCCAAACACATAAGCTATAAGGATAATTTGAGAACTTAAGGGATTTTCTTTATTTAATTTTAATATGTGCAGCTTGAAAAGGTTTCATTCACAGGCCACATGACTACTCAGAATCAAACACATATTGGCAGTAGCTTTACTTTCTCAAACAGTTTATTAAATGCCTCTTGAAAACTTAAAGTTAATCTGTTTTTTTCTTTTTCTAAAGTGGGACTGGCAGTATTCTAAATTCCTCATAGTGTGGTGGTTTAGGTAAATTACCAGGTGAGAGATGTAAAAGAATTTGGTTGGTAGTGGTATAAAACAATGTATTATTTAACGATTTTTCATCTTTGCTAATATCTTTCAAGCATTAATAAATTGGCTACTGTACATATGTGTTATACCATCAATTTCTAACAATTATTTTATTCTTTTGTAGAATAAAAATTTGTTATGCAGTCTTCAATTGCATCATGTTTACAGCTAGAACGGTTCCTTTCTTTATCTTATTAATGTAGCATGCAGACAAATATTACCAAAATAGCCGTATTCAGAACCTTAGAAGGGTCTTAATATTACCAAAACAGTACGGTTTCTGTATCTTGCCAGTAGGAATTTTTCAATCTTTCAGAGTTTGAGTGAAGACTTTCCTTTCTAGATTAAGCCATCGTAAGCCAACACGTGCGCTGAAAGGAGCTGACCTGAGAGCCAGACAAGTTCTGTGGTGTGGTTCATGGTAGTGACGTGTCAGTTTTGCTGCTGTGAAGGGAAGAGTGAGAATGGGACAGAAAGAAGATGGGGGCCGGGCATTTAGGCAGCAGTTCTGACTTATGCCTATTTAAAGCTTGCTGTAGAGATGGGAGGTGTCAATTCTAGCAACTGAAGAAGCTGATCTGCTATTTACATAAGTAACATACATAGTGAAAAATCCTTCAGGTGGCTTTGCAGGTGACACAATATATTTAGGCATGCACATTTACTTGAAAACTTTATGATTTAGCAAGTTGTTTGATGTATTTATTACCTTTTTAAACAGCCCGTGATTCTGATCTTTCACTATAGTGTATTTAAGCAGAGTGCTACGTCCGTAAAGATTATAAAGATAAAACATGGCCTTCATTAGCTGTAAGGGTATGATTTCTTTGATGAAGCCTTTTTCATTGAAACATTGGTGCACTTTCATTTTTTGTATGTAGTGCTTCGCATTGTTATTACAAACTCAAGGGAATAGGTTCTGTTAGATTCTTTTGCTTCAGTAGAGCACTGTATCATTCTTCAAGCCATTTCAGTGATTTAAATGGTTTTATTTATGAAGTTGAGGTACTCATACCCTGAATAAAGCAAGATGGGAATACTGTAATGAAGCCTGTAGTGTGGCATGCATGGGCATTACGTAAGCACAGTTGAAATATTAAAAATTAAACTGTCTATAGAAGGTATTTAGAAAGTAAGCCAATTTATTGCAGAATTCTCTCAAAATACAGTGTCAGCAGTTTTGAACACGTGCAAGTATAGATTACGCTGATCAGCACTTAAGAGTACTCATTTTCTTGATTTGCCTTCCCCCAACTCAAATCTTTGGGTCATTTGATTTGAAACTGGTAAAAATGGATCCAAAATTTCATTCTTTGTATTTTTAGTAATGTATCTACAAATAACAGATAACATTTTAAAACCTGTTCAAAGTATCAGGAGTCATCAAGAGTAGCTAGGACATTTTTTTGTTATTGTTAATTCAAGTAATGAAAGGATCTTTCTTTCACTGTCAACAGATATTGCTGATTGTTTGAATTTTGTGTTAGTGACATTTTTCCTTTCAAGTGCTGAGCTGTGCTGTGAAGCCATCTACTTGGGTAGATGAGAGATTGATTTAAAAGGCATAATTTGAAGCTGTTTATTTGAACAATAATAGCAAAAGCATCTTTCTGCCATGTTCCTTTACTATATTCATTCATCTCACTAGAAACTTTGCAGTGGCACAGAAAATATCATATTGCAAGACTTTCTTAATTGTAACTAGTCTTATATTTCTTCTTGAAGGATTTTCTTAGTGATGTTATTCACTCCACTTAGTCTGTACGAGTTCTTTGGGTACTCAATACAAATTTTGAATTTTATTAACATATGTACATGGTATTGCATAGCCAAGTCAAGTAGAGCTACTAAAAAGAAAATATGTGACATCTCTTTCAGAGTAATAACTTCCAGCAAAGGTGTATAGGATCTGAAAAGTGATTTTTATCAGTGATGGGATGGTTTGAAAGTTTTTTAAGAGGCTTTTTGTTGAAGTTTGTAAGCTGTAAAATTGTATTGCTGTCATTTTTGTACCCTTTCTATCTTGCACAAACTTGATGGAAAAGGGTAGTCTCATTCAATACCTTACTCTTAATATTTTTTTGGATGCTCTGTTACCAAAGGTTAGAGGAGGGGGAAGGATTAGTGGTCTGTGCACTCTTAAAACAAGAGGTTCTAAAGATATGGTTGTGCAGTTGAAGGTATTATCTTTTCTTAAATGTTTAAAATGCACATTTCAGCACTTGCATAGTAACAGTGATACTAGTGGTATCACTGGTTTACTAGTCTTACTCTGTACTTTGTCATTTTTCTTTTAAAGTTAACTCACTAATACTAATTTTAAATTTTCTCTTCTCCCTATCAGATGGAATCATACTAATGCCCTCAGACAAGGGACTATTTTGTGCTTCACAAAAAAAAATACCTGGTCAGAGGGTATTTTAGCTTCTAGATAGATTAGTTGAACATTTTTTTCCTTTCTGTTTTAATGCTGCAATTTTGTTCTTGAATGATTTTCTGTCTGCATATCTGTGTTATAACGGATATGTGCTCACATTAGCCTGTATCAAACTTTCTGTTGAAATGTAGAAAAATTCTGAGGTTCTTTAAAGTAGCATGTTTTTAAAGCTAGGGTAGACCTCTAGGCCATATTGGTTTATATACTGAAACGATGTAATTGTGTTGGAACATTATAATTGGGTGCAAGTCAGTGCAAAAAAGCCTTAATAGTTGAAGAGTATTAAATGGATATAGAATTGTTAACTAACTTGTAGATTGGTAGGATTCACATAGGCCATAGATACAAGAACTTGTCACTTCCAGTAGAGTCCTTAAAATAACATTATGACTTTCAAG
>JAOXJM010000023.1:55553728-55572400 GCA_026413425.1 Tringa solitaria
ATTAACATTCGTGTCCCCCCCCCCCCCCCCCCTTCAAACCCTCTCTCCAACGGAGATTCCCCTTCAGCTTCTCCTGCCTCCTGGCAGGGCTGGGGGTCTCTCACCGTTCCTCCAGAGCCACTGCAGCTCTTGGCTGTGCAGCCCCATTTATGTCTGGGATTTGATGACCATCCACATACCCTACCAGTTGGAACAGTTCAGAAATGGGAAGGTAGCTGTAATCTTCCAGTTTCAGCTATAAACCAGTCTCTATCATCAGTCCTGTGAGGAATACTGTGAATGCTTTAAAATTCTTTTTGCGTCACTTATGCGATGAAGTCTAATGAATAAGACAGTCCTTTGGCTTTAATCACGTATAAATTTGCTCAGAAAGGGACAGCATTTATTTTACTACACATCTGAAAGATTTCTTAATGGAATCATTGCCTCTCTACACTCTGTTTTTACAATAAATGTATTGTGATAGGGATACAACATAAAACATGAAGATTTTTTTATATCTATATATGCATTCATATTTAATAATAACATATTCAATACTTTATATTGAAAACATGAGCACGTTTTATAGTTCCAGTAGCTTAATGTAAAATACATCACAGGTACTATTTTCTAAGGCATCAAAGGAGTCTTTGTAAGTTTAACGTGTAGGACCATACAGCTGTTGCACCCAAGTGGCCCAAATTTAATTTCTGTAAGAATTATTTTAAGAAAAGGGGGAAAAAACACTCTGTAGTTTACTTTCACGACGTAAACATTAATATACATTTATCACCAGAATGAAACAGTTGCATAATACCACTTTGAAATATTTTTTTGTCCCACAGTGAAGCACTTTTATCCTGTGTTTGATTTTACCCTTATGTCTGGCTATTGAAGTTTCTAATGCTTGGTTGTTAGAATAAGTGCCTAATTCTGTGAATTAGCCTGCCATAAATCACTGAAATGCACTCGTTAGCTCAATTTTCTGTTGATATGTTTCTGCTTGTAATTTCTCCTATTTGTAACTTTTTTCAAAAACATCTTGTTTTTCCAGCATCTTGTTGGAATCGAGATCATTGTATCAAATACAACTTGATTTTTGCTAATTTCTACCAGCCAAGCTCGTTTCCAGGGAGATACACTGTGATTAAATATCTGTCTTGAGGCTTTAAAAAAAGTTTCTTTGTAATATTGTTTGTAAGAAAAACCTTGTATCATTCCAATTGAGCCTTATTTTTGTAGCTCTTAGGTGAAAACAGAAACCCAAAACTGCAGTTGCCCTAAAATGTTTTTCTTGTGAATTTACAGACATCATCCTGTGCTCTTCCTCTCACCCCCCCCAGCTGATGGTCCTTGCAGAGGTAGGAAAATGTCAGACCATCCTTGGAGGGTGTTGATTTAGGTAACTGCTGTAGTCTCGAGTTTTGAAGCTTCTGCAGCCTGCTGAGGTCTCCCAAAATGTTTTAAAAGTTAGTTGTTCACTTTCATGTCAAACAGCAAAGTTCAGCCTACTTGTGGCTGAGGTACTTCTTTCCTTGCTCTACACCATGGTCAATTGGTGTCTGGGGTACATGGGCTGGAAACCACTGGCTGAGGCAGCTCATTATGGATATAATTCCGTTGGTTCTTTCTTTTCCATATAAACACTGTTTCTGCCTGCAAGAATTCTCAGAAGCCAGTGAGGTAGCTAAAGCCTGTGATGTCTCTGACTCTGAGGGCTATTCTTACAGAACAACCTGGATTCTGCAGGAAAATGCAACGTCCAGGTGCTGGTACAATAGGTCTGAAGCGTAACGTTATTTGTATTGACTTATCTCTAAACTCATTTTTACCCGCTTGCAGTGGTTGGGAGGAGGGGTGATGAAAAAGGAGGTTTACATCTAAAGGAAGAAGTGATGTGAGGTCTGCTTTGCTTTACTAAAATCTTAATCTCATTGGTAATAAAATTAGTTGGAGTACAGTCAGTTGAGATTTGCTTTCATGAGGGTGTTGGATCTACATTGGTTTCCTTAGTCCAGTGTTACCTTTAACATGTTGGAATGCTGTCTGGATTTTGTTTTTTCCTCACAGTGCCTTGTACTCAGTGCATCAAGAGCAAACCATGGGTTTACTCTTACAATGTTGAAATGTGAAAAGAAATGCTAGAAAACTAGAGGTTTCTATGCGATAAACTTCATCGTGAGTGACTCATTTTTTATTCATCTCTTTATTAAGATCTTCTGCAATTCTTCTGTGACGTTCTAATGCTTTCTGGGTTTTTCCTTCCTACTACAGTGAATATCTTCTCACTGTTCAAGAACAGTGTGATTGTAGTATTCTCTGCAGCTACAGAGTATGGATTAAATTATGTTCTTTACTGTGAATTAAAAGAGGGAAGTAAAAGAGAATCTGGTTTTACACCTCTTTGGGCTTTTAGAGTATAAATACTTTTTCAGATTTTACGTAGGCATGAAGTCTTGTCAAATATAGATTCAACAAGGTGTTTTTAAAACTGTTGCTTAAAAAAACCTAAACTGGTAGATTTTTTTCATTTAGTCTATTAACAGAAATCCTAATTTGTTCCAAAAGGATTAGAATAGGAAAAGAGTAGCGTTTTTGCAGTTTTATTTATATCAGCAAAGGAAGAAACTCCTGTAAGTCCTTTCCCTCTTGTTACAGTCATTCATGTGAAGGAGGTGCAAGGAGTACTTTCCACGCAGCAATACCCGGATTTAACCTGGTAGAGGTTACGCTGTTTGGTTGCTGCTTGAGTTACCTGTATCAGGGCAGTGCAGCGGGTCCAGGACGTGCATCTGGACAGGTCTCCCTCTGCGTGGAGCCAAGGGTGGCAGCTATGTCATTCGTCACCGCATGCGGTCGCTTGTCTGTCTTGGAGTCTTCTACCCCTTTACCATCTGGCCACCATGTTACTGAGGGCATGTCAGTATGGTAAAATCTCACGTGGTCCCTCCCTCCTGTCAAGAGCTTCTGCACTCCTCTTGTAGCAGAGAGAAGGAAAAGTCTCCCAGCTTCCAGATTTTCTAGATCAGGCCGTCCAGCTCCTCTTGAGACAGAAGAGAAGCAGCATTTGAATGTCTAGTGAATAGTAACTGGAGAGATGGCAAGCGGAATGGCTTCAAAGACAGCTTGGGTGGAGAAGAAGAGCAACGAGATGTGTAACAGGAGAGCTTAGAGGCCACTTTCCACACAGGAGTCAGGGGAGTAAGGAGATGGATGGACTTTTGTACCCTCACTTTGTTCACGTGGCGGATGAAGGGGTAGTTATGGGTGTACCAAAGAAAACTGTTGCCCATGTAAAGAAAAGACAAACTTTGTTGCATGGGTGACTACAAAATTAGATCTTCAAATATGGTTTACATCTAATGATTGGACAAAGACTCAAAGGGGGACAGTTGAATACAACTAAAAAATTATCACCTTCAAAATAAGATACGTAATATTTATAATTCTCTTAGACATAAGAAATCAAGATCTGAATATGTATTGAACTTCATCATTGCTGAACAAATTTATGTTGGTATACTATACCCTCTCAGAAAAAAAAGTATAGTGGTTCTATTTAATTCCAAATCAATATGTTTAGGTGGTTGTTTTAGTAAGACTGAACCTAGCTACAGCGAAAAAACCCACAAAAAATATGAAGGGAAAACAAGATTAAATAAATTATCAAAATACTCTTCTTTTTTGCTGATTTAAATAACTTAAAAACAAAAATTATAACAATTTCAACTTGAGCAGTCTTTCTAAAGGTAATTTTACTTTTCCATGTTTTGCACTACCTCTATAAATGCTAGGCCTGAGGTTTCCTGGCCCCTGTGTCAGGCCACAGCACCAGAGGGACACCTGCAACCTGGTGGCTGCTTTCCTGCTCCATGTGCCCATGCTGTGGGAATATGGGGCCTATCCTGGGAAAGCCCAAGTTGCCATAGCGGTGGGGTGGGAAGGAACGAGGAAGTCATCCTTCCACCTCTTTGCTGGCCAAGTAAATGTGGGTGCAGAAGGTTCTCATTCCTGCCAGAGCAAAGTACAACCTTTCTCCTGGGGTTTTCCAGGGGAGGGTGTACTGCTCAGTGGATTGTATCAGTTTCCAAAGGTCAGCTTTCTTAAAGATACTTCAAATACGAAGAAAATACTAGGAAGAAAATGTCACTAGGTTATGAGCCACCCACCCTCCTGTTGCTCATCCACCAGGGGGGCCTGTAGCGCAGGCCCAGCAAGGTGATGTCTCCCAGAGGAGTTTCTTTAAAACACAAAATCTGACTCTTCCTGCTGAGAAACAGCTCGCCTGGCAGCTTGACAAACCTTGAAAAATCTGTTGTTTCTCATTTGATTTTACAGCCCTCCTGTCTTTCTTTTAAGATGCTTATGAAAATCTGCGAGGCCCAGGAGAAATCATAGTATCATGTGGAAGGAGTCAACAAAATTACTTATTGTTGTGTCCAATTCTCAGTCTCCATCATGGCAAACTTTTTACCGCCTAGAAAAGGGATGAGATTTTCAGAGCAGGAACTACGTATGTCTTCTATAAAACTTTCATATTTTACACTGTTATTCTGCAAATTTGAGCTCGCGTGTGAAAGTATGAAAGGAACTGACAGAGGAAAAAGTTCTGCATTACTGGGGTTTTTGTGGTTATCAGGGCATCGTAGTTTCCCATCGTTGCTCCAGGCGTGTTCTATATCCCTAAGAAAAATTTGTTATTCTAAAGCATATCTTCAATATTCAACGCTGACACAGCTAGCGACGCTAACTTACATTAACTCAGAGATCACTATGGAGAGCAAGGCTTGGTTATGATAGAAACTGTTCCCACGCTGGCAAGATGTCTTCCTCGCCTGTTTCCCGAATTCCTGCTTGTTCTCAAGTGAAGCACTCGTCCTGTGACATACAGAGCCATCAGCTTTGGTGTCAGGAGCTGGTCCTGACCAGCCACCACCCTGGTAGGGTGAGGAGCTGGGGAGCTGAGTCCAAGCTGTCACCTCTGCCTCACCATCAGTACCCATCCAGATGCATTTCAAGAGAGTATGAAGTTAGTTTTAGTTATAGGAAAAAAATGCACTGCTCAAGTATATAAACAGGTAGATGGGAAAGTAACTGTGTAGAATTAGATTCTCTCCTAGTAAAGATGGTTTGAAAATTACTAGACCATTCCTTCTCAGGGGGCAGGTCGATAAATTTAAGAAAACTTATGACCAGTTTCTGCCAGTTCAAATTATGCTACTATTATAGAGCAGGTAGATAGCACGGTTATTTCCTTTTATATATAAGCTGATGGTGGGGGGATGGATGTTGTTTTGGTAGCTATTGATTGCAGAGTTGCTTTGTGCGTCTAATGTTTCGATAGTGACCATCTGAAAGCAATAATTAAACATGACTTAAATATGGAATGTCATTTAAAGCTCTCCTGCCTTCTTTTTTACACTTTTATTTCATCCTTGACAGTTCTCAGGATCAAACCACATTTGAAGAGGTTGAAGGGCAACGCTGACAAAGACAATAGAAATAATCCATTGGAATATGTCCACTGGAGACACGATCAGCTGTGAGAGCACTCATTTAGACACTCGGCAGTGCTTTAGCTGTTACAATAATAAATGGCTTTGATTTCTCATTAATACTTTGAGAAGTGGATTGAACTGCTTCCCTCATTGATTGTGGTGTTTGGTTTAACCACTCTTTTTTATGACTAAAATGAAATTTAAGAATCTAGATACTTAGCAAAGCACATGAAATGTGACTGCTCTGACTGGAATAACTGGAATTTCGTACATACTTAAATTTAAGCACATGTGAGTGCATAGTTGCAGTAGTGGCTATATGGAAAGGGATGAATAAGGCAAATGCGGAGAAATAGAAAATAATGTAAACAACACTTGTAAAAAATGAAGGATGAGTTTAAAAACACTACTTACGTAAAGTTGATAATTTGCTTACTTGGTGTAAGCATGATTAATAAGGCAGGGACAAATTTTAATGTCTAATGTGTTAAAACATACCATTATTTTGTCGTTTTGTTCAGTTCATGTTTCTGATTCCCAGGTTTCTGTTTTCCTGATACTGTGGTTCAAGGTAGATGAGCTTGTGGGATTTTTGTTTTGTTTTGTTTTTTGAAATGAAACAATTTTTTCTATGCTAGAATGTGCAATAATATTCAAATTTTTAAAAAACCCAGCATTTCGTGAAACTGGACTGATTTCCTTAAGTTTTGTATTAAAAGTTAGACAAATGTTATACAGAAACTACCCTCCCACCAGGGAGCTCTTGCTTGATGGAGTTACCTTTGATGAATCTAAATGTACTTCATATAAAGGAGTTTAATCCTCTGAAATGCTCTGGGCCTTATCTTTTACGAATCATTCCTTGAGATTCTCCTTCCTCCCATCTGCTTGCACACATCACAATTTGCATAGAATCAGGAGGCAGGTTTTTCATTAACACTGTGAGATATGATACCTTCCTTGGCTTTTAATTAGGTTTTCATAAGGGAAGTATGTTTTCCAGGCTGCAAAATTTTTAACTGAGACAGATTTTAGTGATGTTTTATTTATGTGTATTAAACCATATCATAAATCCTACAGATGAATGTCTGTAAACCTGGGTATTGTCTGAGTTAATATGTTGTCACCAAGATCCTTCAAGTTTTAATTACAATCTTCCTGGTGTCTGGCTGCTTTTGGTGCAGTATGATATTTAGCTTAACTCTTAAACAGACTAAAATTTACAGCACTTTTAAGTCCCTGTTGGACAAGGAGGATATAGATGTAAATAGCTACTCATTCTTAATTTGTCTCCTTATCTGCTTTGAACTTGGAAACAGTATTATTGAATTAGTGCAGTGTTTAAACAGAAGACAACTCAAAGAAAGACATGATTTGTATGGAAGTTACTATACAAAATAAAGCCGCATTGTAGTTGCCTCCAAAAATCATTGTGTCATCACATTTTAAAAAGAACTCCTCTGCTGTAATAGATTATCTTTGCTTTGCAGGATATGAAAATGCCATTTTATTCTTTGTTATTGAAGAATCTCTTTTTTTTTTTTCAGCACAGGAAATGAATGCTTCTACCTTTATCAGGTTTCTTTAGCTCATAATTGTATAACTATGAAAAGTAAAATTATAAGACACAGCAATCTGGCCCTCAGTGCTAAAGATACAATAATAATTTCGGTCTCGGAGGTTATACAAGTTCATTTTTCCCTTCCTTTGAGGTGTCTGTTCATCCTGAGTGTGGTACAGAGCACAGTATAAAAGCACAAGTTTTCAAAGATACAAATTGTGTTTGCCAGCAGGTGGGTGTAAATCCCCATGGAATTGCACCTGGGAAGGAAAGCAGATTTTGAATCAAAACATTTGATAGTTCCTGGTAGTTGTGCTAAAATCAGCCTATCTAGAATCAGATTATCACAGAATAAGCATTCTGCGTGTGCTTATAAATATACACTTTCATAGGGTCTCATGTTGGATTTTCCCAAGTGTAACGTCTCTTATGTTCAAGCTTCCCTTTATTCTAGAACCACCCAGCTCTTGCATACGCCATCGCCGCATTTCTAACGCCACTTAAGCCAGTACTTGACTTTGTGTCCAAAGATTTTAACATGAAATAGTTGAAATACAATGCTGAAAAAGGCTGTATTATTTTTTGAATCCTGGCCAGTTATATAAATGTGCTATTTTATCTTTCAAGCTCTCATGCTAAGATATTTGTAGAATAAACCAGTGAAGTCACAAAATACAGAATTTTATGGTAATGGTTAGGGTATTGTGCCTGCTGATTTTTTGTAAATTCCTTCTTCCTTCTCCTTGTTTTGGAGAGATCAGAGGAAATGACAGTATCAACTTCCATAAACCTTGATCCTTCATCACATCTTTATTTTTCTCCTTCTTATTGTGTCTCATCACCTGGGCATTTTGACATGCTCCCGTTTCTGTACCATGCTCTCCCTGTTTCACAGGAGAAGTGTCCCCACTATATTTCTTGTTGGAAGGGATCTGGGCCTCTCAATTAAACACATCAACAGTATGATTTCAGAAAAGTCAAGGGAATTGGGCATTTCTGTCTGCGTTGACACCCTGTCTTATATATATTGCTAATTCATAGACATATTATTCATTATAGGAATTATAGTTTAATGGAACACGGAGTGCTCCGAAGTTAGGATCTCAGGTGGCTTCCTGTAGGCTTTCAGTGTGGTGCTGAACAAATTGCTTCATGTCTCAGTGTCTTGGTTTTCTATTCATGACAAAGGGATAATGGCAGTATGTCCTTTTTTCAGTTCTTTCTCTTACCTGTTTTGAGTGTGATCTTTTAGCCAAGGAACTTTTTTTCAATGTGTAGGTGTCATAACAGAAGTGCTAGGAATGGACTCGGGCCCTGCTAGTGGTAATGGGAAGTTTTGTGTTGCCTTCATATTTAACGTCCCGTATGCTTTCAGGGAGATTTTGACTGAACTGTTAAAGACAGATGAGGATGCTTTCATGTAATTTGGGAAGTTACGGGCAACTTTTCTATACTTGGCAGCTCATGTTCCTTTTCTGTATCTTCAGTCCCTAGTTAGCTTGGTTTCTTCAGTGTTTATGCCACCATAAACACCCATAATAATTGTTCAACTTGCAGCCATCTACAGATGACATGATATATAGCAGAAAGAGGAATATTTACTACATTCATAGCATTTAGCTGGTGCCGGCATTCGGTGAGGAGAGACTAAAGTAGGTGCCCAATAGGGCAATCTTACAAAAAGAAGATAAGCAGGCATTTTCTGGAAGCTGATGATGTCCCAGTTAGCTACATAATTTTATAGAGAACTCGCCTTCAGAATTATTCTTCTTCATGAGTCATCATTACCCATGCTAATGCGGTCTGCAGAGGCTCTAGAGAGACTGAGGAGTCAAAGGAGGACATAATTCTTACAAGTGTTGCTTTGTTGGTCTTTTTCTAGAATTACAGGTGCAACCCCCAGAAGTGGTTAAGGGTGAAAACAACTATTGAATTGAAATGAATTTTAAAGGGCATTAGGCAATCAAATGTTAATGTTACCTCAGTACATTTGAAAAGGAATAAAGGGTAATCAGGATATTGGGTGACAAACATTTCTGTATCAGTATTGTACTATTTCTTTTATATTGTGTTTTTTTCCCTGCAGGGACTATTAAAACATTCAAATCTGAATTTCTGTAAACAGTACAGTCTCCTTAGTTGTCTACATTTGTATGCAAAAGTTAATGTAATTACAGTGATTTTGACATCATACCAGGAAAGTCATGTAAATCATCATTAAAAACGGTTGAAGTATGAACTTTTTTTTTTTTATTCTAACCTGAGGAAGCTTTTCAGAAAGCTGTTAGGCTGGACAGAAAAGTAGAAAGAAGAACTGTGTAATTGACAGGAGCTGCTTAATCCCATTTACTCATGAATTTGATTTTCCCAGGGCAAGAGCTAGAGTCTGCGTTGTCATGCGAGGAGAAGGTTCCAGTGAGCATAGTACATCACCCAATATTTACCAACGATCAAGTGTAAGAGCAGACTTTTGGCTATGTTTGCGTTGCTCTCCGTTTTATTTCATTTTGGTTTATTTTTAACGTGGAGGGGTTTGTTTCATAGATAATTCTGTCGAAGGTTAAAACACTGACAAGAAAAGCGGAAATGTTTCCGCTCTGCACTCTGACTGCACACGCTGTAATTTGGAAAATGGATTTGATCCACCAGGAAGGCTTGAGATGGAGCAGAGCACTTCCTGCCACACGCTGTCCCCTGGCAGGGGCTGTGTGGCTTCAATGCAGGGAAGGACCCACAGGGGACCTGGCAGCAGGACACCCCCCTCCACGTACCCCGACAGCCCCTTCTGGCCCTGCAGCCTCTTCCTCTGTGAACCCATGAGCCCTGCTCACCAGGCTACCTGTGGATTTGTTTTGGAAAATCCTTTCTCAGTTGAATACTGCGTTTCTTAACAAAAAAAAATCAGAATATTAGCAGCGAGACACCTGTTGTGAATCCACTAGTGTGGAGACTGAAGTCACTCCAAGGGTCTGCATGCTCCCTTCTGGGAAGGAACAGGACCTTTCACTCTCCTTTTTCTCTGATTTTTACTCCTCAGACCCTTCTAGAGGTGGAAAAACCCTTGGTCCTCGCCCTGATGAAGGCTGACCTCCCCTCTCCCTGTCATACTCGGGTTTCTCATCTCATTTTCCCAACCAGCCACCAACATCAGCCCCACTGGTGGCCCCTGCAGCATGCTGGCCTTCTGCAGCAGAGCAGCTCGCCCACCCTGGTGGAGATTGGGCACCGGTAGCCACCGGCCATGCCCCCATAGTGGGAATCTCCATGGCACAAGCTCTTGGTGTGTCACCTCTTTTCCTCTGCACGCCATTTGCCTTCTCCAGGGCCTTCTCTAGGACCACCCTGATCCCTGCCAGGCATCACTACAGCCTCAGCCCTGCCAATTTCTTTTCGAGCCTGTTCAATTAATTTCTCTGATGGCTGCACAGTGGTGTATACCTAATTACTCTGTATCACTCCCTATAAACCAGGGAAAAGGGCTGTTGGCAGCAAAGGTGGTTTAAATAAAGTTACAGCTGAGCCATGAGCATGTTGAACAAGTCAAAGAGTGGTGACTGAGCGGGTGCTCTCTGCTACTTCCAGCCAATTGAATTAAGAAGCTAAACGGATTTGGGAGCTCCATTCCTTGTCCTGCAGGCTCCATCCTTCCTGGCAAACATCTTGAAACAAATGACAGTTGTGCGCATCGTGATGTTTAGTCTCTTTGGTGGAAAGCTCTGATCTGTGCCTTGTTTCTGTGGCCAAGCATGAGGCATAAGGCAAGACGGGATCTCACATGGGATCACCGAAGATGGTCACTGGCTTTTGGGGAGGATCAAGCATAGCTTTCCTCTCCTTGGCAGGTGTTTGTCTCCACTGCTCCCATCGTTTCCTGTGACAGCATTACATGAAGTACCTGTGAAAACCTGCTGCCAGGCTGATCGTCCTTGGGTTAGAAAGCTTTTCTCCACAACTGTGTAATAAGTCTTGTCTTCCGCATGATGGACATGGAGAACAATTAGTCACCAGCCTCTTCTCATAACAAACTTTTACATATTTTAAATATGTTATCATGTCTTCTCTTACTCTTTGCTTTTTCTAGACTAAACAATCTAATTCTTTCAGCCTTCCCTTGTTCTACATCTGTTACCATTTTTTGTGGCTTTTATCTGGACTCCCTCCAGCTGTCTACTTCCTCCGACAGCCCAGTAGGCAGAGCTGGACCCAGTAATGCAGTCAGGGCCTTGCCACAGCTGATAGGGGAAGAATAATTACTTGATTCACTTACGTTATTACTATGAATATATATCAGGCTGCCTTTTTCTGCAACTGGATATCGTCCTGATTTATAGTTCCCTTATAGACCGCTGTAACTCCCCTGCAGATCCTTTTTGCAGCACAGCTGCCAAGCAAGTCTCCTTTCTATACTTGTGCACGGGGATTATCCTTCTATGGTAATTTGCACTTCTCTTTGTGGATCTAACGCATTAATTTCGGAACGTTTATCCCAATTACTGCGATGATGGGGAATTCTAATCTTAGCTTGTAAACTGCTTGCAACCTCACCCAGTTTTATATCACGTCAGATTTTAAAGATCTCTCTCATCCCCACAGTGCCAGATCCTCAATTACACAAGGCGTCAGAATTACAACTAGCTTGTTTGGAGAAACCTGGTGAACGCTCATTGTCTGGTTGTGCCCACCTCTCTGGTGAGCAAGCAGCAGTCATGTTGTAGGACATAATCAAATTTTTCTCTGTTTGTCACTGTGCCAGTGTACGACAATCCGTGGTAACTGACATTTCAGCCACCAAAGGCTACACTCAGATGCTAAATTATCCGGTGAGGAGTTCCAGGTGATGGCAGCAGTATTCTCTTGGGCAGAGAATATTTTGAACTAGCCAGGTTGTCCTACACTGCATTTCTTTTTCTAACACATTTTGCAGATTTTTTTTTCTTATATTTCATATTCTTTCTTTTCCCTGTGTCCTTGCATGGTAAATTCTTTGCGGTTCTCCCAACGTGCTAAGCCACATGTACTTACTGATACCTTTTCAATTACTCCTTTGGGGCTTTAAGGTAATTCAATATCTCTGGTATAGCACACTGCTCGCTTACTCTGCACTGGATTAATTAGCTGCTGTGCCTTTAGCTCTGCCCTTCTCTAAACTTCTCCTCTCCTCTGAACTCTTCCCACCTGGATCCAGATTAGTCCCTGCATCTGGCTGCGGCTGCATTCCCTGCACTCCCCTACTGTTTGTCTGCTCTTCCGTTCCTAGGCATGAAGTCTCATTTTATAATCACTTTCATTTGATTTTCTTTTCATCACTAAATTCTTAACAGTTCTACAAAACTGAAGGTAAAGCTAGAACATCACCACCTCTGCAAGGTCTTTCATCACTTCTTCAGCAAATACCTGGGTATCTTTTTATCCAGGAGCAATAAAAGAGGTGTTTAATACCAAAGTTCATCCATATTCTAATTTTGAAAGCCTTTTGAGTTTTTGTGTGCTTTCAAGGAGGAGGTCTTCCATCCAGGAAGCCAACAGAAGACTGTTTTGGAGGTTATCTTTGCTCCTTGGAGTGGCCAGGTGAATATTATTATGAGCTAGTAATCTAATTCTTTCTGCAAAGCAATTGCAACTGAAAAATGCAGCCTGCTCTGACCTCGGAAGCCTAACGTTTAAAACATATTCTGCAGCTTTTTAAAATGCATCTGGTAGAAACTACAAGGGGTTCTGAGCCTCATCAGTATAATGACAACCACAAAGAGATCAGGTATAACCAGCTATGACCTTACCCCAGTGACAGGTAGTCAACATGCAGCATAATAAATCCCATTTTCCCTGAGCAGCAAACAAAGCAGAACTAAGTCTGACAGGGACTTCTACAACCCATATGAATGTTAAAAAAAACCACCCAAAAACGGTGAACAAGATAAATCCAATATTGGTAGAACACCCATTAGTCTCAGAGTAAAAACTTTATGGTTGATCTGTCTCTTATGGGCCAAATTGTGACCTTTTTTTTCCTTTAGGAAAAGATGTATGCAGTTCAGCTATTTGAGCATGTTTCTCGTTTTCTTTATTTAAAAAATGTTCTGTAATAGTTATTTCAGACCTCTGTAAATGGATGACAAATAGCCACATTTTAGCTAAGCCTGAACTTACTTTATAGCCATTTCTTACCCTGCTATCAGTGCTATTTCAGTAGCTCTGTGGGTAACAACAGCATTTTTCTTTCTTTGGAGGTTCCAAATATTAGAATTACTTTAGGGGAGTGGTTTTGGATTCAGTTTGTATTCGTACTGATAGGTTATATATCATGGGTATTATATAATGCCTGTAATTTAAGAGTCCACAAATAAAACAAAACATTTATTATATTCTGAGGCATTTCCAGGGAGTGAATAACTATGATTAACTGAATAGGCCATTAGCTACCACTATTACTCTGCTCAAATGCAGCTGAAATAGCATTTCTTCAGTGGTAAAAATATTTGGCAGCACTGCACTCACAAAAGAAAAAAAACCTTTACAAATGACATTTTTGGAAAGTCCTCTACATTCTTAGGAATCTCCAAAGAAGTTGTGTTTAAAAGCACCAGACTCAATTTTCCTAGGCTGAAACTGTTCAAAAAAATGTAATAAGTATATGGTTTAGATGAATATTATATTTCAGCAATCTTATGCCCACATATGTAGGAATTCAATTATTAAAGTATCTGTGGGGATAAAGTTTTCTTTGGATTGATTAAGCCTTCTCACTCAATTATCTCCATTATATTGTACATATTTACCTCTGGTCAGATGCATTTGTTCTCTGCAGTACCTGTGTTTTTCCAACTATTTATATCACTGCAGAAATAAGTTCTACAATTAGAGAAAAAATATATACTGGTTCATTTTCTAATAGAATTACTAATGAAATACTGATAGCAAGATTTTTCTATTAGTGATATGAGCCAAAGAGCATGACCTAACAGTTAATAAGTTAATTACCATTTTTTTACTTCTGTGGTGTTTTTTTTCTTAAAGCTATTTTGGCATTGAGATAGATTTTTCGTTTTAGTACATCTTAAACACCTTCTATTGCAATGTCTTGTTTTGTTTAAAAAAGCTTTGCTTACAGCAAAGGAATTTTCCTTTGTGCTGAATTTTTGTTCAAAATAAGAAACAGAATATGTCTTCAAGATAAAATTAAGGGTCTTCAGATTATTTTTGAATTTAATATTCTTGACAACTTAGTCTGGTTAGAAACCAACTGTCTTCTGAAGTTTCTTCATCTTCCTCTGCCTCAAACAACTTGTTAATATATTTTCATGCTTTGCATAATGTCAGATCTCTTCAGAAATACTGGTGGTAGTTATAGTAGGAAAAGATCATAGCAATTAGCAAGAATATTTCTGGTTTAAATCCTTTGGTGAAGAGGAATGATATGAATTTGAATATGTTGCTCTCTGGAGATCCTTGGCATCCAGAGCAGGCTGCGTTCCTCTGCTGACTGGAGCTGATGGATAACTTTCTGTAGATTGGGTGGTCTGTGATGGAGCTGAGGAATAAAGACTCTAGCTCTAGTGGTTGTCTTTTTTAGAAAAAAATATTGTCTTTGCAAAACTAAAGTTGAATTTTACTTTAATTTCCCTATTTCTTGAAAAAATAGTGTCTACGAACAATAGTATGTTTGAAAAAGCTGAAGATTTTTAAGAACCTAGTGTTGAAGCCAAACAACTTTGAAACTTCACAGGATTTTAGAAGTGGGCATATGCAAAAGGAATAATTTTATAAGCAGTGATATCAAGCAAATGCAACTATCATTGTTTAAAAACAGATTGAAGTCTTTGTTTGTCAGAGTTAATGGAGACGAATAGTGGTGACGGGGATGTTTCTGTGTTGACATGAGGAGTGCCTGGGTCTGTATTTTAGAAGACAAAGGTGGGCTCAATAGCTGGTAAAATAAATTCTCTTGCCTTCTCCATTAAGATTTCTTTTGATTCTTGCAGTAGTGTGATTAATACCACTTGCTAATTATCATAATTATTTACACAGAACTATTTCAGTTGTTTTTCATGAAGAAGGATATTAAAGATTTATTTAAGAGTTAGATTTAGGCATTTTAAAATGTCTGAAAAGTAATATGACTGAAGGACAAAATCTATTGACCAGTTCATCCAGTTAAACCTTCAGTATGGATTTAATAGTAAGTCACTGAGAGACCACTGCTGACATAATAGCAGCCGATAGTCTTCAAGGGGTGGAAGAGCTTTGCCTGTGCCCTGAAGTTCTGTCATCCCACAATGATGATCTGAGGCACTTCTTATAAGTTGTGGTATTTGATTGGAATAACTGAAGTGGATAGGCAGTAACACCAATATAGATTCAATCAATGTTTTTTAGAATTTGCAGAGAGACAGCCAACTAGAAAATGGAGCTAAAGATTTGACAGAAAAAGACCTACAGGAAGAGTATCTTCTGCTTATTTAATCACTGATATGCAGTGATTGCGCAATGACTTTTTATTTACTTTGTCCCAGTGCCACCAGTTAGGGGGCAGCCCCACAACTGGGAGGCAGCAGCACCTGACCTGCCTGTTGGGTGAGAGAGGTGCCAGTGGTGAGCCTCCCCGCTCCTCCAGCTTGTGCTGGAGGAAAGCAGCAGTTTGGGACAAATTACATTCACCAGGACCCTGGCAGCAAACAGATCCCCAAATCAACCACTGCTACCCGTGAGGAGAAGAGGTCCAGGGTAGTTTAAGGCTTATCCCACGGGACTGAGGCAGCACAGGAGCAGTCGTGCTGTCGGCTCCCAGCTCTCCCCCGGGACGTGTGGCTGGATGGTGGGGATGTTCTCACCTGCCGTACCCAGCTTTGTGAACCCCTCCTCGCTGCTTCAGCGCAGCCCAAAGGGGTTGGCTTGAGCTGCCCTGCTGTGTTTGTGGATATCAAGCCTTTGCCTGGAAGGAAACCAGAAGCATTCCCACAGTCAAGCCCATCTGGGATGAGATTAAGGCTGCTCTTCATTAACACCTTGAAGTGGTGTTTGCAGTTCCCAGCTCACACCCTCTGCCACACTGGAGCCACCCCGATGAGCACTGTTTGGCTTGAACGTCGATGAAGTGTTCTAGCAAGTATGTCAAGAGCTGGCTCGTGGTCAAGATTCAGTCACGTAACTCTCTAGACATACCCCAAAACGAATGTAAATCTTTGTTTCCCTCATGGCAAGGCAGAGCAGGATAACTGCTTCGGCCTGCAAAGCTGTAAGACAGCAGATTGGGATGTTTCTTGTCTTGCAAATGTCAAACATTCAAAAACTCCAGCTTCAAACGGTATGAGACTGGCTTTAAAATCTTGAAATCTTAAAATTAAGGCTCTGGAAATCCCTTTTATTTTGCCTGCTGTTTTTCTCAGCCTCTTCTGAGCCTAAATCAGCACCTAAATTCACATTTTACACCTTTTCTTTGCACCTATGAGCATACAGAAATAAACTAAAGATGAAAACTTAGATTTCCATACAAGCAGCTCTCTTCAGAAGGAGAAGCTTTACAGGGAAACATCACATCACAGAGCTCACCAGAAACTCTTCAGAGTTGACAACACTGGATTTGATTTGATAAAGCCAAGGACTGAGTTTGGTCAGAGTTTGCACAGCTGCAATGAGGATGTCGTTTGGATTATAGAATTCTTGCTTTTTAGGAATAGTATATGCTACTATTTCTGTCTAGTCTAGGATTTTCTCCCATTGAAAACTGTTTCATGTGATTGTTAAACTGGAAGAGCCTTCTTAGCTTTAAAATATATTTCTAAAGTAGTTCTTTAGAGAATTTGTTATCCATTGTAATTAAGTGTAATTTGAATTTAGCACACTGTAGCTTCCCTCTATACTTATATCCCTGACATCTTTATGATATCAAGACTCTTACATATATTCTAATACTTCTGCTTAATGTTAACCTGTTAATTTGTTTAAAAAAAATAGCTATAAGAATCTTTTTGTATCAGGTGCTGAGTAATACAGCCATGCAGATACTGAACACCACGACTCATTTTTTCCCTAAAATACCACTTAGATTGAGTCATATAAAACACTATCATAATTTTCAAATTTCCTACTGCCTCTTTAGGTATGACACCAAAATATATAACATCACTTGATGTTCCAATTATTATTACTACCTTGATAGAGTCTTCTCTGACATCATGGGGCTTCATGATTTAATTCGAGTATATACAATTATCAGCATTTCCTGACTGTAAAGGTTTTGACTAAAGACATTTGGCTTCAAGGAACAAACAGATCAAGGTATTTCGTTATCACTAGCCTTCTCTCTACCCATAACTTTCACTGAAATTTAAAGTCAATTAAATTATGTAGGTTTTCTGATGCTTGCTAATATCACGAACAGTTTTGCGTTTGCTATTATTCTCTATTTGGTAACTTCAGTCTTAATTACACTGAGTGTTGCTAATTTTCCCTCTGTCGACCAACACGCTAATGTTACACTTTTTTATACACAGACTCCTATTTCTGCTTTTGAAAAAAAATAAATGTGTGGGATTCATCTCACTTAACTTTACCTTTGCAAAACCTTTACACTGCAAAGCTGACCTTTTTCTCTCTCTACCGTAGAGTCAGCACTGAACAGTGGGGGTGGGGTGCCCACCCACCTCTCACGGCTGCTCCTGCTGCTTGTGTTAGACACTTAGGCCAGCATGGGACAAATTCTCCTCCCATCATTGACTGGCAGTAGATAACAGGCTGAATGCATGACATTTGTTATGGATTTTCTTGCCATGTGTAGTGTCTAGTGCCATTAAAGTTGTCCTGATGATTCTCATGCTAATGAGGCAGGACATCTGAAAAGCCACCGGACACTTAAGGACACTTAAGCATAGATAAATGAGTCCCATCCTCGGGTACCCAAGCCAGGTGAGGTGAGCGGTCCCCCACCACGTTCCATATGACTGGAGTAGCTCCCCTACATGTTGAGGCGAAAGAAGAGGTTTTGTGCACATTGGAACTGCATCTCTGTCTCCAGCTTCAGCCACCACTGAAAAGCAGCAGTCACTGAGGAAAAAAAATGCACTGGATGTCTCAAAAACAGGCAGCAGTGTTATATGAGGGTTTTGGACCACTGTGGAATTGCTGCAGAGGAATTGTCTTTATTTCCAGCCTAGGTGGTTTCAGGTCACAGTAATATCAATCCATCCACTTGGTCTCTTTTGCCCACAGATTGGGTGCACCCTGACATGATATGCCCAGCTTTACCTTGTGTGTTGCAGGCTTTGGCTGCCCTCAGCCTGTCCTGCCCTTGGGCCTGTGAGATACATCCCACTGTGGTGGCAGAACCCAGCCAGTGCCAACAGGCCAGTGCCTCTCCTCTTCCTCCCTTTTCCCTGGAGGGATATCACCAGATCCATGTTTCTGTGTTGGGAAACTCACACAGGTGACTACATATGCAGGTTTCAGTGGTCTGGGAGGAATGAAGGAGTATCCTATCCATGTGTTAGAGCTCAGGGCTTTTCAAAGCACATGCAACCCTTTCCCATATCATAAGAGACAAGAGGACAAGAAGGGACATATGGACAAGAAGAAACAGGTGCAAACTTGTACATAAGAAGTTCCATCTAAACATGAGGAGGAACTTCTTCACTTTGA
>JAOXJM010000023.1:55572500-55584117 GCA_026413425.1 Tringa solitaria
CTAGATGATCTCCAGAGGTCCCTTCCAACCCTGTATCATTCTGTGATTCTGTGATAAGCAAGATCCACATATCCACACACAGATAGGACAGTTCAACCACTGAGCAGGACAGTGCAGTCCTCTTTGTCCCCCTTTCTCTGCCAGGAGATGACTGTGTCGATGCACCCAGTGCACAGAAAGCAGGCTTCACCCTTTAGCGGTTCTCTTTCCATGCCTGAGAAGTAGACAAGCTGAGCAGATTTAGTTTCTGGATCGCAAAGAGAATGATCATGATCTTGTAAGAGAGAAGTCACCACAATACCTACATCTTTCCATGGGTGTCAACAGGGTATCAGCTCTTCTGCTCCTGAGTGAGCCCCTGCCTGGGCTTTCTCTCAGCTGTGTTTCTGACTGAGCAGTTTGTCTGTCTTTCCCTTTCATTGTTTGCAAAAGCCTCAATCCCAGGAAAGGTCAGAAATCCTAGCCCTGACTCTGACAAAAAGATGAAGGTAATTTTGCTATCTGGATGTCTACAATTCTTGGTGAAGACTCTTAAATCCTTATAATTGCAAATCCCTAGAGCTTCTCTCAGAGAGGCGCAGACATCTGGCTTTTCTCAGCCTCAGGAATTCTGACTTCCTGTAACAAGTGAGTTTTTTTGTGGTAATTCTTCTCTATCTCAGCGGTCAGACAGCGGCCATGCATCACGAGCGGTCCCAGGTCAGGCTGGCCCATCCTTCCTTCTCCTGTTTCCTTCTTTTCCACTGGAGAAAGTCGAACATATTTGTGTGTACTCTTTACGCTGTCGTCTCTCTACAACCACATATCTTTCAGAGGAAAGTCAGTCTCTCTCTTCTGTTCACTGGAAATCCAACGGGATATATCCCTAAATATCATATCAAATAGAATTTCTTGTTAACTGAAGGTGGGCTTCATGTTGTATTTACTGACTAGCTTGTATTTCAACTTCTGCTGGCCTCCGATTCTTCCAGTCCAGAACTGAAAATCCAATATTGTACCTCTCTGGGAAGGAACTGGGGAAGACTGGGAAGTCTCTGCCTCAGGAAGCAGCTCAGATAGCATAAACAAAATATATCATAGAGTGAGAAGTAGAGAAGGTCTGCCAAATAACTCCAATTAGGTAAGCAGCATGATCTGTGCCTCCTGTATTTGTGGAATTGGCTTATATCTCCATAAGGATTGGTGTAAATGGTAATCTTTTCTTTGAAAGGCTCAGCATGATCAGACCTGTTGGTGTTAGCAGTCCTCCTCCAGCCTGTTTGATCAAGAACTTATGCAAGATAAATAGTAAGCAGTAATTTTGCAGCTTTGTGAAGCTGTGCAACTGATTTATTTCCAAAGGAGGGATTGTAGTGGTATGTCTTTGTTGCTTTCTCAGTGGAGGTTTCCATTGAACAAAACTCAATTTTAAGAGGCTATGAAAGACTTCCATTAAGCCTAAATGAAACAATATTGCAGCAGAGCACATAAAATTAGCTATATGGATGTAAAATCAGTTGTCAGCAAGACTGTATTCTCACTTGAAATCTTTTCTCCATAATGCTTTCATTTTCAAAGTGTATACAATACTTCATTTTAAAAGATATTTACTAGTATTATCTGCTTTATTTGAACAAGACTGTATGGCAAAATATTTCGGTTGTTATTATTCTCATGTGTGCTAGGGAAACTGGGCTAGAATAAATTATTGTGATGTGAGTGCACAAATGATTTGGAAACCATGCGTGGAGAGAAGTGCTCAGTGATACACCATTAAGTGGAGTTCTGCGAGTGGTTTTCCTTGTTCTGGTGCTGTTCGGAATTCTCACTGACAGCTTGGATGAAAGGTTAGAAAGTATGCTTAGTAAATTCATCGAGCAGAAGAAGCGCGTTGGAAGCAAGGCAATTGAAAATGACCTTGATAAAGTGGCAGAGTAGCCTAGAAAATATCAGCTTTCCCCAAGTTAAATGAGAGCAAATGCAGAACTGCACAAATAGCTCGACAGCATCAGCTGCACGTAAATACACGTGGGAAACAACTGGCCAAGCAGCAGCTCCACAGAAAAGACCCAAGGTCATAATGATCCCAAGCTGAACGTGCCCCCGTGATGTTGTGCTGCTGCCAATGGGGCCAGCGCTGTTGGGGGTTACAGGAAGGGGAGTAATAAAGCATAAAATGTGATTAATTCGCTCTACTCAGCGCTGATAAGGCCTCAGTGGAAGAGCTTTACCCACTGGCCAGAACTGCGGCTCAGGTGGGATCCAACAAACTGGGCTCAAAGATCTAAAACTCCTGGGCCTTCAAGGAAAGGTTGGGAGGGTTGTTTAGTCTAGAGATGAAGGGAGGAAAGGAAGATGCGATAGCAGCCTTTCTGTAGCTAGGGTAGCTCTAAAGAGGAAGGGATTTAGCTGCCATGTGTGCCTGTCGGTACAGGAAAGCAATAGATCTCAACAAGGATGATTTAGTATAAGCATCAGGAGAAAAATCTAAGTGGCAAGGAAAAGCAGAGACCTGGAATAGATTGTTTAGGGAGAACTGATGGAAACTTCAGCCTTGCAGATGTTTAAAAATAGGTTAGACAAACATCAGCAGGAATGGCATGGGTCAGGGATGGGCGAAGCGATCTCTCAAATTACCTGCTAGCCCTATTCCTTTATCGATTTCCAACTGTGTGATAATGATAAGGATAATAATTATACATGCAAAAAAGTACTTTGGATATCGCCACAAAATTTCAGGGCATATAACAAAAAACTTAATGCTAGTTCTGGAATTTATTGCATGACTTCTGTGTTCACGTAAGACTGAAGCATTTAGACTTTTTCTAATTTTGCCTTTGTCAGTATTGATTGAAAATTACTGCTATCTGATGCCTTTGTGAATGGTCTTTGTGAAATAAATAGGTGAACACTGTGGTAGGATACAAAGCACTTGGTTCTAGCCATAAGTTTGGTCTTTAGTCTGATTATAGTCCATGGAAAAAAGATGGACACCTTTTAGGGATTACCTAAGGAGTGAATGAATCACCCTCCAGAGGTGCCTCTGCTTCTCCTTCTACCTGTTCTGCAGCAAATACATATTGGAGGTGCATTCTTGGTCTTTCCTTTTCTTAGTCTGTCATACTAAAAGTTTGGGTTTCTGAGAACCAAAGTGCCATGTCTGGACTTCACAGAGGACTATCTTGAAAAATCATAATTGTCAGGAAAGCAGATCAGATAATCTGGTGGTCTTTTCTGACTCTTGGTTCTGTGAAGCACGTTCAGGGGGTCATTTATGAAGGATTTATAGTTGTTACAATTAATAGTTGTTATCAATACATAATGGGCATGACCAATATGTGTTAGAGATACTTCTACACCAAACTTACATAAGCCACTTATTAATCTGTTGCATTCTTACTTGTTTATTAACCCTCTAAATTGTTTACACTGTATCTTGTGTACAGTGTGTGAGAGATAATACAGCACTTTTAGCCAGAAAATTTGATATAAAAATAATTCTTTACATAGATATTTTAATGAAGATTTTAAAGTACTAGGCTACTGGACACTGAAAGGGAAAATTAGTACTATTTTAAAAATAATGGTCTGTTTAATCCTGGATAATATTTTAGGAATCATGCAGTATAAGACGTCTTTGTCTCTCATAGGCATCCTATGGCTAACAGGGAGACTGTAAACATTATCCCAAATCTGTTATTTATGAAACATTTGCTATTGCCTGGTTAAAAAAAAAAAAAAAAAAAGGGAAAAAAAAAAGGGGGTCTCATTTGTAGGGCTTTTTAAAAATTGGAATTACGCTCCAGCAACCAGTGATGACTAGTTATTGTTCCTTTTGTCAACAGGCAAGATGAAGGAGGTTCTGGCAGCTTACCCTGTCCCGGGCTCTGCAGAGCTAATGAGAAGTGCGCCCATGTTCTAGCGTGCATCACATCGCCTCTTGGGTCTGAAGTGCCAGAAGGATCCCAGCGCTGCAGACTGAGACGGCTCTGAGCACCTCAGTACCCCGTTTCTGACAGAACCCAGGGATGGCAAACTTACATACCAGTATTACCTGTCTGGGGCAGGTTTAATTTTATAAATTAAAACCATAAACTCTATGAGTTTCTAGACCGTATTTGTGCTGTTTGAGGATGATCTGCTCAGATGAACAGTTTTGCATCCATCGGAGAGACAGGTTCTTCTGCTGGACCAGAAGATGACAGTGGACTGTATATTGTAACTAATGCCATTTGTAGCATCTCCTAGTGCAAATAATTGAAGAACAGGTTGCAAGAAAATCCTGTAGGGAATAAGACGTGCTTTGTTTTGATCTACAAATTTTAAAAAAATGTTTTGTTTTTTTAAAGATTACCACTTTTACATAACACTATGTGTGCAGTCTATGTGCAGCTCTTCTCTGTGGTTATCTATAATCCAGAGATGATGAATTCCTTGTGAGACACCTGAACCTTTTTAGATTTGTGATGAATCCTTAAATTATGAGAGCATCATAAAAAACTAGAAGGGAAAAGTTCCAGGGCTTTTATTCAATTAATGTCTCCAGTTACTTCCTGTTGGTGTCCTGAAAGGAGGAGGAAAGGGCAGGAAGTAGAAATGAAATACAAAAAAAATACGTTGCATTTCTTTTTTGGCATATGCACCTATCGAATGTGTGTTTGATCTAATAGCCAAGGGGAGAGAAACAGCTAAGTTATAGCTGAGCCCTCACATGACAAGTCTGTGTTTTTGGGCAGTATTTGCTAATTTTGTCTCTTGAATAGCTATAGTAAAAGAAAGAATACGTATATGCCCCACCATATGTGAAAAGGACATACTTGCCATTCCTTTATTTATTTTTTGCTCTTTCAAAAATTAAAGTGCCAGTTATTTGGAATGCTGTAGTCTGTGGTCTCTTTACGTTTGTTTAGTGAGATCCTTTCAGCAAGATCATTCCCATTACGGTGTATCTGCATGGTGACCACAGCTTTGGGCCTGTATAATAAAGGTATAAATTCAAAATTTTGTTTCTCATCGTTTTCTCTACTTTTATATTGTATCTGCAAGTCTCTGAGTGGAATCCTGCTTATTGCTGATCACTGTTTAGAAGAAGATTTGGCAAAAAATGATAGAGAGGAAGGTATTTGTATGGTTGGACCTTGTTCTCCTTTGTATCATTATTTACAACAGGTTAAAGGGCAGAGGGATACAAAATGTTAGCAAATCGATGGTGATGCTTAAATTCAATTTGCACACAAGTCCCGAGGGCAATAAGGAGATCAGGCTCTTTGTATCCTGGATTTAAGGCCGTGCTGAAGTATTTGACATCTGGTCTCTATTAATTAGTAATCCTGGAAAGGTATGTAAGGAAAAAGCTTCAGAAAATCTGAGTCTAAGCTGGCTTTAATTTGCTGTGTGTGTGATATATTGCGCTGAACATCAGAGTTTAAAAGCCAATTAGACTCTTTTTCCTTCCTCCTTCTTATTTTCTTCTTCGGAGACAAAATTTTAAACTATAAAAATGTTCTTCATGTAGCAGTTAAGTTTGTGTGAGCAAAGACTGCACGTTGCGTTTCAAAAATTAACGCGATCCTGGCAAGGCTACCCTGGCCCTGCTGAGTTACAGGCAGGGTTTTGTCCTGCTGACACTACGGGCAGCTTATAGCAAACAGCTGAGTTCACATCAGCAGAGCATCCCTGACCTTTGAAATCTTTTAGTCGGGCGTCACTGTTACCCTGCAATTTATGTAGCTGCATAGGGATGGGAGGGCACTCACCGCTGTGAAGTCCATACCAGCGCGCTTTAACGCACGAATGGGGTCGGACAACAGCGTCTCAGTGCAGTTTCCTCATCAATCTAAGCTGATCTAAGGCTGTGCTCCTGCTCACGGGGTGGGGGCAAGTCCTGCCTTCCCCTTCTGCTCTGCTCACTCCTTCCTGCTACCTCCCTCAAAGAGCTGAGCATCTCTGAGGCTTCTTGGTCTGACTGAAATCAGCCCCGTGTTTTAGCTCTTGTGCTGGCTCTGACACTAGGGAGAGGGCAGGAACAAACACCTTTTTATCAGCAGTTTAGTTTTAGGTTGGCTTACACTGATGGAGGAACCATGCCTCCAGGTCCCTCTAGCTGACAATTAGCTAATCTTATTAGCTAAACTTTCCATTTAAGCACATTGCTTTCCTAGGGCTGAGAAGTATTCCTTGATTCAGTGACACTGCAGAGGAAATAAAGCACTGGAAATGAATTAAATCCATAGGGGGAAGAAAAAAAAACAAGCCACCTTTAAAATTAGTGGCAGTATTTGGGGTACGAGAAAAATAAGCTGCCCTGAAAGGAATACGTTTTTGCCATTCAATTTACTCTGAAGACTGAAAACTTTTCCAGAATAGCAGAAGTGGAAGGTGTGTGCGGCTCCGGTCCCCAGGGCAGCATCAGCCTCCCATGCAAGGAGGCCTTTGGCTGTGAATGAGGGACATGCTCAGCGTGTGGCCAGCTGGGCCCACCATGGCCATAGACGCTGCTCGAGCTTGACCGTGGCGTCATTTGAATTTGAATGTCAAAACTACTTGCCACAAGAGCGGGGCCTGGTTGAGAGAAGCAGCTTTTTGTCTGCGCCATAGTGGGGGCTGCTGGAAGCTTGACCATCCCATCCCATCCCATCCCGTTGGGTGAACTTTTCTGAGGAGATGTGTGACTGTTGCCCATCTGTTGAAGGAGTGATTAAAACACAAAACGCAACAAAACAGGCAAACCTCCCGGCACTCTGGTAAGGGCAGAGGTTGGGGCTTTTTGTTCTTTGGATGAATCCCCCTTTGAGAAGCCTCCCGTGCTTTCCCTCAGCGCCAGGACAAGCCCTTCTTTGTGAAGGGACATGAATATGGAGAGACCTGCAGTGCTCCAGTCTCTTCAGTCAGCTTCAAAGGGACGTTTCAAAAGTCACTATTTTCTGGCAACTTTAAACGTCTGAATCGAGGCAGCGCTGGCTTCACAAACAGTATTAGCTGACTTTGATGACTTGGGGCAATTCAGTATTTGCACAATTAGAACAAATACTTTATGTGGACTATGTGGCTTAGCAGGCCCGAGTGTTGGTTTTGCTGACTGAGTGTAGTATGTGAATGTGTCGTTCACATTCAAATAGGATGGTCTTAAGTCATTTCCTTAGCAGACAATAATCCATTCCAAGAATAAGAACATCTGTTCAGGGCCCAGACCTGAAATAAATAGTAGGCTTAGAGACAGGTCTTTTGTCCAGCGTCGTTTGGGTATGAGACATCTAAGAAACAGTTGACTCTTCAGGTCGCAGCTGGGATTTTGGTGACAGAAGGTGAGCGTGTCTCTGCTACAGCTGACCACGTCAAATCTTACCTTCGACTCCAGTTCTGTTCCTCCTGCCAGTCTGCACTGCTGTGATAGCACAGGCTTCTACTAATATCAGCTTGCTTTGGATTCCCCATAGTTACATTCCCTTGTTTTTCGTCTCTGTGTGTGTGTGTATATGTGCTGCTGTTGATTCATATTATTCACACAAGGGAAACCCCAACAGGTAGCTATCAAATTGTCTTTTATTTGTTAGTTATCACTCAAAAAAGCCCCAGTTTTTGAGAAACTATGACGGTATTTCATAAGCAATTATCTGTCTTACTTTTTAAATTCTCTCTTGCAACCTTCATCTAGAAATCTCTGAATACTTGTCAAATACTAAATTAAGGAGTCTCACAGAAGTTTCTGGGCAGCATAAATTTTATTCCAATGTATAAGTAGATAAGCCAAGTCACCAGAGGGCTGAGTAACTTCACTGGTATTTCACAAGAAGTTGCCGCACTGCAATCAATAAATAAAACCAATGATAACTTTGTAAGGAAGCCAACATCTTAAAAAGTTATTAGCACGGTTTATCTCACTCCCTGTTGTGTTTTCCTTCTCTGCAAAGCTTCCCATCACTTGAGCTCTGTACCCATCCCCTCTGTATCTTGCAAGAAACAGTTGGGTTGTTTTACTCCATACGGTATCCTTAACTGCTTCCCAGGAATTGCTTTGAAGGGTCACCTTCACACTTTGTGTTGGGTCAGTTCTTGGCCAATTTCAAGGCTGTCTTCTTCTCTGGCTTGGCCGGCACCTTTCCCTCCTAGCGATAAATGATGCTCTTGAGGCCATGTCTGGTTTTGAAGTTAGTCTTTGCTGCTGGAGGCAGAGGGAGAGAGCACAGTCAGGGCTACGTTATAAAGGAGAGTTTCTGTGGTGTGTCGCTGGGCTCTGCTCCATGGGTGGTGACGTGCCGCCGCTCCGGGTGTCGGGTACAAGGTGCAGAGTTAATGAAATACTCACCATAGGTTATGAGTTTATTTCCCTGTTTTCTTAAACCCCGGGGCAGAGCTGGAAGTTGCAGCAATGGGCAGAATTAACAGGGCGCTCAGAGAGGCCGAGAGCAAACCTGAGTGGGAAAACCCTGTCCGTACAAAGAGCTTCCCGTGCAACTATTTAGGTTAAAAGAGGAAAGGTAGCCTAGGCACTCACTCACAAATGAACAGTGAACTGGTAAAAAGTCAGAAACTTGCAAAGCAGCACCAAAAATGGAGAATCTGCTGTTCACACCAGTTCTGCTTTTCACCAGGGCTCCCTATTGCAAGCACGGAGCTTTAAAAGACTTTCTTCCTTTTTGTTGCTGTCGCTAAGAACAAGCAGAAAAGGGTTTGATTGACCTGAAAAGAAAAAACAGAGTAAAAAAAAAAAAAGTTGCCACCTTCCAGCTTAAGGGGAAACGGGTAGATTCAGTATTAACTCAAACAGCTGAATTAAATATCCCTGACTTGAGAAGCAGGAGGCAGCAGTTGCTGGAGCCTTGTCCTGCCTGACCCACCTGCAGGGACCTGCAGCCAGAGATGCTGTGAGGCAGAAGGTACTGTCCACCTGGGGCAGATGAGCTTCAGCAGGAGAGGGAAGGCTTTTCCTCGCTGGTCGTTGCTCCTTGGGACATCACAACACTTGCAGTGATAGCGGGCGATGAAAGGGAACCCAACTGAACCTAGATCAGAATGGCCCTGAGCTCTCTGTTGTCTCATCTCAGGCACCTCTCACAGCTCCCACCCTCACTTTACTCCAGGACTCACTTGGTGTGTACACACCAGAGAGTTCATGCTCCTTCTTCCATGGGAAGCTGGAAGCGCAGAGCTCTAACCACCCCTGGATGTTAGACAAATAACAATTTCAGTTGTGCCTGTGGTAGTCAGCCAAACAAGGATGCTTTCCTAAAAACCCCAAATATTTAAGTTCAGACTGAGCAAAATAAAGCCCTTGACTCTTATTTAGGCACAAGGCTTCCTATTAAATCCAGTTAAGCTGGAAAGTTAGAAACTAAGTATTTGAAACTGTGTCACCTACTGCCTTTGGTAAAACTCTGGAAGCTATCTAAAAGCAGAAGAGTCATGCTTGTCATAGCCTGTTTACTTGTTTGTGTTTGAGGTGTTTTGTCTTAAAAAATAGCCAAAAATATATGTGAGATAAATACCCCGACCAGATTCTTATCACACAGGCGCTATAAAACTTTTCTGTTAGTCTTGCTTTTGCTGCGACACCAAAGTGTCCTGTGCGATACAGATTTGGATGATTTCAGGAATTATCCTCCCAACACTCCCATTTGTAGCAGTTTTTATCACGAGGATTTCTAATCAATACTCTTCATGACGCCCAAAATAGCGTCTGCTGTTTGGTTTCATTTTTAGTATTCTTTGTTAACAAAAGAACTGCAAAATAAAAGCCAGAACGTGAAAGTGAGTCCAGGTGAGCTAAGGCAGAGAACTTCATGAGTCCCAGCTGGGAGAACTTCTCTGAGGCCACCTGTACCCCCTGCTGCCCTCAGTGGGTATATTAAAGGACTGCTCAGTGCTGTGCTGAAGTTTCTCTGATGAAGTCCTGCCCTGCACAAATTAGTGCTTGGTACTCGGCCAATGTGAGGTGCTGATCACCTTGGCTCACTTTAGCTTGAGTAAGAACTGGGCACTTTCAGGCCCCCAGGAGCAGGCTCTCTGGAGAAGTCAAGCCACAAGTTGGCAGAGATGGGACCTGTTGTTTATACTTGGTGAAAGAGGTCCTTCGTGCAGCAGGGGGAGCAGAAATGGACTCTAGTCCACGGCAAAACTTGCAGGAACTTCCATGGGACCAAGGCTTGGTTCAGGATGGTAAATACACATCGGTGCGCTCTGAGAGACAACCTGCTATGCAGAAAATCACGGTTCTTCACCACATATGGAAGCTCTTGTCTACATCATGATGAGGTCTCGGTGTAACTGAACTTGCTGTGAGCCAGAGCAGACATAGAAATTCAAGGGAGAAAACATTGCCCTAGATGATGAAGATGTCCATGGCTTGTGAGTGTGTTCAGTAATGTAGCAGGTTCTTTTCCCAGTTAAGTCAGTGGGAATTGATTAGTCCTAAATATTCAAGGCTAGCAACAACTGAACCCAAAAGAGAACTAGAAGCAAGCATAGAAATACAGAATGGCACAATGCATTTTTAAAAGATTATTGTATTTCAAATCCTTCAAAAACCCCGAAGGAAAACCCAGTTACCATCTTAAGTAAGTCTCCAGCAGTTCCAGGGGCACAAAGGCTTTGAGGCCAAATAAGAGCTTCTCTTGTCCCTGAGATTCCTGGTCATTATTCAAAAGCAATGAAAAATAATAGAAATAAAGGAAGACCAATTGAAAGATTAAGCCCCTTCAGCAGTGTTAGCACTTCAGATGATAAATGCTGCCTCTCAGGTTTGGAAAGGCACCTTCAAACTCAAAGTGACATGTTTACCTGGCTTGATCCCCTGTAGGTCCTTCCTCCCACCCTTGCTGTGTTTCTATTTGTGCACAGGGAAGGTAAAACAGTGCTCTGAGTCATGGGCATGCAATGAAGTTGAAGTCAATGACCAGTTTTGCTTCATTAAAACTCTAATGAGTGTTGCTGATCCTGGAAATGTTGGTGACTGCTTTGTGGCAAAGCCGTGTGTGTCCTTTCAGGGTGATTGGCCACAGCAGAGCCTGTGTGAGTGTGTGGCCACCTTTGATCTTCTGATGCGCACTCCCAGCAAAACAGCTGCCCTGTTCCAGGGTAAATCAAGGAGGAACATCTGAGGGCAGAGCTCCAGCAGCACAGCAAAGCGATCTGATGGCAACAGCTACCGACCTGCTGCAGCTGGGAAGTGTGGGTCACATAACTTCCAAATGCAGATGAATAGGGCCTTGTAATAAAGCTTGCCTTCAGCCTTAGGCTTTTCCGATTATTAAACTAAATAAAAAAATACAGATTCCTTGCCATTTCTTTTGCTACCACGTGCCCAGTTATATATAATTCCAGTCAGCCTAACTCTTATTGTCTGTCTTCTTAGAAAGTCCAGGTTGTTAGGAACCATTTCACGTTTATTTCAGAACATCTTTTTAAGCATCACTCACGCTTTGAGGATGCTTTTCAACGGCAGCTTTATGTTGTTACGAGTGAGGACTGTCGCTTAGGTGGGTTTAAGAGCAGTACTCTGCCACTTTGGGCACTTTGCATCCACAAGGTCTTTCCAGGGCAGCTTGTGCCGCCCCGGTGAGGGGCATGGTGGTGGAGGGCACCATCGAGGTGCTGGAGCGGGTCCAGAGAAGAGCAACAAAGATGGTGAGGGGTCTGGAGC
>JAOXJM010000023.1:55591764-55605595 GCA_026413425.1 Tringa solitaria
GCCCAGGGAGGTGGTTGAGTCACCATCCTTGGACGTGTTTAAGAGCCATTTAGATACGGTGTTGGGGGATATGTTGTAGGGGAGAACTTTGTAGAGTAGGGTAGATGTTTGGACTCGATGATCCCAAGGGTCTCTTCCATCCTAAATGATTCTATGATTCTATGATCATTCTGTGACTCTGTGATTCTGTGACGGTGGCTGCAGATCCTGCTGGGATCCAGCTCTGTAACAGCAATGTCAACCTGCTGAACCTAATTGAAGGGGAAGCCGTGTTGATTTAGGAACAGTGCAGGCAGTGTTGCATTTTTGAGAAGCTCTTAAGTGCTTATTCCTTGGGGAGCCAGCTGTGGAGCTGCGGTCTGGACGCAGGCCCCGGCGTACAGCAGACATCGGATAGGGATAGGTTTACTCTGTGCTAATATCTCTTTACCCTCGGTGAAAAGTTCCAGCAGATTTTTGTTCCTTGTTTATTTTGTTGCAAATTTCTTTTTTGGGAAAGCAAATTTATTCATGTACCCGTGCTTTACTGGCTTTACTTGACATCGTGACTGGTGGTTTTCATTTTCCTTAAGAGCTGCCCCCACCTACTGTGCTGTTTGAAATAAATGGACCAAAAAAAAAAAGAAAAAGGCAGAAGCATGTATTGAGAAAAGAGGAGAGAAATTGTGGTTGGTTCAATGGGGTGGCAAAGCCCGTCTGAGGTGAAGGGAACCTCCTACTGCTGCACCAGTTCTGCTGGAGAGACGCAATAGAATCCGATATCAGGAAGCCTCATGTGCAAATTTGAGCTATCAGCCCACAGACTTTCTGGCAACAGGGGTTTCTTTTTTTTTCTTTTTCCTGAAAGCAGTCTGGCGTCTGATATCTGCAACTGGCTGCTGTGACAGGACTCCGTCCTGTTTCTGATTTAAAAATACACCACTTGCCTCCCCCAGGGGGATTCTCTCTCTGTGGACCAGGGGCAGGCACCGATGATGTTCACAGCATGTCTTTCTATCGCACTGGACCACCATCCCAGGTTCTCAGGGCACACCACACTTCTTTTTCCATGGACATTACTTTTTTTGCAGTGGCCAGGACTGCCAGGTAGCAAGTCAGAGGGAAGGTTGTTGCAATGATACATTTGTGGGATTTCTCTGGGATGTACATCACCTTGGTTAAAAGAAGGTCAACTTTCTGTCAAAGGAGACACCCTCATTTCACACCGGACACCAGAGTAACTACATCAGGATGACAATGTGGTGGCCAGAGTTAAAGTCCAGACAGGAGATCATAGTGATGAGCTTTCTGTCTTGCAGAAGAAACCTCTTTGGGCTTCGCTTTCACCATAGGTTGACCAGTTGTTACAGCAGCTCACTGCTGCTCAGGCAAAAGTATTTTAGCAAATCTTACGTCCCTTCTGTGGACTTATATAGAAGCAGGAGTACTTCCCTTGTGTGTAATTCTAAAGTGTGTCACTATGTGATGCAGAGCCACCCAGTTACTCACTTTGTGGACCTTGCAAAATGTTGTACTTTTGGTGTATGACTCAGCCATCGTACCTCTCAGTCTGTTCTAGCACAGGCAGAGGGTACATGAGAGGCTAATGGAAAACCAAAGTTTTTAATTGTCAAGGTTTAAAATGCAGAGTCAAAAGGTGTTGCCAATGGCAAAAGACTGTATTTGTGTCACCATGCCAGTATGCTGATCCGTCAGTGCTGGAGCATGTGGGATAGCTGTGTGACAGCTTTCACAAAGTCACACATCAAATTACGGGCACAGGCGAGTGCCTTCGGAAAAAAATGGCTTTTGAAAAACTCCTTTTCTCCTGGCTGCACATTCAAATTCTGTGAATGGATCATTGTAGATAAAAAAATAGGTAAAGAAAATAGGGTGGGGTAGCATAAAATTGGAAAAAGTACTGCATAGTGTATCCATGGTGATGGTTTATCGTGCAGCAGGTAGACAAACACCTCTCCCTGATCTCGTCCTCTCCCATTCACCATTACAGTGCTGTGGCATCGTCAGAAGCTGTAAAGACCTGGTCATGTCTGAAATTTTTTCAAAAGAATATGACTGTAGTAGTCAGGAAAAGCAAATCAGTCAGAGCAGTCAGAATTTTGTCAAAATCAAATGTTACTGTTTGGGGAAAAAGATAGGATTTGGCTTTGGGCTGGGTTCTAGAGCCTTATGGGGAAAGAAAAGACAGTGGTCGTTTTTGCTTTCTTCACCTTCAACCCAAAAGGATGGTCAGGAGCACAGATAACTGTGTCTGTCCCAGGTCAGCTCTCCCCAGGGGATCTCATTATCTCTCGTTCAGCAGATGGCAGAGGAACAGCGTATGAACCTCACATCAAGTGAAGTCCACAAGAACAGACAATGCCAGAAGGACCTGAGGTCATTCTGGCCAGTTTGACTTTTACTTGCTTCCAGCTCCTGTTTTAAATTATGTTACTGAGATCATGGATTTAAAGTGCATTCCAAAACCAAGGGGGATGAGCAGTAAACCAACTGCATATAGCAAGTGCAAAGTGAAAAGTCTGGTGATTTAGTAGTGAAATTGTCTCACCACAGAACCAAAGGTAGCCACTTGAGCCTTGCTAGCCAAGTGTGCAAGGTTTCCCCAGTAGGCCCTGGTATGGGTATCTGGGGTAGCCAGATGTGATGCTTTGGCAGTACCTGTTCCTTACATACCATGAGCTACAAAAACTGTTCCTTGACCCCAAGGGCCTGGAAAGCAGATAGGTGAGGGTGGACGTCTGTTTCCTACAGTGTGTAAAATATGTCTGTGTAAAGCTCACAGTCTCTATTTGTTCTCCTGCCATGAGGTTTTCCGAGATCTGGAGACCTCAGTTTGCATATGCACTTCTGAGGCTGGAAATCCCAATGTGGATCTACTCCTGATACAAACACAATGAGTACAGAAGTGACCGTTATTCTCACATCAAATAACGCAAGGTCAGTGTCCGTGAATGGGTCCATTTTCTTGCATGTCCTACAGCAACAGCCAGACTGCTCCAGTGATCCAGACCGATGGAGGAGCATTAATTTGCACTTCCTGAGGACGCAGCAAATAGCACCAAACAATCAGAATGTCACTAACTGCAGAATTTTTACCAATCCACTATATAACAGAAACAGATAATTGTTTCAGATAACAGATAACGATGGGCTAAAATAGCTGTACGCCAGGTCTGATACTGCACCGTATCGGCTTTTCCTCATAATTTACATGTTGAAAACTTGATTTGCCAACAACAAGCGGTCTTCAGACTTTACACGATAGTATTTGGTAAAGACCATGTATCAGTGAAGGGTTATTCAATTGCAGAATCGTAACAATTTCTGTCTTTCACATTCTCATGGCTCTTCTCTACCATTTGCCAATCCACCACTACTCTTTACATCCTAGTCCATCCTGCTGCTGCAAACAATCCCTGTCTAAAAATATAAGAAGAGGCAAAGAGAATGTTTTCCTTCGTTTGACGACTACTCTTTGGAATGTGGGTTTTTTTCCTCTCCCGGTGGGTGGTTCCGTAGCACCAAATTTATGCTGGGGAAACGTGCGTACACGTAACATCCTGAGCTCATTCCTGGTGGAAGGACCCAGAGACCTAAGTAGGATGCGGGGCCTTTCATATCTAGGTCACCAGCGTGCCGATAAGTAGGTCAGTAAGGATGGAAGTAGGTTATCCAATTGTTATGTGGGGTGAGGGGGACCCAGCCACTTCTCGGGTCCGTTCCCAGGGCACAATAAAACAGCATCACAACTGACATTGACATTGACTGGTGTCCCCCCTGGCGATCTCCACGGAGATGCCATGAACTAAACGGACGAGGAAACAAAACCATCCTGTCACCGGGGAGAGGGCACACCCGGGTCTTGGCGCAGGCATATTGGGAGAGCAGCACAGAGCCTGGCTGGGGAAGCTTTTGCTTTTCCACCCATTCACTGCCTGATTAATGGACAGAAAAAGGACTTCACTATCCAGGGCTTTATTCTGACACATTTCATCAGCGCTATCACGTATAAGACAAATAGTTTTCTCCTATTATGTCAGAACAAATTGCAGCCTGCAGGCCTGATTCTCTGCTCCATTATGCCAGTTTTACGCTGGTGCAGTTTTACTGAGAGCTGATGAGCTCCACCAGACTAAAACCAGCATGACAGCATGAAGATGCAGAGTCTTCATCTTCCAGAGGTTGGAACATAAAGCTCCAAGGCCCTGCTGCATTTTAATAGCGGTGCTCCTAAGTACAGCTTTGATGAAAGGTAGAGCCCGACACTGCATTTTGAAGCCAGAACATTTCTATGGCAAGGAACAGAAAGATGTGGTGATAGTATTTGTGCAGTAGTTGTGTTATAGCAGGTCCTGGTTTGGATCTTTCAGCTTTCTAAGGCATTGCCTTGGGTGGTGCAGGCAACAAGAGGAGCCGATGACTTGTTCCCACGGCTGTGCTGGGCTGATGGCAATTTAGAGCAGTGTCCCCCCTCACCTCTGGGTCCAGTTACCTCTCAGCCCTGGATAAAAGAATTTCATAAAGTGTTTGGAAGGAGGTATTTCTACAGTATCCATTCTGTGGTTTCCTTGTAAAGAAACAGCTGCTCAGAGTGCAGGGGAGAGGAAGCAAGAGAATGCAAAGCAGATGCCTTGTGGTGCTTTGTAAGAGCAAAGGCTCTTGCAAACTACAACCAGTTGGCTTTTTATTAGGGAACTCAGAAGTACCTGAGGATAAGGAATGTCTGGATTTGCAAAGCTGGTCCAGAAGTCTGTCCTGGTTTCCTAAGGTACTCCAGGGTGGCCCCATGAAGCCAATGGGCTTGAAGAAGGAGGAGGAAATGATCTGAGCATTTCCCACCCACCTTGCTTGTGTATTTTCTTTGCTCGTCTTCCACAGTGTGTTCTCTCCGCATCCAGACTGATTTGGATATAAAATCAAATTGAAATGGGGGAAAGGGAGTGAAACTATACATTAATCCAAATAAATCAGACAAATTGTGCATGTTCCCTTTGCCTCTCTCTGGGAAAAAAGACTGTGTTTATGTTCCAGCTTTTAACTGCATTATTTTTTAGTACAAACTCATGTGTGCTTTAAGCCTTTCAACACCTGCAATGAGCCCCAGATCACCCATAAAGTCTTCTGTGACAGTTTGACAACAAGAGTAACTGAGCAGAAGGGGGGAACGGCAGACACCGTGTTAAGCAAAGACAAAAAAAAATATTACTACAATGATCTCAGCTGTTCAAAAAATGCGCTGAAAAGAAACCAGAGTGCTTGTAGTTATTTTTTAGAATTTCTTCAGTATCCAACCCTGATTATTGCATTCAGTAGTCTTTCCCTTGCTTTGTCCTAGCCCTATCTTAGGGCCGCAGAGCCCTCGCAAACATCAGGAGCACTACTGTCATCTGCAGCTTCCTGGGTGCAGCGTAACGTGTGATCCAAGAACATCCTTCCCCTCTACTTCCCATCTCCCCAGATAACAGCGCTCTGCAGAATTCACCTCAGTTACTACACAGTGCTTCCAAACCCCCTGATTTTTCCTTTGCTGGAGCTGGAGACTGCCAGTATATGTAACTTAGTGTGATTCCCTTTGATTGTATGCATTATCTGTTGGCTTTGCTGTGCACAGTGCTTGCATGGTAGGAAAAAAAAAAAAAAGTAAAAAGACCCACTGAAATGTAAGATAAGAGAGTAACTGAGCATGTCTGCTTGGAAATGGCTTGATTTTTATCGGGGAAGTAAGCATTCTCAGAAACCTTAGTTAAGAAGCAGCATGTGTCAATTCCTTTAAGGCTTTTCCTTAGGAATAGATACTATATCTTATAATGTATGTACGTGAAAAAGATTTGAGGATAAATAGTTGTTTTTTAGCTCCAGATAGAATATTTCAGAGCACTTAAATAGATTATGTTCCCAAATTCACTGTAAGGTAGGTAAGCAACATGAATCTCACCACCTTTTTACTCATCAACTGCTGTGTGCTCACTGACGCAGGGAGGTATGAGCTACAGCTGTATTAATTAATGCCCAGCACCAACCTCTGGACTGAAACCAACCACGTCCCCCTTCTTAAACTCTCCTGTCCTCCAAAACAGGATGGCTGCACCCACAGTGCCTGTGGGGAGCGGCACTTGGCCCACCCTAACTGTTCCCAGAGATAGTTTGGGAGGCAAAACTGTGTTGGTTATGGCTCAAACGATTTAACAAAGTCAAGCTCAAGTCCCAGTTACCAACTGTAGTCGAGTGTTCCCTGCCACCGTTTAACTTGGCTGTATGGATACAGCCAGAGAGAGCTTGTGCCACAAGACGGAACGTAGGTCCTGAATCCCAGTTTTTCTTTCCATGGCCTGAGACTTCAGGTCCAATGCAGACCTTAGGACATCATTGTTGTACACTGCAGATCTTGGTGTCAACTCGGAGCCAGGGAAGTGGAGCTTAGGAAAAGACTCTGAGCCAAACCATGGTGCCATGTAACTTAACATGATGTATGTATGTGGCTTTAGCTATAAGTTAGATTATACTTGTACTTAAGCAGCTAAATTCACCATCACTAATGTATAAAATGAACATTGTGTTGCCACATTTGCAGGAAAAGTCTAAGTGTGACTGTGAGTCACATTTCACTTATACTCACATTTCTATATAGCCCTTTCACAGTGCTGCTGCTCTAGGCAGAACTTCCTGCGATTAGTCATCCAATTCAAACTAATTATCATGGCAAGAGAAGTTTTCTGAGTGCTTCCAGAGAAAGCAACGACTTTTTATGGGCTGTTTGCTGTCATGACATTTCAGGAGAGACCACAAAAAGAAAGGAGGAAGAAGAGACAGACTGTAAGGAAACAAAACTAGGGAAATATTTTGATTGCAGAGGAAGTTGGCTAGTCAAAGGGACCTTATCTTTGTATGATACTGTTTATTTTCCAGTTAATTTTGGATATTGGATATTGGAAATTGAATAGCAAGACAATTGTGAAGAAGGCTTCCTAGCAGGCAGGGCTGTTTCTATGGCCCATTAAGCTATTGCAGAATAACCAAAAGAGTGCATTAATCAGTACCTTCAGCAAAGCTCTGAAAGGCAGAGTTGCATCCTCACGTGTACGTATTTCACACACTTACACCTTGCCCTTTTGTGTTAAAGGCATTTTCGCGTTCAATTTCCTTGTACAGAATAAAGAGCATATATTAAGCATGCACTGAGCTAAGGGAAGGGCAGTAACATTGCAAGTCAGCACAGGGGAACCTCAGTAGGCAAGAGAGACTTTGAACTTCCAGCAGCCATTTCAAGTCAGAATTATGAAAAAAAAAAAAAAAGAAAGAAAGATACTTTGGACACTCCTTATGCAAGGCGAAAAAATGAGTGAGTTATTTGATACACATACAATCACACCAATGGGTTTCTCTATCACCATGCAATAACTCATTGGAAATCTACAGAATTGTTTTTTTAATTGTTTGTACCCTCATAGGGTTTATGAATAGTAAGAATTGACCAAGAATGATCATGTTACTGAACTAGCATGTGTACACCGGGACAACAGGAAAAAATCCTAGCTAAGCAAAGAAAATTTTTTATTTAGTTTTTCATTAAAGTCAGTTTTCCTACATCCTGGTGGGCTATACAATATATTGCTTAGGCAATATAGGAACTGATTCCAGCCCCCCAGGGTCAGTAATGCTAGATACCAGTTTCTCTTCACACCATTTCTGAGTTAGCTCCGTCTCTATCCAACCACATATTGGCATTATTTTTTTTATACCAGTTATGGGGGTATACATTTGGGAAAGACCTTCCCTGTTATTGATATGGCAAAATCCTTTCTCAGAAATCTACTGTGTGATCACAAATTGCATACAAATCTTGGAGGTCTTTATTTGTAGGTATTCTGGAGCTTAGATAACACTTTGCAACACCATCTTCTTGAGACTTGGAAAAATCCCAGTCACTTAGTCTCAGTAACTGCAGTTTTAAAGAAAAGTTGATTGTATTCACCCAGCAGCTTCAGGAGTGTCGTGACTACTGGTTATTCAATGTTTGCAAAAGGATCTGATAATGAAATATGCTCCAGGCTCCTTGTGTCCTGTGCATAAAGCATTTGATTATCTTAATACAGCATTAAAAGGCTGCCTATCTCCAGGGACTCTTCCCCCTAGATGTAACACACACCTGTAAAATGAATGCCCAGAAAGCACAATTAGACTTTAAAAAAATTAGGTGTTTATAACTGCCTCGAAAGCACATGGTCCCTTCACCAGTGAGAAAAAGCAAAGGCTCTCAGCAGGCAGAAATAAGTAGGGCTATCATATGTTTGTTTCCTACTCCTTGGTATCTCCTACCATTTGTGTTTTATCTCTAGAAATACTTGGAGGACGTGGCTGGGGTCTTCTGGAGACAAAATTCTCCAGCCTTTGCTGTTCTCTGTTCATAGGCTGTACCCTTGAGGACTCTGGTGCTGACACACTCGGCGTTTCAGTCATTGCTCCAAGCTGTTCCATGTCAAACCAAACTTTGCTCATGTGTGTGGAAAATGTGTTCAAACCAGTTATATCCTCCCAAAACCATTCAGAGACACGTGGAGGGGAATTCTTGGGAAAAAAAAGCCAACGCCCAACCCATCTTAATATCTCTCTGTCTCTTAGTATTTATATATCTTAATATTTATATATTTATATTGTATGTAATTATTAACAATCCTCTTGAGAACTGAACAGAAGGAAAGCCTAACTTTTATAATGAAGTGCGTAACATACACTCATATGACAGATAGTTTATTTTCACTATGTGAGTCTGAAAGAGTGGGGGGGGAAAAAAAAGCAAAATTCCCAAGGGGCCTAAACTGCTCCTGGGTTTTGAACTCAAGCCAACGTGTAATATTTAAGGCTGGTGCTTTTCAAGAGCTTCCAGAGCACATACAAGATGGAAAATGAAATATGCAGTCAAATCTTGACAGGCTTTTTCAACAAATGTGGTTACTAGCTGCAGAGATGAGGCTGTGGTCCACAGCAAGGAGGATTTTGCTGGAATTGTGTAAGGGAGTGAATCTGAGGCAGCTGGAATAGAGAAATCAACTGTCCTAGTAGGTTATTTTCTGGGTGTCTGCTGTACCCTCCCTATAAACTTGTGTTGTATTTTCCTACATTCATTCCCACTTCCCAAAATAGTACGAGCAGCTACTTTTTGTGCCCACATCAGCTCCACATTCCTGTATCACTAATGTCTCCCTCAAGCCAATTCTCCACTACCTCCAGCTCCTTCACAGGTCTTCTACCTTTACTTATTCCAGCAGCTGAGCAGAAAGCAGTGTGTTTTGTGGCTTTTTCAGAAGCCGTGCAAAAATTGCTGTTTAGGCTGCCACCTACTTTAGTGTTAATTGGCCAACTCTTTCTCCTAAATCCCCACAGAGCAATCAAACTAAATGGCGATGACTGCCCTTCCATCACTAACAGCATTAATGTGGCCATTTCTCTGTCTCCTTAACAGATTTACCCTAAACATGGGCAGCTTTGAGGTCTCTTTCACTACATTTGTTTGAAACTGATTAAAGTTCAGAAGGTATTGCAGGTAGCAGCACTGATGACGGGGGAAAACTGATGGACAGGCAGATAGACAGCAGCTCACATAAGTCTTGTTTCCTTAGGAACCAGACTGAAAGCAAATTAGAAATGATGAAAAAAAAAGATCCTTCTGTCTTGTGCTTTGTGGTTAACAGACCTGTTTTTTATGCTGTTGTTGCTATGGGTTTATTGTTATTGTGTACTTCATAATATAATAGTACCAAAGAGGGTTAGTGCCAAGAGATAAGTCTGTTGTCACATCAGCTTCCATGCAGTCCAAGGGATATATGTTGCTGTGCTCTAATTAATACTGACTTCAAACCCCTCAATCTCAAATTAACATGCTCAATAGCCTTGCGGTTAAAAGAAAGACAAGGAATGTGTGCTGGTCAGCCCTGGCCCATGAGAACCACCAGCAGGATCCAGTCCTGCTAAATCCAGATTTTTTTTTACTCAGTATCTTTTTACTGCAGCCCGTTCTTCCTCTCTGCTCCCAAAATGGAGCAAAAAGGAGGCCAAGTTCTCTTCTCATTCGCACAGTCCAGATTCATAAGTGAAGCACACCACAGGTAGACTTGTCCTTGCTTTGTCTTCTGCCTCCAAAAGCTGTGTATGCTTGGCTTCAGCCCTTCCTCTCGCTGGCTGGACATGGTACTTAGAATCAAAGAATCACAGAATGGTTAGAGTTGGAAGGGACCTTAAAGATCATTGAGTTCCAACCCCCCTGCCATGGGCAGGGACACCTCCCACTAGAGCAGGTTGCTCAAGGCCCCATCCGGCCTGGCCTTGAACTGGTACTTATCTACTGTCCCTCTGGGTGTGCTTGGTGGTCACCAAGCCCTGGGTGGGGCACAGCAGCAGTGACCTGCCTTCTCACCAGCAAGCCCTCAAAGTGGCCTGAAATGCTGGCTCAGCCTTGGGGTAGCTCTGCTGGAATGTCAGAGACATAGTAGCAACGCTCAGTTCTACCACGTCAGGAGGACAAGCCAGATGTGCCTTCGTGGCAATGTCGATCTTTTCAGAAAGGGGAGAAAAAACTCAATTCTCCCAAAAGAAATTCTTTCAGATCTTTCCCTCCGAGGAGGGATATGTTTGCTGTCTGTGAATACATGAGAAGGAAAACACAAGAAGAGAAATTTAATCTAGGATATGTTACTTAGATGAGAAGAAATAAACGTGAACTGATAATGAATGCCTGTAACCTGGTTATTCAAAGCTTTCTAGTAGACAGAGGAATGAGTTAATGAATGATTAGAACAGTAAAGGAGACAAAAACCTGATAAATTAATCTCAGTGAGTGTAAGGACAAGATAAAAGGCAGCTGCCTACCAAAGGTCTGTGTCTGACGACCCAGCCATACCTTCCCTCCTAAACTCTTGGAGACTACTCTCGTACATACCCCTCCTCCTGACTCAGAGCTGAAAGTGCAATTAGCTGGCAAGTGTGGGCTGTGAGTCATTCCATGGAAAACTACCCCCTTTATATCAGTAGGGACTGATGTACGAAAGGGATCACAATGTCACCCAATGCAAGTGGTCAGTGCCATGAAGTGTCATCTCTACCATGTTCACAGGGTCTTCATGTGGTCCTAAATGTGATCCACTGCTGCTGCTCAGGATGTGCCCTAATTACAGCACTGGCTGCAGCTTCCAGCTTGCCCCTCGTTTCCTACCAAAGACTCCTCTTTGGACCCACCATCAGCCCTCATCTCTAGGAAGTGCTTATGCTGGCAAGGACTCCATCAAACTTCCACCAGAATTATCCACATGTCCCCACTCTTCCTCTGAAAATCAAAAAGGAAATAGGTACTCGGATTTCATGGTGATGAAAACCCTTATAAAACCCCTAAGAAGGAAAGGAAACAACTAAACCAGATGGCTTGTCTTTTGCCAGCCCTAAGAAGCCCTAAAATGACATCTACAGTGTGAACTTAAAATGTAGGACCAGGAAAATTTGGTCTCTGCCTTAATTCTGGATCACCTGGTGTAAATCAGTAAAAGTCAGATTTGTGGGTCACACACAACTAGACCCTTGTTGTCATGCTCCATGACTGTCTGCTTCTCCTGCAAAGCAGCAGCACAGCCTAGCACAACCCTTTTAAAGGCTCTGTTCCTCATCAGGATTTAATTATGAAAAATCTGCCTGCTGCAGAAACTTGTGGTCTGGGCTTTGGTGGTACAGGCTTACTCTGCAAAGGGGTACCCGCCTGCCTCTCAGACACACCATGCTGACCCTTTTCCCTGCTCAAGCACTCTTCTGGAGCAACTGCTGGCAAAAAGAAGAAATAAGTCACTGCTGGGCAGCTCCGTGAGCCCAAACGCTACAGTACATAGGAAAAGAGCAACAGCATAATTTTCCTGTTCCAGGAAGAAGTTTGGTCATGTATTCTGGGTTAAGCTAGGACACTCAGCATATCTAGAAATCCTTTAATATGTGTGGTCTTGTGTCTCTCAACCCATGTCTGTATCTGGTGAGGGCGGTTTTGGTTTTTTTAAAAAACTTTTCTAAGTAACCATTAGCTTTTGAGATGCACCCAGCCTTGTACTTCACGTGTACAAGTGGTCAGAGTTTGCACGACACTTCTACTTTCTGCATTTCATGTGCTAATAAGGTTCAGAGACATTGGACCTCTTGGGTAAGAGGCCTCCAAAGAAACTCTGTGTGTGTATGTGTGCACCAAGGCTTATGTTGGCAGTTTAGGGCTGGACTCCAGATGACATCTCGGTTCAGGACAACACGTAAGCACATGCTTTGGTCTATTAAAACCTGGAACCTAATTAGAACACACCCTTTTTTTTCGCCAGCAATGCCTGAATGTAAAACTCAAGTCACAACTGCCTGGCTCTGCCATGACTGTGAACGCTGGGATGGACAAGAAAGGGGGGATGAAAACCATGGAAATGAGTGATTATATTATGCATTTTTACTGTGCCTCAAAGTACATGCTAAAAATCTGGGCAAGATACTGTTGACTGTATGAAAAAGTGACACCTCATTCTAGTCAGCTTACAAAGCCATGTCTATATGAAGAAAGGTATTTTTAAGAAAGCATTGATTATGCATTTTAAACTACTGTGTTAAACGTGCTCTGGCACCTATTGTGGACTCAAAGGAAAACTACTCTGCAACAGTAGTCATATGGCATCGCGTATATGCTTTCTTTGCAGATAATAAATACAGCTCCTAAAATTCATGGAAGAAATTACAAAGGCAAAAGTTCCTTTAAACAGCGTGCTTGTTTTAGAAAGCTAATGTCTAAGAAAAAAATCATCTTGCTATATAATAAGTCTGTCCCCTCATTCTATTTGGAGTCATGTCTGCTGCTACCAAGGGAGAAAGAGGAGATTACCCTTTTATTTCTCATGGCGGTATGGGGTTAATGAATTCACAGGAGAACTGGATTTATACACTGCCCTCTGTAACAACAGCAATTGATAGAAGCAGAAGAAGAAAAGACTGGAATGAGCGCAGAAACTAGATGCTGAGACCTAAAAGAAGCGATGGAGAGCACAGCCCCTTTTAGGAGCTGTCTTAGGGGTCGGCATGTGCTAATACATTTAGGCAAGTGGAGAGCCTGTAAACACCCTGCCGTGGAAGATAAGATATGTTGTGACTGGGGTATCTTTTTGTACCAGCGATGGTATCAGTGCCAGCAGAAGCGTTGCTCTCGTTTTGGTTAGGACAGAGGGGTTGTGTCAGCAGTCCCGGCAGTTCTGCCACTTCTGACTTGGAAAATGATAATGTCCAAACGTGATAAAAGCTTGAGAAAGATTGTGATATGGAGTCCCACCACTCATCTTCCCATCAATGTTTTGAGAATGTAAGTACAGGCTAAACCACAAAGTTTTTGTTATCTCAAAATGAAATTGGTATCTCTAAGTGAAATTAGCATCTGGAAGGAGCCAAGGGGCCCGGCTTTGCCTTGCACACAAGGAGCTTTTAAGCAGAGCTTTTGGAAACTGCAAAATTAGGCATTACTTTGTGTTTTCCAGAGGCTGCCATTTCCTTATCTTCCCCCTCCGTTGGTGCCCAACAGGGCAAACCGCCTTCACCAGAGGAGGCAGTCACCTCACGGCCATTTTTGAAAAGAAAATGTTCCTCTTTGGGTTTAAGATGAATCTGATTTAATATAAAACTGCATTGGCTTTACAGGCTTCAGACAAGGGCTTCTGGGGTGATTTGACATGCCAGAAAAATGCTAGCATCCCAGTTTGGGCTTGGAGTGCCATTTTTTGGAAGACTTTGGCCAAGACATTTTCTGTGTGGGGGAGAGGAGAGGAGAGGAGAGGAGAGGAGA
>JAOXJM010000023.1:55612642-55643675 GCA_026413425.1 Tringa solitaria
CGGCGGCTCGGGGACAGGCTCCCCCCGCGGAACCCCGCAGAGAATCCTCGGTCCCCTTGCTCTTCATCCCCTCCCAGACATAGTTGTTTGTCACACGGGGATGGGGGAAAAAAAAAAACAACCCAAAACCATAGCGAAATACAAAGAAGATTTGTCGCGGTGGAGCTTGATTTAAGGGCGGTCGTGGGGCTCAGAGGGGAAATAGCCTGGTTGGGCTCGCAGAAATAGTTTTAAACCCGGTGAAGGTGGCTCGATGAAGGTCAATTTCCTACCGAAGTTTTCCCCGACGGCCCCTGAATTTTGCCTTTTTGGATGGTTCTGCAAGGGCTCTTCTCGATCCCCAATTGTGTGGATGAAGGAGCCGAGGGTGCCACACTGCGTTCCCTTTACATCCTGAATTCCCACTGAAATTAATTTAGCGTTTTGTTTTAAGTTAACAGCGGGATTAATGGTCATTTTCTTTAATCAGCTTTCAGTAAAGCTATACAAGAAAATCCCAGTGGGACCGTTGGGATCTTTGTATATGCAAAGAATGTGGAAGGAAACTGGTACTTTGTGTGACCTTTTTTTTTATCTAACTTAACTTACAATAATGTCCTTTTATGTTTTTGGCACGAGTGAAACTTAAAATCCTACGATTATTTCTCTATGTATTTGGGTTTACTTCTGTGACTGGTCCCTGTGGGAGGCATCGGCTGGTCCCAGAGGGGCTTTTCTCTCTGTAGCTGGGGCAAACGCAGACATCTTCCTCTGGACACTTTAGCACTAGGAGGAGCTGCAATGGTCTCATTGCACCCTTGTGCCAGTTCATCTGTCCCTGTGGAAAGCCAGCTCTGGGAGCCAAAAAAAACCTGAGCAGTTTTTGCAGGAGGTTTTTTTTGCTGCTTGGGCTTCCCAGAGGATGATCTGGGATTGCTGCTGAGCCCCAGTGCCATGGGGAGAGGGCAGGGAGATGCAGGGAGGAAGGGAAGGACCGCCTTTTATCACTCCAGTGTTGGTGATGAGTGTAGCAGGGCTGAAACTACAGTCGTTGGGGTACGGTTGTGCTTTGGGTGGTTTAAGCTGGCATAACCTGGTGTCACCCTGGCAGCCCCTGCCTACCTCTGCCTCTTTTCCCCGTTCATACCAGCACGAGCGCTCATGCTGCCCTGCGGTGGTGAACTGGATCCAGGCACCGAGCAAAAACCAGATTTAATTTTAACCTGGACTGGTTCCATGCTTTGGTTCACTGGGGGGTAAAAGAATAGGAAAGAGGGTGTGGAGAAGGTAGGGCTGCCTTTTTAAACTGGCAAGGCTTGATATTGCTGCCAAAAAACTGCTTGTGGAGCTGCAGTGTGACTGTAGGTGCTCTTTGCTGCCTCTCCCCCTCCTTACCTCCCCCAGGAGTCTGTCCAGTAATTCTGTGCGTAGCCTTGGGAGCCTTCCCTCATTGGGTAAAAAAAAAAAAAAAAAAGAGCCTTTGCAAATGAATCCATTATGTGTAATGGAGCAGTTTGTAACATAAAAATTAAGCAAGTGCCCAAATGTTTGCATAATTGTTGTTTTGGACAACAGTAAACACCGCAGATAGCACAGCACAATATCCAGGGTTTTGAACAAAGTGTGTGTGTTTCTGAGCTCTTACTGGTTTTTGCTGTTCTTCGCAGTGTGTCTCTCTAGCATTTAATGCACAGGGTGAGCCAGATGTTTTACAGGCTGTGGTGACGCTTGTACTAATAAGCAATTATCACATGGGATTACAACAGGAATGGGTGCTGATCCACTGGGTGAAATTAGCCGTGTGTGTTTCTCAATTCCAGAGCTGGTTGAAAAGTAGAAACTGGTTCCCAGTGTAAGGCAGCAAAGTCCTTGCCCAAGATGGGGAATCCGGCCTTTCCCTTCTTGGTTTGTACCATCCCAACAAGTCGCTTGCACTGGTCCTAGTGGGTGTGAGTCAGGTCGGGTGACTCAGGCTGAAAATTAGTGCTCACAGTTGAAAAAAATCCATCAGTGTCCTGACTGAACTGCTTCTGTATCAACACTCGTGATAGCATGGCCTGAAGACAGGAGGTGGAAATCCCTGGCCAGTGATGGAGGGTGCTGTGGGACCCCCACCCTTTTCGCAGCAGTGAAGTTTTAGGTGATGAGAAGTTGCTCCTTCCATTCCCCTTATTGCAGTCCCTTGAAAAGCTGGCAAAAGGTTTTTGTGGGGTGCTCAGGTCTGGGGAGCACTCACTGTCTCGTGTTAGATCCCTACTGTAAGTATTCTGACCATCTGGAAGTGATAACTGTTGCTGCAAGTGCCAACGATCATTAGTTCTTATGACTTGTTACCTGCAGAAGAGAGGTTGGCCGTAGGTTTCCTTGATGGTATAGATTTGTGGCGTTTGGTACTCTTCCCCTTGGGTCCCGGTGCAGATCATCATGAGGCTGACCACGAGTTAGTTGAAGGACTGTTTTTTGTTTGTTGTTTTTTAATAGCAGCTGTACTTTTCCAAAATCTGCATTTGTTTGCCAGATCTGAGCTCTTCCGTGCCTCCGTGAGATGCCTACAGAGGCTGGTGTGGGTGCCCTGCACACAGACTGCACTAGTGAGCTCCCCACACTGGCTGCTCGTGTTTACAGTGACTGATTCAACTTGGACCTTGTGTTTGATAGTGCATAGGCCCAGTGAGAAGGATCATTCATGCTGCTGTGGAACAGCCTCATAGATTGGCAGGGTTGCCATACCATTTGGAGCCAAAGGTGAGATTCCAGTGGTGCCAAAGTGAAGTGCATCGCTTCTGAAAATGCAATAATGATAATATAATGATAGTAGAAAAGTTGCAACTGTTTCTGTGTATACTCTCAAATTCTCTGTGGGATTTTTTTTTTCCCCTTTTATAAAGTAAATTGCAGCGACACAAAGTAATACACTGGAAAAGTTTGGACAAATGCTACCAATGAGATTATATAATACAATAGCAAAGGAATTTATTATGAAGCCTGTTCTTGATTCAAAGACGAAAGATTTTCCCTGATGGATTGTGGATAGTTTATAGTTTCCTCTCCCCTCCCAAAAGCGTATGTGTCGTATTGTGTAACCGCAGAAGTATATGCTTAGTCCTCTTCAGCACATGGTTGTGAAGCCTTTAATAGCAGTTGTAAAGCTTGTACTTTGTTGCTTGGGATAGCACAGCTGAAAATAGGTTTTACTTTTGGTGGTAATTAAAATATTAGCACTTTTCTGGGCTCTGTTTCTACTTCTTGTGGACCACAATTAAATGCTGGAGTGTCTAGATGTAGAAGTGTTCCTACTGTCTGCAGCAGTGTTGAGATAAGGATTTCCTAGGTTATCTCACTGCCTCCTTTCTCTCTTTAGAATTGTCTATTGCTTTCTTTATTTTAAAATCAATTATTTGAAAAAGCGTAATAAAATAAGAATAATAAATAGGTTGCGTGTGCTTTTGCTTTACCATCAATATGCTGTCGCGCAGTTTGGAAACCAAATAGGTGATATTGAGAAGCCTTAAAAGTTTTGAGGTCATAGAGGAGATCACAGCAAAGGAAGCACGTTTGCTTTGCTTTAGATCTAATTCTTATCACTCATCTTTAATTTTTTATTCCTTTCATGGTTTGTCTAGTTTGTTTTTTTTTCTTCTACTTCTGTAGAGGGCTTCTTATTTCTAGGATGTATATGCTTATATCCCAAGCATCAGGGAAACATGTTTCTCTGCAAACAAAAGTGATATCATTCCAAGGGATGAAGCGTGAGAATAAAACCCTCACCAGGTGCTCACCTGCTGAATAAACAGTGTCTTCTCTGTTGTGGGCACTTGGTGCCTTGCTGTTGCAACTGGGTTGGCTTGTGCCTGGGCACAGCATCATGGAATAGCACTCTGACTCCTCTTTGCTCACCTGTGAGTCCTCTTCCCTGTGTGATCATAGAATCACAGAATGGGTTGGGTTGGAAGGGATGTTAAAGCAGACCTAGTTCCACATGTCTTTGTCTTGCAATGATGCAGTCCCGGATACCTAGTCACATGGAAAATACTCAGAATAATCATAGAATCACAGAATAGTTTGGGTTGGAAGGGACCTTAAAGATCATCTAGTTCAAACTCCCTGCCACAGGCAGGGGCACCTCCCACTAGAGCAGGTTGCTCGAAGCCCCATCCAGCCCGGTCTGGAACACCTCTGATCTTTAACCACCTGGAGGCATTCGTGGCTTCTCTGGGCAATCTGTTCCACTGTCTCACTAGCCTCGCAGTAAAGAATTTCTTCTTAATATCTAATCTAAATCTCCCCTCTTTCAGTTTAAAACCATTCCTCCTTGTCCTATCGCTCCACTCCCTGATAAAGAGTCCCTCCCAATCTCTCCTGTAGGCCCCTTTAGGTAGTGGGTTTTCCCAGAGCCTTCTCTTTTCCAGGCTGAACAAGCCCAACTCTTTCAGCCTGTCTTCATAGGAGAGGTGCTCCAGTGATTCTGGGTCAGAGAGCCCTGGGGTTACGTGGTTGCCCACTCCTCGCGTATCAATAGTCTGTCAAACTCAAGGGTGATGGAGGAGCGCTGCTGTGACATGCCAGCCTGCCAATCAGCCGAAGAGAGTCCTGATTTTGAAGGTACCAGGAGGTCCCTTGGCTGCCTTGTCACCTGGTTGTGCTGCATCGTTTGCTAATGTGGTTCCCTACTTGCTGGCCAGCATCTTAATGGAGTCCTTCAACCACGCTAACTGCTTGTGATAACTACTGCTTGTCTAGACAGGGCCTTACTGTGTCTGATTAGATCCCAGCCTTGTGGCGTGCATCGCTGCCTGTTTCTTATAAATACGATGAAGAGGGGGGAAAAAAAAAGAAGTGCATGTTAATAGTGCTTAGTCTGTTTTTTTTTGCTTTGCAGTGTTAGTATAAAATGTTTATAGATGTTTACTTTTTGCCTGGAGGGAAATAGTTTTAGTCAAATGTCTCTAGGATGCAGTTTAGAAGTGAACTTCTTATCTCCAGTTAGGAAGGAGGAGACAAATGTTCTCTTTGAGGATATTAATTGGGGCTCCACTGAAGTCAGTTGCAGAATTTTGTTGCTTGCTCAAGTCAGCAACTTCTTCTTGTATGTGTAAAAAAGTTAATTTATCTGAATCATGAAAAAAAATAAAAAGCAGGAAAAATGTTCTTGCTGCTTATTTTTCTTCCTTACTGCTTTTTGGAAGTGAAATAAGTTGAATTTAACTTTTTTCATTCTCGGTATTTAAGCACTGTAGATGAAAGGTTGTAAAAATAGTTTTCTACTGTAATTTAGAAAAATAAATTATTGGTATCAGGTTTTAGAGAAACCAATCTTTACAAAGTACAAGATTCGAAATAAATTTGGGGTGGCAATAAGGTCCATCTTGTCTCTTTCTCCCATGCCTTCCCCAGGAAAAGAGATTCAGATCTCTTAATTAAGATCTCTTCAGATCTCTTAATTAAAAAAGAAAAACCATATTGGGAGAAGAAATGAACTTCTAGTTTTGATTTTAAAAGTAAATCAGAAGGTAGTAAAAATGTGCCTGCTTTTCAGTAGCTCTTATTAGTGTTTTAAACTCTGTATCATGGTAACAACTGTTTCTGTTTTCCTTGTACTGTTGGGATGGATTTAGACTTAGAGAAGAAGGGAAACACGTCAAAGAAGTTAGCAGACCCTTCTGGTGTCTCGCAGGAATGGGAAGTAAGGCTACATTTCTTTTGGAGCTGGGAAAAGCAGTTGCAGCTTCGCTGGTGAGCAGTCCCTGGCCAGAGGAAATTCCTACTTTATAGTGAGAGAGTGGCCAAGGACTAGAGCATATTATTCTAATTAAATCATTTAGATTGCATCATTGTCATTTGAAAGGCTGTGTGCATCTCTGAGTATAAAAATGAGAGTTATAGATGTGTTCTGTGGGGACACTGTGAAGAATCTGGATACTTACATGCCAAAATGTCGTCTTCAGTTGATGCTGTGAAGCTTAAATTGCTGATTTGTTTCTATATTAGTCACTTGAAAATGCTCTTAAAAACTGTATCTCTTCAGAGGTAGGAGGCATGTTTATGTGCATTAACCATATGTAGAATTAGTTGCCTTTATGAAGCACCACAGCATTAATAAAATAGCTTTTAAAAGGAAACACTAAATGCAGCCCTATAAAAAAAAAAAAGGACATTCACCTCTCATTCTAGTTCAAGAAACCAGTCTGTTGAGGAAAGAGCGAGTCCCAGATCTGGGGCTGGTGTTGGTGTAGCCGTGCTCCCGCCGCAGACCGTTCCTAGAGGCAATTGGTGCAAATTTTATCTCGACTGCCTATGGATGTGACCTGCCCATAGGTACAGAGAGATCGCGCTTTAACGTGGTAGTGGTACCAATAACGAGTGTTTAATTGTCCTGATTTCTAATAGAACTATATCGCAATTTTAGTGTGTGATATTTGGCAGCGCTGCCTCCCTATAATTAACTTGTGTGATCATTGTATATATGACAGCAGAAAGAAGAGAAACTTGAACCATTAAGCTACCATTGTTTGGAATACAAAGCTTGTTAAGTAATTATAAGCTTTCAGGCTTTACCAACTGACTGCAAGGCATCTTGTTTGAAAAAAGAAACTGTTAAAATAATTTACTTTTTTTCTGTGGTTTTAAACCAAAGGGAATGTTTTACTTGAACTCAAATATTTTGTATATACTCCCCTTTATCAGATCTCGAGGGGGGGGAAATACTTGGTTAAAGATGTTCAAGTTTTCAAATAAGGGACACACTGCTTAGTTTCAGGCATTTCAGTCTAAACTAATTAAGTTGAAATCATCAGTGAACGCATGTCTGTGTTGGGTTTGACTTGATCTGAATGTGAGCTTTCTAAAATTGTTCTCATTGTGTTACAAGGGGTCTTATTAACTTGCTCCTCACGCCTCTTCTGTTCAAGATGCACACAGGCTGATGGTCACCTCCATCCTGTTGCTCCACAGGAAGCAGAATTTGATCCAGTTCGAAGGGATTCCTCTTCCATGAGCTTTTATTTCCTGTTACCGAGCAAATGTATGGGCTAACTCTGTAGTCCCTTCTAGTTGTCTGTTGTATTCAACTGGCTGGTGGAAGAATAGGGGTGTATGGAAGATGCTGGCCTCTGCTTTTTATCCTCAGTGTTATATTCAAGTCAGCATCACCTTTTGAGGAAAGGGCTAAAAAAGGGAAGGAAATTCCTAGCCCACTGTATACGTGCAAGCAAGCGGCCATATTGTTGCCAAAAGTCCAGTGAGTTTTTCTGACACTTTGGTTGTCAAAAATGACAGCGGATTGTGTAGGAGGAATACCTTTGCTCGTTGAACTGCATCACGCTTTCTGCACGCAAGCTTTGAAGTTCCAGTTGTGATAGTACTGGTGCAAAAGCCAGAGGCCAGTGGTGGAACAGGCACAGTACTGCTTCTTTGAGATTCGTTTTCACTGACAAAATAAATCAGTGTCACCTGACAACAGGGATTTCAGTGTAGCTATTTATCCACATAACGGTGGTCCCCGTTTGGAATGACTGTACCTATGAAATCCTCTGTATGTGGAAAAATGTTAGATGCTACTATGCTCTTTCATTATCACAAAGCACAAATAGCATCTGGAAAGCAAAGTTGTTATAAATAATTATAAGTGAGTTTTTTAATAAATATTGTGTAATTACAGATTATTACTTTTTTTTAAAAACCCCTTTTTGTCTAGGTTTTCATGATCTCACGTTTATAGTCTCACTATGAATCTATTCCCCTCCCTTGGTATTTTTTTTATTTAGCAAGAGTATTATTTTTTGCAGCTGGAAGTTTAAAAAAAATAAAATAACATGAATAAATTGCTTTTAAGTGCATTTGGCTCATGGAGTTCTGAACTAGGAGACAATTTTTAAATCATATCACAGCCTAGTAGTTAACAGCAATAAAGGGAAATACCTGCACAACATTCACCCCTGTATAGGGTTTGTCTGTTTTTATAACACCAGTAATACGTTGGATATCGGATAAAAGAAGATGCTCCTACCAGGCAGCTTAATCTAGAAATATCCCCCAAGGATAATATAGATTGCAGTTGGTGACAGGGATTGAACAGGGTTTTAGCATGTGGTATCATGGCTGTGATTTTTATTTTTTGTAATTACTCTGTAGGCTTCTGTTTTTCTCTGCATCTCTGGCCAGGTTGAGGTCGATACAACATTACTAAGATTATTAAGATTTGTCTTATGACTGGCAAAGTGATAAAAATATTACTTTTACATTTGCAATCGAGTTGACATTTCAGGGACATAAAATGATGCGAACTCTGCTTCTCGGCGATCGCCACGTAGGCTACTGATGTGTGGTGACACTCCGTCCTTGTTGAGCAGCTTTGTTGCAGTGGGTGTGTTATTGCTAGTAGCTCACAAATTCCTCGCAGTAGCCCTGGTCCTACCTTTGCTCTCGTGATGGACAACCAGTTGGTAGGCTGGCAGCAGGCAGGGAAGTTAGGCAGACAGCTAACTGTTGTATCAGGCACTTGAAAGCGTGCAATAGATAGCAGCAAGGCCTAATTAACAGCTGCAATTGCACCGTCGGGAAGTATCGACACGTCCAGAGGAGCCTTGCAGTCTGCTCAGGGTTGCTTTGATTATTTCCCTGGGTATTGTGGATGCTTGAACCCCAGTAAAAATACCGTGTATCTGATTACTTCTCCAGAATCAACCCCTTCATAGCCATCACAAATACTTAAATGCAGTGCGTCTTCTCATCTGACCAGGTCCTTAGGCTTTGAATTTAGATGATGAAATCTGCATTTTATTTTTTTCCTTTCTTTTTGCCTGATCCAAACAGAAGTAGGGAAAAGGAGAGCTGTGCTGCTTTTTCCATTACTGAGCTAGAGACTGCACCAGAGCATCTATTTGAAATAAAGTGCGTCCGTATCATTTACTTTTAAAACTCTACTCAGGGATGTCCTTTCATCAGGAGTAAAAACTTTACCTTTTTACCTAATCTCTATTATTATGAAAAAAACCACATTTTTTTATTGTTGTTGTGGTCGTCTGTGATACAGACAGGAGCATAAAACTACAATGAAAGGAGGAGAGGAATATATAACAAAATAGGAAACTTGGGACCAGTGCTTCTGTACTGCTTTACTTGCTAAGGTGTAGCTCAGGCATCACTTACTTGTAGAGTGTTTGTTTCTTCAGTAATGAAAGGTGGATGTTAGTATTTTCTGTCTTTCAAAGGTGATGAGATCTGCTTCATTTTGTAAAATAGTAGAAGACTCTGAAGAGTTACCAGATGCATATATTGTTGCTTGCTATTTCTGTTAAGTACACAACAGCTTTATCATCAGTACTGCCCAGTGAAGGAAAAGAGAGATTTGGGTGTTATAGTAGCCAAATTGATGCTCAACAATTAATGATAGCGTCCTTAAAGTAATTCTTTCCTAACTGTTGTGCTCTTTCATAATGCTACCAAACCTAGGTCTTTGAGAAACATTTTCCTTCGCCTTTTTGCTCTGTTGGGAGACACCTTCTAGACATCATCTTTCTCCCCTGTATTTCTTTTGGATCCTGACAGCTTCTACATTTGGTCATGGAAAAGACATTTCCCATAGCGGAGAACTACATTAGAAAAACAAATCACCCAACAGTTGCGGTTCTCTTGTGTGACAGTTTATGGAGCAAATGCTGGCTACGCACCATTTAGCATTCTCCAAGACAAAGTACCCACACAGTGCTGCCAATTTCATTATAGAGCTACACCAGCTACTTTTAAAATTTGGTCCTGTTTACATAGGAATTTCAGTTTTACTACCATACCCATCAAAAGGTTATTGTCTGCACACAGAGAGTCACTGTTTTTAGCAAATCTGCCTATAAATCTAAGTAACCAGTAATTAAATGGAAGTCTGAATACCAGGCAAGGAATAAAACTGAGGGTCTCCCTGTGGATTACTAAGTTATGCTTAGCATGGGCTGGTTTTAAGCACCAATCAGCCCGAAAAATATTGTAATTCATCATTAGGACCTACCTTTCCAAGAACCCCAAAGTTAAATTTCAACAAAAGGCGAGAGATGACTCAAGGAACAAAACGGTCACCACAAAGTGATGATTTCTTTTTCCTCTCAAAGGAAGGTAGCTGGAATTGGTGCTGCTTTTCCAGTTCGCAACACACATGGGAATAAAGGCCAGGTGCCTGGGGATGGTGTCAGGAGAAGTATGTCCAAAAGCTTTGTTGTTTTCTCAGTTACTGCATCAGCCTCACACTGGTCCTCCACGGCTACGAGGTTTCTCCCTTTGCTCCCATTTCCGTGGCTTGAGATCCACAAGAGGACCTCAGCAGGTTGAGAAGCAGGGTACAGAGTTCACATACTATACACATGAATTATATGTCCACAGTGTATCAGGCTTTGCCAGAATCTGTCTACAGCCAAGACATAATGTATAGCAACACTTTTTTAATGAGGAACATGCATCTGTTACACGTTTAGCAGAGGATATTTCTGGAGCAGTGTTAAGAAAATATGCTTTGGTTTTACAGTCCCATGCCCCTCTGTCTGTCTGTAGAGATGTCAGTTTTGAGTCAAAGACCAGACATAAGGGCTTTCAAAGGCTGTAAGTCTTAAAGCTGGATAGAAGCCTGGCAGCTCTACCTGCCGTAAACACGGTGTAAGTCTCATCATCCTCTCTTCTGCTCCCCCACCCAACCCACTAAACAGACGTGCTGTTGGGAAGGTTGAGGAAGTATTTCCAAAGAAACACTTGAATAAAAATGCTCTTTTGTTTAAGAAGTCCCGTGCAAATGTGTAAATTCCCAATTTTCAATAGAAAAATGTTGTAAAACAGTGTAATTCAAAGCTGAAGTCAAGAGTATTGCTTTAGTTGGATTCTCATTTCAACACCTTTCATCGCCTTCAGGTGAAAAACTTTGTGTCAAAACGTTGACACTTGAGTCAAAAACTGGCCTGAAATGTTTTTTTGTTAGGTGGATAATGGGTATGAATGGCCCCAAGATTGGAGTCAAGGCTTGAAGACAAAGCTGTGAGGGCGATGGCAGCTCCCTCTGCGTGTTGGGGTGAAGGCATCTGGGAGTGAACTCTGCCTGTGTTTTGAGCCAGTGAAGCGCTGTGAACGTTGCCAGCATGTGCCAAGCCCAAGGTAATGGCACAGAACTAAAGGTGATGTCCCTGCGGCTCAGTAGAGTTTATTAGTTTGGCCCAAAGCCATGCTAAGTGTTCAAAAGCCTTTTGGTTATCTCCAAGTGTGGGCAGGGATTCCTTGGCTCTGTTCAGAACAAGTTTGAACCTGTCGGCAGCACAATCTATCGACATATCCTGTGAATCTGCATCTTTGATGAAAGGAAACTGGCATCGTTTAGTATCTTGCCTCTCTTTGACTGCCTTTGAGTTTGTTAATTGATTTTTTTTATTTTTTTTTAAAGAACCTTGCAAACCTCTTCTCACTATGTAGAAATATTAAAAGAGGAAGAAGCAATTAGTTCCCGATTCAGTGGCCATCTAAGTCCAAAGCACTGAAAGGTCTTTTCTGGATCATGTTTTGCCTTCTTCGTCAAACCTTCCTTTTTTAGACCCTGCACCTATAGACTCAGCAGTCTTCAGAAGCAAGCTGCTTGGAAGCAGCATTTCCATGTGGGAAGGTTAGGAGAGGCGAAGACTTTGAACCTTGCCCAGTGCCATTATTCCCTTCCCCATCTGTAACCAAGGGCTCCTTTCTCTTCCCTGCTACTTTGGTCTGACTTGGAGAGAGCTTTTGGAGAAAGATACAATGGTATAAGCCCTTTTTTTCTGGAGTCCATGTCTAGCCGTTTTGTGCTTCAGGCCCTGTCTGCTTCAGCTGTGCTTGGATGGCATGCTGCAGGTTCCTCTGGGAGTGGTTGCCAGGTGACCTGAAGAGAAAGAGAGGTCAAGGAGACCTCCTTAAGGTGTACCACTGGCTAGTTGCATTGATGGAATGGTGTCTCGGAGCAAGTTACAGACAGAGGTGTCATCCTCACCAGGGGTACTAGTCAAGGGCATTGTGTTGAAGCTGAGAACCAGATGATGTGGAATTCTCATCTGCTCAGGATTTCTGTGGCTCTGTCAGCTAAACAGCTGCAGAGAAGAACCCTAACAGTGGTGGGACTGAAGGTTTTCCCATGAGGCATCCTACTTGGATGACTTTTATGAAGCAGCCACCCTCCACAGATTCAGGAAGAATGAGTTTTACTTGACTTAGGGTTACCTAGGGCCTCGGTTCAGCAGTGTATCTCTGGTGAGGCAGCAGAAGGCATCGTGCTGTATGTGAAGAAGAGGAGGAAAGATGTGTTCTACCTCTACTTAAGAGGTGTTGAGGCTAATCTGCCCCTCTGCTCTTGTCCGTGGTTTGTGTACAACTTTTACAGATCACTTCTCTGCAGATTTCCCCATGGTGTCGCAGCTCCCTGCTCTGGGACTACTCTTTGTGGAGAAACTGGTGTGTTTGCAGGTGGTGGGCAAGTGTTGACTGCACAGTAAGCAGCAGGAAGCATTAGAATGAAACACTGCAATCTAAAACAAAGGTGTATGTTTGGTTGGGTTTTTTTGTTTGTGTGTTGTTTTTTTTTTTTTTTAAATGCGGGGGAACCTCCTCATCCAAACCTCTAGAACAAGTAATTTAAATTTTTCTTTGGAAGATTAAGAAAGGAATGGTGTTTAAATGTGATTCCTGCTGTACTCTTGTCTCCCACCTAGAGCGAGAGGAGAAGGAGGTGTGCTTATGTCAACAGTGCTAGTGAGTGCCATGTGGTCCTGGGGGGGGAGAAAAGATCTTGGGGAGGAAATTAAGTCATTTAAGTGGGCTGGTGGTGTGTCCATGTGAGGAATGGTCATCCTTGTTCCGGTTGCATTGGGGTGGGGAGGTGCTGTAGGGGCGGAGGCGTAGTTCCTCCGTCCTGCTTCCTGGTCTGGGAAAACCACCCTGGCCCCCTCAGCCTTGCCCAGGCAATGCCACCTTCCCCTGGTTCTCCCCATCCCAGTGTGTGACTTAGGCTGCTTGCCTTGCTTGGAGGAGAGCAGCTTTGTCCATCTGAAGTTGCAGTGCTGGCCTGCTTCTTCCCAGGCTTTGGAAGTGACTTTGTGTGATGGGGATGGGGAGCAGCCCATGGAGGGTGTGCTGGTAAATCTGGAAAGTGCCCTTCGTCTAACCCCTCGTGCCCTTCAGTGTTGCTGGGGTTGGCCACCAGCCCTGACCCCTGTCTACTCCTTAGGCAGTGGAGTCAGTCGCCCCTTCTGGTGCTCTGGGTCACCCTCAAGTATTGAGAGCCTTCCTGGCTGGCTCCCTCCTTCCACAGCTTCCTTGACTCCCAGCCTGGGTGCACTCATCTGTGGCAGCGCTTGTTGGGTCTCATACCCCTCACCCCCAGCTAGTACGGGGATAATTGACCTCAAGGTGCTTTCTCTTCGATGTCTTCTCTAGCAGCAAAATAGGTCAAAGTGTGTTCAGGATGCTATTTCATTGCATATCAGAATATCTTGCTGTATTTTGCTTTACTAAATATTTTAAGGCTTTTACACTTTGGCCTGTGTCAGGATAAAAATAAGTACAGGACTATCAGACTTTCCCCGCAGGACAAAAATTCCATTTTCCAACCACCTCTAATTATTTCCATTCTGCTGTCTGGAAAGGATCTGGAGACAATTTAGGAAGCCAATTTACAATTGACTTGGGAAAAAATTATTTACCCTCCTGAGCCTCCTTAGATGTGCAGCCAGTGGCCTGTGATCAATAGAAAAATCTCATGCTCAATGATTTTGATGCTCACGGAAGGACCTTGAGACCATGAAACTCGGCCTGGGTCCTGCTTACCTGTATGTGCAACATTTGTAGCTGTGGTAGACCGAACTGCCCACTTGTTGAAGAGCTTTGTGCGGTGGGGGGAGTGCTGGAGGACCATTAAAAATGTGAAAAGGGTGGCTGGGCTCTGTAAAACACATTGCCGTGGGGTGCGTGGCATGCCGTTGCCTGGTTCCTTCCCGTGGGAGCTTGGGTGACCTTGCAGCTTCTGGGCCCAGCAGTGGTATCTCCACATGGCATTGCGGCACTCTCCCAGTTCCTGCAGTCCTGAGGGTACTGGGAGGTAGCATCTGTAGCTCCAACGATGAAGGGAGGTAGTGGGAAGGGGGTGTGTGCACCTCGGGCACTGAGCTACTCCTGCTCCCAGAGCTTTCTGTCCGATCCCTGCTTCATGGATGGATCCAGATTTTTCTTCGGCTTTTCTTACATACCAAGGCTGCATACATCATCCTGCATGCCTTTTTAATCCTATTAGGGCCATGTTTAACTGGGTTTAGGATTTGTCACTAATGAGTGCGTTGAGGTTAGTAATTTTCAGTTACACTTTTCTAACTCTCAATTAAAAAGGTGGTTGGCTTTTTATATGGAGATTTTAAAAATTCTTATTTTTCATTTAGGCTGGCTGCAAATTGTAAAATGGGGACTCATGGGTGTACGGAATTAACATTCTTAAGAAATATTGTAAAAAGTGTTCTTCATGGTTAACATTTAGAATTTTATTTTAAGATTTTATGTGCTTTATGCTATGCTGGCAAATTGAAAAAATATTGGATCCTTACATGGAGAACCAACAATTTCCCACAGCCCTGCTTTTACAGTGCTGAACGCATTTCATTTTGTGTGTGATTTTTCCCCAGTTGCCAACTGACTACATCATACCGTTTTTTTGGCTTATCCTTTCTGTCTTATGACCATCAGCAGATATTTTGAGTAGCATATTATAAAGCCACAGATCCTTTTTTGCTGCCTTGGATTTCGCCTGTTACCGCTGGTAATGGAAAAGATTTTATTAATTTTGTGGCGTCACTGAGCGTTTCAGATAGAGCTTTGAGAGAACTTTTGCGCATGAGCCCAGTGCTCGGCGCTGGTTGTCCTCCACGTCGGCAAAGGAGGGACGTGTCTGACGGTCTCCACTGCGTTCTTCAAAAGTAGCGTGAGATCGCTCTGGAGAGGGACGACAAAAAAGATTGGTACTTGTAAACAGTTCAAGATGCTCTGCAGATCCTTCAGGAAGATCTAAGTGCTGAAGAGACAGAGCTGAATTTGAAGCGTACTGCTGTAGTTGAGAATAACTTGAGGAAAGAGAAGACAGGACCAGGCATAGGGAGTGGCAGCAGTGGTTATAGAGACATGGAGTATTCTTGGATGGCAAACTAGTGTTTCATGGAAGCATAGACTGACCACCAGAAATTGAGTTAGGGAAATTGGGGAGGAGATAACATTGTTGGTCTGTAGCAGTTGTTGTAGGGCTGCATCAGGATTATTGCCTTCAGGTCTGGGTACTACAGCAGTGGGAAGGAATATAATATATATAAACTATAAGGCAGTTCCCAGCAGTCTAAAAATTTATGGTGCTTAGAACGTTGTGTGTATTTTGGAGAGATTTTTTGAGAGAGTAACAGATGATTGCATACTGAAGGCTGATTCTAGTGGAGTAAACTAAGACAACGCGGGCACAAACTTGAACATAAGAAGTTCCATCTAAACATGAGGACGAATTTCTTTAAGTATGGCAGAGCACTGGAACAGGCTGCCCAGAGAGGTGGTGGAGTCTCCATCTCTGGAGATGTTTGAAACCTGCATGGACATGTTCCTGTGCAACCTTCTCTGGGTGGACCTGCTTTGGCAGGGGGGTTGGACTAGATGATTTCTAGGGGTCCCTTCCAACCCCATATCATTCTGTGATTCTATGTGAATGTGGGATAGCTTAGCTTAATGGTGACGGGGAGAGGGCTAACACAGTAATCAGCCTACCAAAAGATATAACCCTTGTGCAGAAGGAGCTCTTACTTAAGGCACTGCAAGGGATTATGAATGGTAAAAATTGGAAGTAGTAAATTTAGTAGCAAGTTTAATCTGAATAAAAGGAAGAGCATCTTCACAGTTGGACCTCATAAGTAGTAGAGCCTTTCTTTGGGGAAAGGATGGGAGCCCTGTCCTTAGAGATGTTTAAGTTTAGACTACTCAGGACATCAGAATATGCACTGCTGGGAGGCATCTCTTCACTGGCAGGATGAGGATTGGCTGCAGCATTTGGCCGTCAGCAATGTTGTTATGATGAAATGTTTCCTGGAATGATACACAGGGGGTTTAGGGCCATAAAACATTTGGGGGTTTGTTGATATAATGCTTGGGGTGAAAATATCTGTGACAAATTGTCACTGTCAAGTCTGTGAGCCAACGTTTTTATTAGAGAACGTGTCCTGCCATATCTCCGCATGTGTAGTTATCTATGTGGAGAGGGTGTCACCCAAGGCCAATGTTGATAGATCATTCACTAGACCTTGTGTTGTTAAGGGCGGTGTGTATTGAGGGCTAAGAGTAAGTGTAAAGAGTGGCTTTTTTTGCTGCTTTCAGATTTGCTTTTAGTCCATTGCTTTTGACCTCTTGCGCTTTATGAATGTTGAGTCCCAGTGGTACAGGTGAGGAGATATTAGTTGCCATTCACCGAATTCAGACTGAGACAATTCTTAATCAGTGGCTACTTCTTACTTGTATAAAACTGGTGTAGAAGTTAAGACATTCAGCCTGCCAGCTATGAAGAGTAACAAAAAGGGCTGAATCATCACAAAAAGTGTCTCGGTTATTTAAAATACGTATCTTTTACTACTTCTTTTTCCCCATCACAAGATCATAATGAAAGATTTTTCGCGTTTCTGAGCTGTGCTCACCAATAAGCCTATCTAAACATTTTGTTTCTTTTAAAACAATTTACTTTGGTTTGGAACGGTTCTTTATTTCCTCTGATCCAAATGCTGACATTGTTTTTATTTCTCGCAGTATTTCGTGTTTCACTGGGACTTCTGTGTTATAGGGAAGACAGTCTCCCAAACAAAACATGTTTGGTAAATACTTCAAGCAGCTACATGGAGCTAACTGGTTTTGGATCTCAGGATGGGAGCTTGACATTAACTTTTTGTTCACTTATATTCTCTATATCCTCTTGAGATAGGAGGTTCTTACTGTGCAGTTATCTTCCTCAACCAAAGACCTTTTTATGAGCAACTGTTATATTTTGCTGATGGCTTTTTCCATTCATCTCTACAGATTTCTTTGCAGAATTGCTGTAGTTGAGGTTGGTTGTTAGTAGAAGCTGAATTTGTAATACATTGTTTAACATACTTCATATTATAATCTTAATTCCAATATTATCAATAATTTATTCATCATTGTTTTGAGTAAAGTTTCTTCCACTCATCATTGCCATTTTATTATAAGTATATATTATTGTACTTACTATTTTATGTATTATTTATAACACTTTATATATAATATGTAAAATCTTGCGGAGAAAATGTAGGAATGATTAAATGGTGTCCTCAAAAGCTCATGGGAAGTTTATGGAGGAGTAATGTCAGTAAACGTACAGCAAAAGTTCTCTCTGCTGTATCTTATTCTAGTTCCTGCTAGGCTTTCTGGACTGGTTTTGGAGTAGGAGCCACAATCTCCAGAGCTTTAGGCGCTAAACCCTGAAAAGCTCCAAGTTCGTGGTTTAGCCATGTGAGCTCTTTGCTATCACATGGATAATAGACATTCCCTTTTGCATTCCCTGCATAAAAAGCGAGTCAACTGGAAGCCTGTTTGTACTAAGCCACATCAGAGTTATCCTCTGAATTAAGGCTATATAATAGGTCCTTTAAGAGTAAATTTGTACAAAAAGGTCAGAAATATTTTTTCATGAGTTCAGATATAATTCGACAGCTCTATTTTCATCCCTATTAAATTTACTGGTTTATTTCATCTGAATGAAACGGAGTGTGGTTAATTTGTATGCATCTCCGTATACCACTAAAAACTTCCGTATGGAATTTAGATTAGATAAGGTTCCAGGAAATGAGACTGAGCTTTAGATGTGAATGACTGTAAACATGCTTAAAGAGCCATTCTGTAAGTATTAAACAATGTTTAAAGTTAATTCTCCTGATCTTTTTTTCTCCTTTATAGAGCACAGCAAACAATGTAATTTGAGTCCTGAAACCCAGACGTGTATCACTGCAGTGCTTTGCTGCTCTGTGGTAATCCATGGGCTGTGCTATTTTACGAAGCAAGGCAATAGATGCTATGCAAAGAAAATAAAAAAAAACGGAGGCTTCAACACCCAGAAACCCCTGGAAAAGTTGTTTAGTGGGTGAGGATTTTGTCCCCTGGCTGGTTTGGAATAGGAAGTGATGCCTTCGACTCTAGGTCACTGCTCTGAAGGCAGGGTGCCAAGTCCCTGGAGTTCTTGCTCTGGTGAAGCCTTTTAGTCCATCATCCTTCAGCAAGTGAATGTTGGCACTCTCTGCCTGTGTGCATGGTAACGCTGCTCTTTCTGATGCATCCTTTTATATTTTTAATTATAATAGTGGCTTTCGCTGAATGAAACTATTAAGTGAGCCCAGTATAGAGCCAGCATTAAGTACGTGGATATTCCAGTGGTTTAGATGGCAGCAGTCTTGTGCCTGGGATTATGTCCATCTTCACTAGTCTCTCTGGTGCAAAGCTGATGCGACAGAAGAGTAGCAGTTTGTTATCCAGTTTAGCAGTTCTATTTATACTTATTTTGCAAGAATAAAACACAGTTCACCTTGAGTGTTTTGTTGTTCTTGAGGTGGTTGATCAGTTTGTTTTTACTTTTGCAGGTGAATAAGTATTATAATTAGAATAAACCCCTTTTTTGTTTTCTGTTGCCCCGAAACATTTTAGAATATCAGTCTCCTGGAGCTGTCAATCTAATCACCCAGCTTTCCTGGTGGATCATTTCTTTCCTTGGTTGTGGATGTATATTTTGATATTTATTGTTGAGGCTGAATGCAGTTTTATGATTCTTTGAAACCGCCAAGACAGTGGCTGTCTTTAAATTAAAGTCCATTTTGCAAATGGTTGGAACTGGTATAAACCTCCTCAATGTTTTTTCAGGGTTTTAACAGGTTTATTTACCTTGTTCTGAAATCAAAACCATAGAGGAGGCAAATTTCTGAATTTGAAGAATTAAGAGTGTGTTTTGTTAAATTGCAATAAAGACAGGTTGTGAAGTGTATGCGGCAGGATCATGTCAAGGAGGCTGGGCTTATTTTGCTTTGTTTTGGTGGATTCAGGCACACTTCCTCAAGTGAAATTCTGCAAGTTACATCTCAGAAACTAGTCTAAACTTGTCAAGTAACAAAGAAATCCTTTGAAAAGCAGTTTGTCAATCAAAGTATACTAGATTATTTTAATAATTATAATGGATTAAATATTGAAATCATCCAAGGAATAAAGGGTCAATAATAGGATGCAAAATTTCCAAGATGTTTCTGGAAAGCAAGCAGAGAAGTAGCCCAGCAGCAGCAGCAGAAGTGCTGGATGGGTCACAGATTGCAGCAGTTCATTCAAGCTCTGCAGACCAGACAGCGCTGTTCTTTTACAGATGTGCAAGCTGGGACACAGAGAGATAAATACAACCTTGTCAAGGCACTGCCTGCAAACATAAATGATTTAATGCTACCATGATTAGCCAAATGCAGGATAATTAGCTGGTAAATGCACATTGATTAGTTTCTTCACTTTCAACCCCCTCAGCTCTAGAGTTTGTGTGTGTCAGGGCACAGTCATGGGGAGAGGCTGAAGACCTGTCTGGTGCATGAAGCTGGTCCTTTGGGTAAGACAAAAAATGTTTTAAAGGAAAAGTGGAAGAGTTTTGACAAGGTATTTGCTGTTGTTTAATAGGTGGAGAGACACCTCTGTGAAGGAGTCACTGTAGCCAATCATCCCTGAGTGTTGAGTTTCTTAATAGCTGGGACATTGCAATGTGTTGTGCTTTCCCTGCAGACCAGCAACCTGAACTTCATGGCACCTGCAATAAGCAAAGCTGTGAAAGACTAGTAAACTCTTGTGCCAATCGCATTTTTCATCCCTGTTGGTTTTGATATTTCACATGTTCTGTTTCTCCTTTCCCGGCCACGTTCACTTTTTGGCTGTTAAGTATTTGATGTGATAGAAGCCTACACTTATGCTTGCAATGAAGCAGTCTGTGATGTCTTCTGAACACATCATGTTACGTTTTCTTGCCTTGGGAGGATTAGAAACTGGCTGAATGTAGGTAAACTAGGAAGGCTGGCAATCTGAAGCCATCATCTGATCTTTCTTTGATGTAAAGAAATTTCTGTGGCTAAGATAATCAAATCAAAATTTTTCATGTCTTCTCATAAAGGTTCAAGAAAACTATGAACTTTTTTTCTACTGTCCCCACCCTCATTTATATGTATATGTGCAGTGTGTGTGGAAACTTCCCCTCGGTGCCTCTCCTACAAGTCACTGCCTTCTGGAGTACAACTTTTGCAGAGTAGTTCATGGACTTTAGGATTGTGGTGTTTGTTTTTTTTTTTTTTTAATTAATTATAGTAATCCTTTGGGGTTTTTTTCTCCCCATTGCTAACAAGATTTTAGGAAGTCTTCTATCCCCTGATAATCCCATCAGTGTTGAGTGGTTTCCAAAAGACCCCTGGAGACCTTTTCTGAATCCTCCTCTCTTTTATGCCCTATTGGCCATTGATACTTCATTCCTTAAAGAAAAAAAAGAAGTCCGTTGGTATGAGAGCTGGTTCATCAGGCAATTTGTCAGACCATTAAGATAAGTCATAATGGTATTGACACCAATGTGTGAAAAACAGTGAAATGGCGGGGAGCAGGCCTTGGGTCTAACTTCAAAACAAAGTGGATTTAACTACCAGGTCTGATACATCTTTTGCAGATGCTATTAACTTGCTTTGTGGGGAAGGGATCATATAAAGTAGTTTTTCTCTGCTGTTACAACCTGGTGTACAGCTCATTTAAAATCAATAGAAGTCCTTCCATCAGCCCCTTAGTGAGTGAAGCCCGCAATCTTCTTGCAATGCAGAACTAGGTAAATGCTGCTTATTTTTTCCATTGCTATTACATAGAGATTATTACATGATCAGAGCTAAGATAAAAATGCTGAGCAGTAGTAGCAGCAGTCCTGTGCCAATAGCCTGGTGCTTCCACCACGGATGAGCCCAGGGGACATGCAGAAGAAGTGACGGGCGGTGTGCCGGGCTTCACCCAGCCCTTAGCCCCCTCCTTGCCCTCCTCCTGGCATGTCCCACACGCTGCCAGCAGAAAGTATGTTAGCCAGGGGCTGGAATGCATGGGATGATCCGGGAACGGTAAAGTATAAAGGTAATTTAGGAATTGAAAGAGCCGGGACCTCTCAGATTTATGTTCATTTAAGTGCTACTGCGATATCTATACCAAGTGTAAATGCGCTCTGTGTTTAAAAGGGATTAAATGGTTAAGTTCAAAATTCCTTGTGCGCTGAGCGTGGTCTAGATGGTTTATAGCTGCAAAAGCTATAAGCGTGCAAAAGGTTTACTTACAAAATTGATTTATATGTTCATTTATGCTCTTGAATATTGAGAGCAGGCAAGGAATTAGCAGTGTTGCATGAGCTGCACTAGCACATTTTTCACCTTATATGGAGAATTGCTGCCACTTATCAGGCAGGGTCAGATTTGCTGTTATTGTCACATTCCTTAAAGTTGGAAGAAATCACGTTCCTCTGACTAAAAGAGTCAACTCATAAGCTTATGGTTTTGCAGTTTGAATACTCTGTTTTTCATCCAGGAATTGTTGGGATGGGCAGCGCTGCTTCAGAAAAATAGCAGCGTGCAGATTTTCACTGCCGTGTTGTGGAGTTCATTCCTCAGCTCGGGTGGAGAAACTTAGATGCTTGCAAGGGAAAAATATGTTTCTGTTTGGAGTCGTCTGGAGTTCCTCCTGGCTGGCTCTTCTGGTCCTGAAGAACACAACAGGAAAGAAGGTCGTGGAGAATGAAGGGAAAGACCTGCAAATCGTGTACCTGTGGTATTTAAAGGGGGAGACCTCACTGCTTTGTGTTGCCTTTTTTCCTGCTAGGGTGGCTGGTGGTTGAAGCAGCCTTTTCATGGACTTGTATAGACAATGACTGACAGCTGTTGGCTGTGAAGTCATCGACCTGCTTTGGAAATAGCTGTATCACACTTTCATCACCTGAGTGTCGGGTTAAATAAGTGGAAAATATGGAAGTAGAGACAAATTGCTTGTTTAGTCACTGATATCTCAGATTGGAGAAGGTGGACAAAAGGCTGAAAAAATGTTTGAAAGCTTAAGAAGATGATAAATATAAAATTTTCTTTCGTGATCTACATGCACTGAAATACTTGAATTTGGAAGGTGGATAATCAGTATCAGATCTGACTTAAGTCTTTCAAAGTGAAAAAAGAAATGTTTTCTGTCTGAAATATTCTGGGATTGTAGCATTCAGTAGGGCAGCAAGTCTCACCTACTGCTGTTTCTTATTTATTCAGTATGTAGACCATTGTAAGTTTTTTTTAGAGCATGTGCTCCACTGCTCTTGTAACTTGAGTTTGCAGTGTGATTGTAGAGATTTTTCTATGATACTATTTGGGAAATAAAATACTTTAAAATGGTAGTGATTAGGTGCAATGATTAGAAAACCTGCCCTGAAAGTGCTGTTGCTGATTTCACTTTTGTGCAGATCCGGAAGAGTTAACTGCAAAATGATACTCAGGTTTTTCTTGCTCCATAAAGGCAATGTTGGCTGTATTTTGTTGAATAATAAGACGTAAGGAAGAATTCATGAGCCTAGGAACATTTGAAGCCAACAGAAACAAAAGAGTAGTTTATATGGCTAAATACTTTGAAAAACCAACATTTGAAACATTTAGCCAAGTGGTTGCATTGAAGTATCTGTGCAATTTTGAGGGGGTAAGGCAGAAGATATGGATTTTTATTTTCTGTTTGCTTGTTGGTGGTTTTCCCATTCTTCCCCTTTTATGGCTCACCAGAAAAGAACCAGATTTCTTATCGTGTCTGGATATAAAAGATCTTAAACTACATATATTTATTTTTAGGACTCCACCCTTGGGCTTTGGATTTTGTGAACAGCTATTTCAGTAAATTTACATCTATATGGGGAAACTGGCAAATTGAATACTGTGCAAATCCATGGTTTAAAAAAAGCAATTGCTATTATAGAAGGTAAATGATATCATAAGAAAGCCAAGTAAAAAAGATTGCATTTTTGTTTGCTACTAAGGGAATGATCAATGCTTCCTGCTGGCTTTTGCACCCTGCAATTGGAGATTCTGGTGTGCAAATGGTTTAAATAATGCTAGGTTTTGTGACTGGTTGGCGCTGTATAATACTGGGACTGGGGTGACTTAAATATACAGAGTGTGGGCCAATCCCAAAGTCCTTTCTCAGGCAGAACACCCACTGAAATCACATTTAAGTGTCGTCAGTGGAAGCTTTGCCAAAGAAATCACTATGGATTTGACCCCAAAGTTATTACTACAAAATTTCGTATGTAAGCCTTTCATTATTGTGTTTTTTAAGAATGGAGTATTCGAATGAATCCTGGAATTCATTATAACTTTCAGATTTTACCAGGGTATTGGCCTCTTAAACTACATTTCCATTGGAAAAAAAAATGTTCCTTTTTGTATTTTTCTATTTTGTTGTTGTACAAAAAGAGGTAGGAAGGATATTCTGTGGCTCAGATTAGTTTTACCTGAGGCAAGCAATCTAATGAGGTGCCTAAATTAGGAGCTTGGTCTTCCAGCTTCTCTGTGTGCCCAGTGGAGAGGGTGACATCCAGAGCGAATTTTGCTCAGTGTTGTCTTGTGGATGTGACTCCCCCACCCAATTACCTTCAGAGGTAGTGTAGGGTGCACTGATTTGGGAACCCAGAGGGATGTGGTTGGTAGGCAAAGGACCTGCTGTGGTTCTTGACATAAGCCCTGGATAACTTGTTTAAAAATTCCTTTTTATGAGTTAGTGGGTTGCTTTTTCTTCTTCTTTCTTTTCTCAGTGGATGACGAAGATGAGTGATAGAACTGTATCCTTTAGTATAGAAAACCTGATGTTTCAGTAGGACCCTTGCAAGGTCTTCAGTCTCTCTTGTACACTTGGTGTCTGTGGCTTTGGCGGGGCTGCAGTTTCATCTTGGATCTCAAGAACTCTTTTGTGTGTCATGATGTGGGTGGATGGATGGATGGATTATATGAGCCACATACCCTTCAGACCACGTGACTGTAGTGCCTAGCTGCTTGTGGTGGGACTGGCTCAATCAGGTGGTCCCTTCCTGGCCTTGGATCCCAACAGAGGGATTTTCAGCACAGAAATATGCATGTTTCATACTTTATATTGTTAAAATCACAGTAATCCTGCCTTCTCCTGTTTAAAATATTGAAGCAACAACAACAAAAGTGGTGGGCCATTAGTGGTTTAAAGCCGTTTTAATATGCATTTACATTTCCAACTGTACTGTATAATATTATATATAAAATATTGTAGGTGGAGGTGGTAGGAGAACCTTTAAGCATGCCTCCTATATTCTATAATAACATTGTATTTTCACCTGTGTTTAGCTCTTGCCAGCCTAGAGTCATTCATATGAAAAATTTCCAGTGTTTTTTCTGCTTCAGGCTGAAACCTCTTGGAAAGGTTTTCAACAGAGTAACTCCAACTGTTTTTAAAAGAATGCATTACAGTAAATTAGAGAGGTTTGTCAACTTTATTTAGCCAGCCCTTCCTTCAAAGAGCTGTTATACCTTCAGGGAGTAGAGGGGGGAGTTGGAGTGCTTTTTGCAGCCCCATGGAAATTAACCCAGATTTACCAACCTACCAGAGTTGATGAAAATTGTTATCTGCACGTGCTCTCGAGAGCAGGCTAGAGGCTTTGCTGATAAAATCTGTGAATACTCCCATTTCATAAAACATGCTTCAACCCCACCAGCCTCTGTCTGTGCCTGGGGTGATGAGTATGATGGGTGGTACTGAGAACCCGGATGGGTACCACCATGCCTCTGCTTTGTTGGAGGAAAAGGTATCTAGGCATTTAATAGTCTCCCAAATTCAGTAAGGCTTTACGCCAAGGCATAGTTAAGACAATAATTGAAAAGCAGTCGAAATCCCTACTGTTTGTCATGGTTTCAGCTGGGGTAGAGTTGACTTTCTTACTAGCAGCTGGTATAGTGCTATGTTTTGGATTTGGGGTAAAAACAGTGTTGATAAAACACTGATGGCTTTAGTTATCGCTAAACGGTTAAGACCTTTTCTTCTTCTCACTCCACCCCACCAGCGAATAAGCTGGCAGTGAACAGAAAGTTGGGAGGAGGCACAGCTGACCCCAGCTGACCAAAAAGTACATTCTATACCATGTGAACGTTTGGAATGATGGCGTTTGTCTTCCCAAGTAACCGTTATGCATGATGGAACACTGCTTTCCTGGAGGTGGCTGAGCAGCTGCCTGCCCATGGGAACCACTGAATGTGTTCCTTGTTTTGCTTTGCTTGTGTGTCCGCCTTTTTTTTTACCTATTAAACTGTCTTTATCTGAATGCAGAAGTGTTTTCTCACTTCTACGCTTCTAGTTCTCTTCCCCACCCCAACTAGGGGGAATGAGCTGAGTTGCTTGCTGGGGTTAAATCATGGCACTGTTATACTAGTTGTCATTCATGCAGTTAATTTCTGGTGAAGCTGGGAGTAGAATTTATACTCTGGTCTGTATATTACTCTCGGGAGTGCCTAGAATGAGAGGTGCGATGCCCGAAATTCGTGAACTTTGGGAACGAGGTTTGAAAAATAACTTTCTGTCTTCAATCTTTCTTTCTCCCAGATTGCAGGGAGGCTCTAGTACTGCCAGGTTTTAGGCTTTAATGACAATTCTTTCTTATTTTAAAGTCACAACTCTTGGAGTCATGACTTTCATAGAGGGGATAGAGGGGATGGATCTTTCTATTATATTTTAAAATAGCTAAGCATGAAAATACTACTGGGATGTTTTATGAAGGTTGAAATAAAACAACAAACCCAAGAATCCTATTGTATGTTGTCTTTAAGCTATTGAAGAAATCAGGATAACAAGGTCAGGCCTGAGTCATTCTACAGGGTGGGAATGAAGTTGCTGCTGATATGTCAGCATTGCTCCAGACAGGATCTGAAGGCTTCATGTAGTTTGGGTTCCCTCCTCCCACATTCCTCTTGTTCTTTCACATTTATAATGGCATTGATAACTCTTGCTTCTCCCTATTTTAAGCTCTTTTAAAATATTCAGCTTCCTCAGAAGGCACAAAATACTCCTCCTGGTGATAAGTGCTTCAGATCTTTGCTTTGTCGTTCATGATCCCTGAAAGGCACCAGGATCTTCTCAGGAAGAGAGGGTTTATATTTGGGCAGGTGAGGTGGAAAGGGAGAGGGAAGCACTTGCCAGCCTCTGGTGTTGGCCAAGTTAGTGGGCTAAGAAATAGCTCAGGATTGCAACAAATCAGTATTTGCTTGCTGAGTATAAATTACTAGGTTGTTTTTACAATCTCTCAGCTAATCTGTCATGCTAACCATGATGAACGATGTTTTGACACCCTTCAGATTTGCATTCGCATTTCACACCCAAAGGTGAATGTTACCATGGATGCCCTAGCAACCTGCAGCAGCCATGATACACCATTTAGTATTTTCAGCCTATTCAGGCTATTAGGATATTTTGTAAGGATTGTTCCTTAGCAGTAAGACTGTCCTTCCCAAAGCATGCTCCCATCAACAAAAATGTCACTAATTAAAACTTGTGTGAATGGAAAGGTTCTTGTCAGTGTCAACTTTATGCTCGTAATTTAGAAAAAAACAACCATAAAGCTTGTAGAGCAAACTAAAACAATTAAGCAGCTACAGACCCTGTGTTATAAAATTCTACACAAGACTTAATCAGTATGGCAAACTATCTGTTTGTCTGCCTGGAAGCTGGAGTTAATGGTGGGTGACTTCCCAGGGAGCTTGAGTGTTGAGGTAAGAAGGAAGAACTCCAGTGTTTCCCTTAAATGTTTATCCTGATGTGCTGGATTTTTCACAAACATATTTAAGTAAAAAGACAGAATTTTGGCCTGTATTTGAGGCTAACCTTTTGAAGCCAATTTTTCCCAACATTTATGTGGTTTTTAGTCAATTATGAAGGTCCTGATGAAAATGCAGAATTAAAATACCAGGCTATTTTCTTGTACTAAAAAATTATACAAGATGAATGTGCTAGAAAAGAGAAAATAAAGTACTTGTAAAAAAAATAATATAATGCAGTATGTTCTGAAGTATTTCTGACAGCACGGTATCCATAAAATGTAGATATCTAAGTGTTAAATTTGCTATCTGCCACCAAATGCGAGCAATGACCTGTTGATAACATTGCTGCTAGCTTTATGAAGTCTGAGGCTCACCTTTCTACATGCATCATTTTTTGGATTTCTTTTCCTGGGGTATTCAGCCTGAGCTCTGACAGAATAACGCTGCTGTTGCTTTAAGCCCGTAGAGTTGCTTTATATAGATATGGCCTGGTTTATAGTGTTGCTTTAAATATACAATAAGAGAGTTCATCTCCATTTCAGAAAAGGTTTTATGACTGATCACTGCCTGGCTGGGAGTGTTTATTTTCTTAAGTTGCTTCACTGCAAAAATGTTTTGAAATTGAGAGTCCCAAGCTGGTGATGGGGCCTCACTTGTGATCTCTGCAGATCTAATCCCTTCACCACTAGAAAGCTGTGGTTTTGTGATGGACCTCACTCAGATCAAGCTCAATTCTGATATTTCTGTGTCCCTTCCTCATCAGTCACCTTCTTTTTATATCTACGCCATTGAACTGATCTTTGGGTGTTGGCAAGACCATCAGAAGCCTCAGTGGGATTTAATTATCAGTCCTAGTCCTTTGCAATAACATAGGCTTATTGTATTTTCTCTATAACTTGATGATAAAATAACTTTGAAATAAACAATGCATAATGGCAAGAGAGAAGGGATTCAAAGAGAATTGACTCTGGATGCTCTCAAAATGGTATGCTGGTGTAGGATCAGCTTTCTCGCTCGACTTCTGCTGACGTCACGTATTGATTATGTATTAAGTTGACAGAAGCCAATGGAAAATTCCTTTCTAACCGCGTGCCAGGAGTTCTGCAGGACTGTGGTATGTCCTGCATGGTTGCTCGTGCTTTGAAAGTCAATAAATAATGCCGAGTATGGGAAGAAACATAAACAGGAGAAGAGCATGTAATTTAGGATGTGGAAGAGAAAAGCCCTGGTCCTCCCTCCCTCCCTCCCTCCCTGCCCTGCCTAGCCTGGCTGTCCAGTCTGCCCTATGTCTGCCTTCCTAATGTCACTGTCTGGTGACCAGGAGAAGGATTGGGCTGCTCCTATACGCAGAGCTGAGACACCAGCTCTACCTGTCACTTTGCAGGGGACCTTCCTATACAAAGGGAAATGGAGCAGGAAGTTTATTTGCTTGAAATCTCCTGGGGATCAGCCATTCTGCCCCTAGACCTATGGGAAGGAGATGGCCTCCCCCTCGATCACAGGGCAGTAGACAAGGTCATACCGTGGGGGGATGCTTTCTATTCATGTGTAGAGACCAGGAGGGGATTCTCATGGAAAGAGAAAAGTTAGCCAGTCCTTCTTGCTGTTCAGAGCATCAGCAGATAGAATTGTGACTCTGAGGGCAGGTGAAGCATGAGCTTTACACATTAAGGGCAGCATGAGCTGTGGTGCACAGATATGATTGAGGAAGGTTTACTCATTTTTCAGGGATAAGAAGCTCATGATCAGGCTGTAGGCCCGGCTAAGCTGGAAAATATTTGATGAGAGCTTAAAAAGGAGTGAGGAAACCTTTAAATAAGGTTTTCTCTTTGATTGTCTTCCTAGGTGGGACACTGAAACTACTTCTGAAACTACTTGCTGGATGGGAATATACCTGGCTTCAGTTGTGGTATGTACATAATGCTGTGTACATTCCTGTCAAGTATCAGTGTCATCCTTCATTGCTTGCCCGAGCCAACTAATTTATGACTGCAGTTCTTTGGCAGGGATTTGCAAGAGCATATTGAACCTCCAGCCTGGGTTTGTTTATTTTGTAAAAACACAATAATTCAAGAAAAATTAAGTAGATGGCTATGAAATCTGAGGCAAGAAAATTTGAGACTTCCTAAAGAATAAAATAAAATAAAAAATACCTCAGAAGCTTAACACTGACGTTTGTTTTTTTGTTGGCTTTTGCTTTTTTTTTTTGAAGTTGAATAAAGAGGAAAGCACTTTAATGCAGAACTAATTAATGCACATTTCTCTGGGGTGGAGTGATTTCTGTTCAGTCACACCTTCTCCAGGGTAATTCAAGTGGATTAATCAATGTTCATCTTTCTAATGGAACTGCTGAGTGGAGAGTTAGAGGCTTTAGATTATGATCATTAGTTTTGGGTAGAATCAGTGAATTCAAGGTAAGTAATGTTAGCAAGATGTTCCTTTTTCTCATAGGATCAGTGACAGGTTAGGAAAAAGGTCAATAATCTTGTTCATGTGCTGCCTCTGAAATGTACATCATCAACAACAATAAAAAAATACTTTCAAGTGTGTTCAGAAATATATTCTGAAAATAGCAAGAAAGACGGGGAAAGAAATGCCTTGGATCATCCCAGATGTATGTACCTGCTTGACTCTGTTAGGGTAGATCGTGAAACTCTGCTCAGGAATGTGAAGTTTCCTGAAATAAACCCCCAGGCACGGGGAAGCAAAGTCCTTGTGCAGACGGCTTCTGCCTTCTGGCCAGAGCTGCCCTCGGTGGAACAGCCCTGTCTTTGTGCCCTGGCCAAAAGGATTCTCTAAGTAAGTGGTCCCTTCCTGTGGACCAGAAGGTTTATGGCCCATGAGTAGAGCTGATGCTTAGCGTGTTGCTGGGCAGCCTGGACTCCCAGGAGTTGTGCTGCAACTGAATGTATGCTGAACGCCTGTGTCCAGTACAGTGGCACATTTAGAGTGGTTTGATGGGGCTGAAAAAGTTGTGGGACTTTTTTTTGGTTTTTTTTTTTTTCTTCTCTTCTGTCAGCAGAAGCAGCTTTCAGTATTACATCTGATCTGCAGACTATTCCCAGGTTTTTCCAGGGGAAAGGGAGGGGCGGAAGGAATCCAAGAAAACCGCATGCCGCAAACTGATGGACTGCTGCAGAAAGCTGCTCGCTGGTTGTTGGTTGAATATAGGATGGCACAGAAGTTAAAAATCTCTTTCCTGTCTGATGATCAAGAGGCCAAGGTGTGGATTTATGTCCTGTGCGTAACTATCCCAGAGAGCTATTTGTACTTTATAGGAGGGCACTGTGCTGTTGTTAGTTTGGCTACAAGCAGCTAAGCCTCCAGGGCAACCAGATGAACACCACACCTCTCTGCTTCCTTCTTGCCGGACCTGTTGAGATTTGGTAGCATCTCACACCTCCCTTTCGACACAGGAGATGTACTACAGCTGAAATGAGTGGAGGTGTTTGTAGAGCCGTGTTCCTGAATTGCTCAGCATCTGATCATTGTACACAGGCCTTAACCAGGGGCAATAATTTATACTGAAGATGTCTGGCAACCCAGAAAAAAAATTAAACAAACCACCACCCAACAGCTGGTGTTTGGTCCCTGCTGGTGCAGGTGGCACCTACCCTGAGTTTGTACAGCCCTTCCCAGAGAGCAGTGGAGGAACTACATCTGTGACTTGGAACTTGCTATTGAGTGTATAAGGTAACTCACACTCACCTTACAGTTGAGGTGGAAGGACCTGTGGTATCTTTGGACTAATATCTTTCCTTCTCTGCCACACCAGCTAGCCATTTGCTGCTGTTTATTTATGTGTACTGCCCTATTCAGTAGGAAAATGGAAGTGTGAGCATGAGATTAATGACAAACCAAAGTTCTGATACCGTAGTAGTTACTGTCTAATCTGTTCTGTTAAGACTTTTGCAGCCATGCCGACCTGTCTGTCCTTAACTAAAGCCAGAGCCTATGGCGGTGTATTTGCCACATTTATTGCACGGGGTTTTGTCATTTTGTCTAGCACAGGAGGCAAGAATCTCAGCCCACGATCACAGAATCATAGAATGGTTGGAGTTAGAAGGGACCTTAAAGGTCATCTAGTTCCAACCCCCCTGCCATGGGCAGCGACACCTCCCACCAGAGCAGGTTGCTCAAGGCCCCATCCAGCCTGGCCTTGAACA
>JAOXJM010000023.1:55643775-55660450 GCA_026413425.1 Tringa solitaria
AGCCTGTCTTCATAGGAGAGGTGCTCCATCCCTCTGATCATCTTCGTGGCCCTCCGCTGATGTGTGAGGTTTACGTGGCTTACTCTGGTGTAGCAGTTCTTTGTCTTTTACTTAATACCTTCTCTTTTTTTACCCTTTTTTTGTTGTTGTTGTTGATCCATGAAAGTTATTTTTCAGATGGATTCCTTCAGAAGTGCTTGGCCCTTGGTAGAAGTTTGATGGGAATGCTTGGTATTAAAAGACTTGTTTTGGGAAAGAGGAAAGAGGTGTGTTGTGAGATCACCGGTGTGAAATACCTGTTTCCTCCTAGGAAACTATATATAAAAGATGCTTGAATGGGTATTGTATGTAGGTATGCAGCAACATCTTACCCTTGATTTGGAGGCCTATAGGTTTTCCCTATGTGAAGCCTTTGCCTGGTTTGGTGCTTACACTTGTTGCCGTGGCAACCGGGGTCAGCTGACCTGGCTGTTTACCCTGTGGGGAGGCGCGGTCAGGTCAGGTGACCCCAAACTGACCAATGGGGTGTTCCATCCCCTCCGCTCCCTATAAAAGCTGAGGGACCAAAGGGGCCAGGGTTGGCTCCTCTTCCGGGGCTTGGCTTCTTCAATGGTTCTCTTTCTTCAGTGAGCTGACAGCCTTGTTATTTAGGGCTGTGAATGTATAAGGAAACGGGTATCGCAGAGCATTGCTGGGAGGTTTGCATTCACCACGGCAAACTTCCTTCAACGTTTGATGGCCCATTTGCGGGGGAAGCATCGTGACCTCCCTGAGGGGTAGCTTGCTGGGAGTGCTGGAAGCACTTCAGAAAATCTGGCCCCCTTCCCTGGCCAGGAAGTTCTCTTCAAACAGAGCAGGATATCGCCCTGAATAAGTCTCCGAGTAAGACCTGAGTGGTAGGCAGGTCTTGTATTACTTTGCCATAAATTGGTTCTTTTATATCAAAAGTAGTATAGCGTCTGCCTGCTATAAATGCTGTCCTCTCACTGCTGTTCTTGCCCAGGTTGAAATGTTTTAGGTGTACATTAACAAATCTGGGATGACTGTTAGTAGCATGAGTTCACCACGGCTGTAATTAGCCGACAGCAAGCTGTGTTTCTCCTATAGTTATGGGCCAGCAAAAATCTAGGGGAGTCAGGTTTGCCCATGAGAGCAGAGTTTAACTCTGCGTTGTTGAAATTACACGTATATACTGACACGGGCCTTGCATTTAGCGTCATACTAGGTCTCACTCTGTGTCTATCAAAGCATCAGTAAAGAAGCCCCGTCTGTGAGGAGCTGGAAAGAGTGGTTCCAGCAGCACAGGGAAAATGCCTAAGCAGCTCTCTTCAGTGAGCTGGAACATGGGAAGAAAAAGAGGCTCTTCTCAGTTCAGGGATTTTTGCAATCGCTTGGGTAAGAGCAGGCTACTGTCCAAGTCTTTTGAGTCTTAGTTGCTGGTCTTCGGAAGCTGGGTACCATGGTGAAGGAAGCGCTGTGTCTCTTTGAGGAGCGGAGCCATGCTGTGCCATTGGGTAGGAAAAGTGAGCGTGACAAAAAATGCACGTTGGGCACAACAGCAGTGCTGTCAACTTTGCAACAGAAGGGATCATCTGAACGCCATCATCGTGGCACTCGCAGCCCTGCCCTGCAGCGCTTGACTGTGTGTCTCTTGCAGCGACGATGAGGAGGGGTTTGGTGGTCTGAATGTTCTGTCTAGACAGATGCATGCCCTTCCCCACCAGCAAAGCAAGTCTCTATTTTGTATTTGGAACTCTACAAGTGGATTTATGGTAACAACTAAGGAAAACATTACTTGCACCTTATTACTCACGTTTCCTCCTGGGTGTAACCTGCAGCCTGATACTGCTCTTTACTTTGCTGGCCTATTGTTAATTTGTCCCTTTTGTATGGTGGTTTTGCAGCTTGTATTATTTGCTATTATATCTGTGGTTTATTTTAATGGGAGAGCCAATTTTTTTTTCTGAAGTCAATTTGGGATTTTGCTCTAATTCCACTGAGTAATCTTATGAAAAGAAAACTTCAAGTACTGTGTTGCCCTATTTGTATGCTTGACAGCTTTAGATGGAGGAGTAACCCCTAGTTTCTATTATACATGTTTACATGTAACATTTTAGTTGACAATCTGTTTTGTTGTATGCTGACTCCATCACCAGGCTTTTCAGTAAGATCCGCCTTTTGAAGCATGAGTATGATAAAATTCTTGTGTTAGTTTTAATTCTGTGGTATGTCAGTTTAACTTGTAGAAATAAGGATATTTTTATGACAAGGTGCTGTGTGCCGTGAAGAAGCTGTTAAAAATCAGCCGTGCCAATTTAAACATCACAGAAAATATTGTAATACAGTCTGACACTTTGCAGCATGAAAACGACAGACTTTGTAGAGCATGAAGTTCTCCTTGCCAGCTTTTGGGAGCTCGGTTAGACACCATCTTCAGTGTATCTGCATTGAACAAGACGAGCAGCTTGTGTCTTCTGTCTTAACAATTTTCAGGTGGTGTGGGCAAAAGAGCAGCTGGTTACTCCATATCAGTCTGCCCAAAAGCAGTGGCTGGCGTCTCAGAGCCTGGCACAGCTGGTGCAAGAGATCTTCCATGGGATATCTCTGTAGCTGGTGCGTGGCTGTTGTGCAGAGGTCCTGGCTGGGATTTGATAGCTTGTCTGGGCCTGGGATGCGAAAAGCTTTAAATAAGAATATATGGAACAGACCTAAGGGGGTCTTGCGTGGATTGCAGTCCTGCTGTGTTGCAGGCACAGTTCATGGTTGGTGCTGCTGCTGTAGAAAAGGGCTGGGGGTGGTGCTGGCCTATTTCAAGCTACCTTTCCTGGTTGTATGTTGCCCAGATGGAAACCTGGACAGCTTAACAAAAACTCCTCTTGAAGCACGTGTTTGTAATGTGCTGCATTACCGGTTTGTAACTTCCCTTTGTGTATAGAGAGAAGTTTTCAGTTGCTGCACAAGAGCAAGTAACGCAGAATGCGTGAGTGAGGTATGAATTGAGCAGAGATGTTTCCAGCTACTGGTTGGGTTTTTTTTTTTTTGTTTGTAGGTGAGTTGTTGGTTTTGCATGGGAGAGGTTAATGATTTTGTTGGCAGTGGTTCAGCACAAAACTTATTTCTAATGTATCTGGGGATACATGTGTTAACAAAACAGTTTTTGTTTTTCAGATTGCCAGTGCTACGAAAATAGACACTTCCAGAAAAAAAAGCCTTCAGCTGGTGAAGCGTCAAGGGCAGTGTTGAGAATACACCCCACCCACCCTCCGTGCTTTCACCCCAGGATGCAGAGGGAAACAAGGCATGCGGAGAGCAATTAAATTATGCAAGGTTTGTTTGTTTTTATTTTGTAGGTTTGTTTATTTCTGAATGTAGAAATTGGCTTATGAAACAGTTATAGGCCAAGGTCCAGATACAACCAGCTTAAAGCTTGCTTTAGTCCCTGGGTCTTAATGTTTCGTATTGGCTGGGTGCCTTTGAGGTTTTGGAGTCAACCAACAGTGAACACCAGCACTGGGGGGAACATAGGCTATCTGAATTGTTTCTCTCAAGGCATTTATCCAACTCTTAATGCCTCTCACTTCAAAATAAGCTGTATTTACAAAACTTCAGTCCAGACAAGCATACAAGTCTGTAAATAGCATAGATGCAGTTTTCTATACTTAAGGAGGGAGAGGGAGGGGTTTAGGCTTTTTCCTGCCCAGCTATTAAGAGTGTTATGATGTGGTAGATGTCTGTCTATCAAAGGAGAGAGAAGGAATGAGCAGTTTCTGGCGTAGACTGCGTTGTCCCAGAATTAGACAGAAAATTACCAGCAAAGAGATGCCCTGCTCCCGATGTCTCACTTTCCCCAAAGGACAGAGTGGCGTTAAGGTTTAGTTCTGGCGACCAGCAGTTGTCTTTCTGCTTTAGTCACATAACTTGTGTGGCATGTGAGAGAGAGAGAGGTATGTTTTGGTTGAGGGTTTGAAAGACCTGGTGCAACTGAGCTTATGGGAGGGCAGGTTTCCTCCACCCCCTTTAGTTTTGTTGTGTGAAATAAAGGGGTTGTTTTAGAGATTTTAAAAGTCTTAGTCATGGTGTTTTATAAAAGGGTGATGAGAAAGTGTTTATTCAACTCTTCATTATTTTTAATTGCTTCAGTATTGTTTGCTATCATTAGTTGAAGAAACCCCACATCGTTGTCAATGCTGTGCTATCTGCTACACCGTGTATGCTACTAGTTAACACAAAATCCAGATGTGTTTGGGCTTTGTAAGAGCAATCCACTCCACAACCCTGACAAAGCCACATTTTAGGAAGTTCAGGCCTTTGGGCAGTTCTGCACATCACAGAGACCTAGGGAGAGGGTTGGACCTGAACACATCCAGTTCATCCTCATTCCCTGGGAGTTTGTCTGATGCAATCTTAAACGCATCCACTGGTGAGGGCTGCAGTTTCAGAGGGATTTGGTCTCATTCTGTGCTAGGACAGGATTGCTTTTCTTACTTGACAAAACACTGAGGCAAAATTGGGCTGTATAAACAAGGGAACTCTCCAAATTGCAGGTTTTTCTCTGACTGACACACACCAGGCAGGTGACTCTTAAGAGCTGATTGTTATGATATTCAAACACTTAAAAAATTTAAATATATATTCAGTTTATTTTGTAACCTACTAATCTTTTTTAATATCTCTTTTAATGCATATAATATAGCGTATATGTATAATATATGTATATAATATATATTTAATAAATAACATATATAGAATACATAATGAGCATGGCTACAGTTTGTAATGACTTTAGAGTTCTGCCACTTGAAAGGAACTTAGGGCACCATTGCCACAGAAAAAATACGCGTAAACTCTGTGTTTCCTGTTCTTTGGTTAGTAGAGTATTTGACCTGTTCTTTTCTAAAACAGACAAGTTATTTTTAATATTAGCTTATACATTCAGGATATATTATAAAATGAAAAAAGATTTGCGGGAGTAATCAGTGTTACATTGGACATGATTACAATAGTCCAGAAGCTCTTCTGAATTTTGTAGTTTTCCCTTCTCAAAAAGGTAAAGTAATACAAACAAACAACCCCAAAATAGTCAGCTTCTAACTGATCTTGATAAAAGGACAGCTGTGACACGGTGCCATTGTAATTGATGCAACTAGTCTTACTGTTCTGGTGTGTTGTGCCATGCTGCATTGCCTCAGGTTAAGAGCGTTACTGAGATTTTATACACTGCAGCACTCATAAAAAGTCTTAATTTCTCACGTTAGCAAACCTGTTGTAGGCTTGGTGGTTTTCATGGTTTTGCTTTTGTTGTTTTTATTCTGTTTATTTGTCTGATCTGTATTGGTAAAAAAAGTATTTGGCCTGATTCTAAAACATAATGAAACTGATGTCTGTTGGGAGATTGGGTCCCACATCCATCAGAGCCTGCTGGTGGTTTTTGCCATGTTTCAGTGCTGTGGGCTGGATGCGCTATTTATTGCTTTGCTGTAAGTTCATCAGTTTTGTAAAAGTTCTTTTGATTGCGATCACCTAAATCTTTCCAAAAAGCAATGAAAACAGAGTGTGACTCTCAGTTCCAGAAGGTGGATTTGAGAACCGTGTGAAGACATGGGAGAGAAAACTATGGCACAGAGATTCTTAATGATAAACATACCAAGAGCATCCTAAAATTATAAAGCAGTATGGTGCATTAAAGCATTAATTTGCATTTTAGCTAAGGCGTAGCTGCATTTTTGGACTATCCCTTTAATTCTGCTCTGTTAATTACCTGCTGACCGATTCCTAGGGTGGAAGCAGCAGGAGCTGTGCCTGCAGCAGTTCCCTGACGTGGTGGTTTCTATCAGATAGAGCAATGGGACTTCTAAGGTTACTTTGAAACCTGGGGTCTCTTGCTGTAGACTGGCAGACTGACTTGAACACCAATCTAATTAAAAAGTCCAAGGTATTGAATAAAGCTCACAAGTGCCATCTGTTCAGTTTTACAACCTGAAATTACTCGGAGAATCACAGTATCAAGTTTGACTGTTCCTGCCTTTGTGTTGCAGCTGAATTTTTTTACAGCAGCCGGCCTGTGCCAAGCAGAGCTGTGCAGCCTCTGTTAGTGTTAATAACTGCATGGATTTCATTAAGTATTCCAGCAAAGTGTGTTCTGGAGATAGCGGTGGTTTAAAACTTAATCTCAGGAGGAAGGCGTTGGTATCCTGCAGGATTTCCCAGCTGATTTCCCAGCTCAGAACGTGGGCACGAAGAAGGTACCTTGGTGAGGCACCCTTCCTTGGGCTCTGCAGGAGCAAGCTCTTCCTGGCTGGCTGGAGTTCCCCGCTGTAAGAAGGCACATGGATTGTCCCCTTTGCAGGGTGGTAGACTCTTGTTCCCCAGGTCCAAGGGCTCCTGGTTCATGCCACCAAAGAACCTGTTTGCTGCATGTTGCATATAGGCTTCAAAGCATCACTCTGCCTTTGGACACCACTCAGAAGACACAAGCATGGATACCCATGCTACACACCAACTCTCAGGTTGCTGTGGAGGGTGATTTGTTGTGCGTGTGTGAGGTGTCGAAAACCCGAGTTAGGAGGAAAGCTGGTTGCTGTGAGATATGGACATGCTGAAGGTGGTAAGAGTGAAGTACCTGTTGGTATGTGTTCATGCTGAATCTTCAGTGGTTCTATAGCCTGAGGAAGATGGGCACCTGATTTTTCAGAAGAGCCTCTTTTGAAGCAAAGCTGATGTATAATTGAGATATCTAGGTCACCGTGTGCTTAATTCAATAGCTGTTTAATTATGACCCAGCATTGCTGAAATATGCAGTAAGACTGTGGACTCAGATGTTCAATTAAGATAGGATCATAACTCTGTCTGTAGACTCTTGCAACAAATTGTTCCTTGGTTAAGGTAATTAAAAACAAGGCTTGGTTCTTTATCTCCTTCCCAAGTGAAAGTCTTACTCATGTGGTTGATTGGGTGAGAAAATGCTAAACAAAAGTTTGTAGACTCGGGGTGGGGTGGGGTGTAGGGGAACCCCAAATTTGTAATAGAATGATCAGGAAGCTAATCAAATGCGAGGGGAAGAAAACACAGCAGTGCCTTCACGTAAACCATGGAACAGAACAATCTTAAAAACTCTTTCAGTAACATACAGTGTTGGTACCAAGAGTGAACATTCAAACTTCATGTGAAACAAGGTAGGGATGCGGCAGAAGGAAGCTTTGTGGTTATTTGGGCAAGCTTCTGCAACTAATGTTCAGGCATACTGTGCAAGAGGAACAGCGCAAAAAAGGCTGAGGAAGCAGAAGAAAACATCGGTCTACTAAGGAAAGCCTTGTGGGCTGCTGTTTAAGCTCTGTATTCAGGAAACAATTTCTTATTGACAGGCAACAGTGGATAAACTCAGTAAAACTGAGTTACTGATTTCCTAAAAAATTGATCTGGTGTGTGCATTTTTTTTGCAGTGTAACCATAGAAGGAATATGTAAGGTCCTAAAGACTTTGAGTTGAGATAATATTCCTATCTCCAAAGCTGACTAGCTGTAGTTGCTGCCTACCCTTATTTTCTAGTCATACATTAATTTCCCCGTTGCTTTGGTGTTCTGTGTCATGGCCTTGTCCTCCACTGCCCCACAGCTCAACTGCACAGGCAGCAAGGATTGTCAGCCTTACTAAAGATGACACCGAAAAGTCAGGCATGCCTTACAAAGTTTAATGATGCTACCCTCCAGCCACAGGGCTGCTCTCCCTGTTACGTATATCCACTTGGGCACTTCGATAAGCTGGCACTGCTGGCAAGATGCTGGGATGAAAGGAGCAAAGTGGCACCTTTCCCCCGTGGAGCTGTTGGGGTGTGGGAAGGAGAACACAACTTCCCGGAGGAGCGTGGGGTGCTGACCTGTGGTTCCCCTGGGATAACTCCCTGAGTGCCCACTCTTGCTCTGATGCCAGTAACATGTAGCTAGTCTGTCATGCTGGAAAGCTTATCCTCCTTCCCCGTAACGCGAGGTAGCAGGGGTTTGGTGTGTGTGAGTAGCACAGCTGATACACAGTAATCATCACTCCAGGTTTTCCTGGTCTGTGTGGCCAGGCCTTGAGCAGAAATGGTGGTGGTCTCCGTGTAAGCACGGGAGGAGAAGGACTATTTGTGTTTATATTTCTCCAAGAGGCATTTTATCTGAACTCCCTGTCAGTCGGGGTAGATCGTTGTTCTCCCACTGTCATCACCAGGCTACATCCCTGCTTGAGGTTCTGACAGCTGCTGGTTTTTTGTCTGTGCAGAGATGTAGTCTCCTGCCAAGGAGGAGCTCTCATTTCTTCTCCCTCTTTCCAGTGTCCTGTGAAACCTTACAGCGTGATCTACTGATATATTGTCTTCTAACCTGGTGTTTCAGAGGTTGGTTTTTTGTTTTTTCTCCTTAAAATTATGTACATCAAATGTTCCCTACAGTCTTCAGCTGACTTTGCGTATGGAGCTTGTCTCTTAAAAACTATGTTACACTTTTGTATTAGAGAACGACAAATTTCAAAATCATGGACTGTGTAATACAGGGTAATGATAAATAGGATAGCAAAATGACCTTGGAAATAGAAGATCCAGAAGAGAAAATGATGAGTAGTGGATATTGAATATCCTCATTTCAAATCAGAGTCAATGTGTCTTGTTTGCATGCTCAAGCCCTGCACAACCTTTGATGTCTCATAAAAGCATTGTGAACAGTATTAAAAAGAAATGTGTAGGGGATATTTTCCCTTTAAAGACAACATTTTTGAAAATGTTACCTCTTCATATTTGCTGTTACATGCAAGCTTGGTGCTTAATCCAGTCTAAGTATTGCACGCATTTGCATGACCTGAAATTTCAATTACTGTTCTGTCTGGCATGTTGCTGGCATTTTAAAAGTTAATTATTGATGAAACTGAACAAAACAGATGTGCTAAATTTGAGATTTTTTATGAACATAATAATACTTCTTTTTTTTTTTTTTTTAAAAACCTAATGTATAATAATTCAATAGTTCTGGAGTTCAGTGCACTTCCCTGTAGCAACACTAATCTGGTAGAAGTTCCTACAATGCTGTAGAATTTAATTTTCAAGTGGTTGGGCCAGTAAATGTAGTCTTGGCTTATTCATTAAGGCCTTGCATGAAAGCTCTGCTTTTCATATACTGATAGCGTTGTTGTTTAGGTGAAGTGGTTTGTTTGTATATGAGTAACAGCTGTAGTTAAAAGTCCAATATCTTATGAAAGACATTTGGCCTTTAGGTATATTTATTCCTGTGGACCTACCAAGCTATTTGATTTCCAGAAACATTCTTCCTTTGAAGTCTCTGCAGTATATCTGAAGAGGTGACAATATAATTGCAAAAATTCCTTTCATTTGGGACTGGAACGGAATCTGAATGGAAACCAAATGGTGCCACCCACTTTCCTGCATTGCTGATAAGGGAACTTGCACACTGGTCGCTGAGGAACTTCCCTCTAACCTTAAAAAAACAAAACCAACTTCCCCCTTAGTTTTAGGAAAAGCAGTGCTCTGGATTTAGTCACCGCAAAACTGAGTTTTAATGTTGTGGATCTTTTCCCGCACTTTTAAAATGTGATAGATATTAAAATGTGTAAGAGCTGCTGTGTTGCGTTTTGCTGGGTGTGAAACAGTGGAAAGGGCAGGGCATCATTCAGATCTGGATTGCAAGGACTGATAAATCAACTACTGAAGCATTGAACCTTCAGCTTGTTGGCAATCAGAGGGAGCAGCAGAAATTGCATGGAAGATTGAAGGCATCAGAAGTGGTGATTAAAGCAATCTTATTTATTGTTTTAGTCCTATATTTCAAAGCTTTTTCTTTTCCCTTTTCTACTTTATGAGTTGGCACAATGGATGGAATTCTGTCGCTGTTGAAGTTAGCAGGAAGTTTGCCATCAGCTTTAATGGGCTCAAGATTTCACCCATGGTGCTTTAAGATGATTTTAGTGTTTATACAGCATGTGTGTATTTTATGATTCCTTGGTTTGTAGGTAATAGTGAAAGTGTTAGGTACCTTTTCCAGTTACCTGAAGGAAATGATATACTATGTATTTTTACAGTGGGAAGTTTTTCCTAGTTACAGGTGCCGATTTTCTCAAAACTTCCTTGTTTGACATGGATGTTCTCCTGCTTGTTGTCTTGAAAAAGCCCTGCTAATTCCTCTAGTGAGTAAGAAAAAAAATTGCAAGCAATAATTACATTTAAAGTGTGTGTCAGTGTAATTTGCTTGTGTAGACCTCTGTGTATTTAAATCCATACAGAATACTTCTGCTCTTTTTCCCTAGAAAGTAGTATTATAAAGATGTGTTATATTGATTCTTAGCCTAGGACACTGATGTCAAATGAATATTTTTTTAACATATTGTATACTTATCTGCGTAAGTGACTTTTATATATTTTAATCTCCACTAAAAGGCTATATGAAGGGTCAGTGGGAATAGTAGAATATTGAGCAATAATCAGATAGTAGGATGAGATATTTCTTTATTTTATGGCTATTTTTAACTGGTAAAATTTACTTAGATAAAAAGCAGTTCTCTGTACCGTTCATCAGTTAAACTCTCATGAGCTATGTCCTAATGTTCCTTAATAAAAACCATGTTAAAATGTTACTGAGTTCATCTGGCTTCCAGGATGTTATCTTCTGTTGCACACGGGCAAACCTGACTGAAACACGGTTATTTCTTTGCATCTGTTGATACCGTGCTGTAGCCTGAATTAAGTGCTCTTGAAGACAGGGACTGAATTTTTACTCTGTCCACTACCTGGTGCAGTAGGAACTTGTGGAAAGAAGTGGATGTTTTGACCATTAGAGTGGAAAACACATTCAGATACCAACCATTCAGGATGGTATCTGAATGGAACTGGGAGTAGTTCATAGAATCATAGAGTGATAGAAAGGGATAGGTTGGAAGGGACCCTTAAAGGCCATCTAGTCCAACCTCCCTTGCAATGACCAGAGGCATATTCAACTAGATCAGGTTGCTCAGAGCCCCATCCAACCTGACCTTGAATGTTTCCAGGGATGGGGTATCTACCACCTCACTGGGCAACCCAGGCCAGTTTCTTGTTTCCTGTTTCTTCCTAATATCTAGTCCGAATCTACAGTCCTTTAGCTTAAAACCCCTTGTCCTATCTCTATAGGCCCTACTACAGGGTCTATTCCCATCTTCTCTGTGAACCCCCTTTCATTAGGGAGACAGACAAGGAGAAGACAAAAAAGTTTTGGTTTAAGATTATCTGTGACCTTTTTTCCACATGGCCTTCTTTTCCCCAGCCATTACTTGCACATTCACCACACATTAATCTTCAGCATTCTTGTTTTCACAGCCGCTGCAGGCCCCCCATCGGTCCATAGCTGCCATAGATGACCCATGATGGTATCAAACAGTTAGTATCCAATAAAGCATATTTCCAGGTGGCAAATAACTAACCATTCCTGTAGCTTGTTGCCTTGCTCATCCTTTTCTCCTCTCAGGACCCAGAAACCACACTGGGAGAGGGGAAGCCTTTTTGGTGCTTGCTCATTCCTCACGTCAGCAGCATCTGGGTTGTTTCAGGAGCTCAGCAGATTGCTGCGCTAGAGCTCAGGAAATTATTGTAAGATGTCTGTGTTGGTTTATTTCCTGTGTGTCATTTCCTGTGATATTTCTGCAGAATAGCCCTTTCTGTTACACGGACATAAATCACCAACGCTATAATGCTGCCATAGAAAATGGAGCAGTACGTTACCCACGCACATGCGCAATGAGACTGTAGCGCTGTCCACTAGTGCTATTAAATATACTTAATATAGTGGTAGATTTCTGGAAAATCAAGAGTGAATTCCTGTGGGAGTAACAAAATAACAAATTAGTGGATATTTGTGTCTCATTTTGTGATAAGTCTAAATGTATTTCTGTCTTCTGAAATGCTTTTGGAACAAGTTGAATTTTTAGCTAATGTACATATCCTCTAGCTTTTACAGTCTGTAATTTCTTTACTGTTGTCTTTGTTCTCCCCAGAACATTTTTCATTTCTTCTTAAAATAATGTGAATTTAGATCAAAGTATTAGCAAATAGCACAGGATTGGCTGTACACCCAGAATCTCAAAATCAGTATTTATCTAGACTATATATAGTCGATTGATTAAAGTGGTTTCAGGTTTTGTGCAAGTCAAGAAGCTATTTATGTGTGTTGGAATAAAAGCCATAGTGTTGAACAAAGTTTTGATTATTCACAGAAGTTGGAAATGAAAAGATATTTGATTTCCAATGCTTTTGTAGAATCAGTGAAGTAAGATTTATAGTAAAATCCAGAAGATGAAGGGTTGGTTTCCTAAGTTCTTTGGACTTCATGGGGAAAAACACAGAGAATGAAGTTGACATTTGACAATTTTTAGAAATTAATTTATTGCAAGGCCAGAAATGATCACTGTGATAATCTCATTTGATTTCCTGAATAACACAGTTTGCATGACCAAATTTTTTTACTTTCTAAACGAACATGAGTTCATGTATTTTTGTTTTTAACAAAAAGAAAATAGACTGAAATCATTGGTAGGCTGCTTTATGATTATTGTATTTCTGTAATTCCCCCCAAACCTTGCGTTGCTGCTGGTCACTGCTGGAGACTGGTTTTCCGAAGTGGACCTGTGAGCCTCATCCACCACATTCCCTTCCATGTTCTTGCAGAATGTGATAAAATATGGTGCTTTATCAGCTGCTGCTTCTCTGCATGTGTTTTGACAGACAACACACAATGTGAAATCCTTTCCTACTGGACTAAGTGTGCAGCCTGTAGGAAAAAATGCAGCAATAGAGCTTGGGGTAGCTGAGCCCCATCCATCCCTTGGCCACCGTTCTGCCTGGAGAAGCCCTCTTGTCCATGCACCCTTCTCTCTTCTCCCTCTTTCTCCCTTTTCCACCTACACTTCACTAGGGAAAACCATACCACTTCAGCACAGCATTTCTGGATTTGTAAATGAAAAGCCTTGTTCATTATGATAATCTGCCCTGTGTAATTGTTTGAATATGTTTTGCCAGGCAGTAGCAGGTGGCATTCAGCAGTAAACAGCCTGATTTTTGAATTAGTTACGATAGCGGAAAATTGTAATAATTTCCCTAGACAAAGTCTTGGCATCACCGAATGCTGTGGGAATTTTACCATCAATGAGATCTGGGTCAGTGTTTATCCACTGCTGTTTTTTGCTTTCTCCCCCTGCCCTTGGCAACTTTGAAGAAGATTTGCCCTACTGGGATGGAGAAGGCAATCTGATTGTAGTGCTGAGCGTTGCCTCTTGCAACAAACAGTTATGGTTATTGACAGTGTTGGTCAGAACTGTGTCATTAGTTAAAACGTTGTGAAATTTTAAAACTGAGGTTTTATAACTGAAGGGATTTGGAAACCTTAGTTACAGAGTCACAGCTTCTGTCTAGACTGTGGAAAGAAAAGAGCAAGTGTTACACTGTGAGGTGGTAGCTTACTTTTTGGCTAAACAGTAACAAAATATTCTGTATGTTATACAGAAAACTGACTTTGTCATGAAGATCGGTTTTCATTAGGAAAAATAAAAATGCAAAACTATACTGTCAGCTAGGGGAAGTTTTTTTCCAAACACTTCTGCAAGGAGTATATGGAAAATTTATGCTGTGATTTTTCCCAAAATGTAGCCTAAATCTGAAAAGCCTATTTTAAAACAAATACAGTATTAAAAAGTTTCAAAGCCATTAGTTGTAAGCTGTTCGCTATTTATTTGGAAACGATTGCTTTTGCCTATTTCCTGTAAAAATGGATCCAACCTTCTGACACTTGGAACAACCATTTTTTGTTTAATTTTGGCACAGCCAGTTACTGGAGACTTTTAGCACCATTGTAAGGGATAATACGTCATTTCCCTCCCACGTTGCCATTTTTCTGCTAATTTGTCTGTATATGTAACCTACCTAAAGTAGCTTGGTCTTAGAAGTCCTTATGCTTAGAAAGCATTCCCTGACACTTATGCAAAGATTTCCTCACTGAAAATCAAGCTGATTTAATTTTTCTCCGTTCTTGATGAGGCTGGCCAGCAGCCGATTCCAAATCTCTTTATATACTGAAAGAATACTCCACTTTTCATTTTTTGTTCTCTCTTCTAAAGAGGTTTGTCCTTCCTTTTTCATTTCTTCAAATTGCCTGTCTTTCTTTTAAATAACTGAACAAAGTAGTTCTCTAAAAGTTCCAACAACATTGATGAAAGAATTATTATCTTTGATCATTTTAATAAATCAAAGAATGTTTTATTTTTGTTAAAAAAATTTTCTGACTTGTATTGATTTGTACTTGTATTTTTTTAGTTGTTGTGCCATTCCTACTTCATGCACACCTGACAAAAAAAAATGTGCTAAAAGGAAAAAAATAAAACCAACAATACAAAAATGATGATTTGTATGAGGAGAAGAAATGTACATTAATTTCCATTTATTTAAGGAAATTGTTTGAGCTACTCTCGAAGCTCGTCAGTTTTTTCCTACCTGTTACCATCATGATATTTTATACTGTGACTTATTTATAGGGCATGCTTTTCAAACAAGTGGAAAAAACAGGGACTTCATTTGGGTTCTCAGTTGCACCAGTGTGAAAGATACAGGATGGAGCTGTTGTTTTGCTGGTAAAGATCAAGAACAAGTCACGCGTTTAGAGGAGCTTATCGCCCAGACTCAGCAACCTCATGTGCGAATACACAGTTGGGATATCGCTAGCTAAAGAGAAGGAAGATGGTAGATGGAAATAATTGCCAAATACTATGATGTGTTTATGCGTTTAATTGGATGATGGGGCTTGTGTTTCTGTACCTGACTTATACAAATCAAATTTCCCTCCTTGGAGGAGGAAGGGCTGCAGAAGAGAAAGAAGAAGGAGAGCAGGGCTTTCAGACCTTGTGCTGCTGTAGAGTTCCTGTGTGAAAATGCATTCAGGGGCTTTTTGGTGAGATAATGGAGCATTTGGAGATAGGCTGTGTAATATCGGGCATGTTGGGGAGCAGCAGTGTTCCAGGGTGGAGTTCCTGTTGGCAGCTGGTGCTAGGGTCTGCCTGGGTCACCAGATAGTGGCCAGCAGCCATTAGAGCAGCTGCAGGAAAGGTGGTCCCTCCTGGGGTTGCCCCCATGAAGTTGGCGCCCGCTGGAGGGGCTCTGCTGGTGGGAAGATAACCTTCCCTGGAAGGCGGGGTGCCAAAATACATAAAGAATTGTCTTTTGGGTGAGCCTTCCTTAATGCCTTTAGAAAAGGGCTTGATGGTGGCCTTCTCCCAGGTTCAAGTCTCTGAAGGGCTCAGAGAAAGGCGGGGTGAGAGGGACGCAGGGAGGTGGGCAAGTCTGAGGAGCCAGGACCTTGCTCTGCTCACCTGTAAGCCAGGGTTCCATGGTGATTTGCATCACCTCTGGAGTCCCTTTGCTCCTCTCAGCTGGTGGCTGGGACATGTTTGTGCCTGTCCTGTCTATTTTCAGAGCAACAAAAAACCCAGCAAGTCGGGTGTCATGGTGCATTTAGCCTGGGAAGCTTTCTGGAGGGAGGGAGCTAGCTAGAAATAACTTTATGTTGCAAGGGAAAAATGATCTTGATTTATTGTCTGATTTCAGAGCATCAGGGCTCTCTCCGTGTAATAAATAGTTCATATTCACTTCTTCATTTTGTTTTCTTTAATAAGCTGTTCTAGTGGAAGAGAAGATAGCTGTTCAAAGATTATCGAAAGCTGATTTTGATACCATGACACAGATGGAATGAAGAAATATAACAGAAGTCGATGCTCCTGCTAGTCAGGGTGGGCAGAGGAACTTGAAGTCCAAGGATGTGAGTGGGAGAAACCACATAAACCCGCAGGATGACAGCACGGCCATCTGGTCTTCTCAAAGGCATTGGCTCAGACGTCCTCAGTTCTCCTCGTACAAGAGATTTGTAGCACACAGCTGTGGCAGAAAGCGTTACCCCTATCCTAAAGGCCAGGTTGCAAAAGCCAAGTGATGCAGTGAGATAAGGGTGAGGGGAGAGCCAGGCGGTTGTGATGGACAGGGCCATGCAGCGGAGGAGCTCCCCGCCATCAGGAGCTCAGCTCCATTCCTGGGCAGCCAGCTTTAAACCGGCACCCACAGCAGAAAGCTGCTGGAGGTCAACCAAGCAGGCATGACCCAACCTGCCACATCGCCTCGCGTGGATAACCGGTTGGGTTTTGGAGACCTGTTCTCAGGTGCGGTTGTAGTGGGAAGCAGGGAGAGGAGGAGTGGATGGGGTGGCGTGGAGGGAGCAGCCGTGTGTTGCAGAAGGGGGACTTCTGCAGGAGGGGAAGTGGGGATGGAGAATAGTTGTCCAGCAGATGAAATGTGCAGCGCTGATGTGATAGTAAGGGAAAATGGGAAGAGGATTTGATGGAGAAGAATAGCCAGAAAAAAGAATCTGGGAAGCACGGGAAGGTGTAGTTTGTGTTTTATAATTACTTGGTGAGCAAAAAGGGAACTATGAGATGAGTCTCTGAATAAGAGTCAAAGCTTGCACGTAATTGGGACATCTCGATGGCACCCCCTTGTTTCTCAGGTTGTAACATACCTGAGTTGTGCAGGTCTGGAGCCCTCAATATAAGAAGGACGTGGACCTGATGGAGCGAGTCCAGAGGAGGGCCACAAAAATGATCAGGGGGTTGGAGCACCTCTGCTATGAGG